>QODF01000092.1:1474212-1531193 GCA_024372805.1 Oostethus manadensis | reverse complement strand
TGTGTGTATACATATATATATACATATACATATATGTATACATATACAGCCTTTTGGACACCCCTACAGCAGGCCGAGCTCATGACTTGCAATTCTCTATCAAGACGCTAGGTGGCAATGTTTTCCAGAGAGAGCTCTTGTTGACTAGTCGTTTCCTGGTCTAATAAAGTAAGTAAGTAATCTAAGTAAACAATGGTGATTGAAGCAATGCCTAATAATGCACCACATTACACTGTCGGGTAAGGCAACGTACTGACATGAATTAGATTATCCTTTACTGGAAAACAATAATGGCATTACTAGTGCTGTTATTTTTAAAGACTTTACTCCCGACACCAATGACTAAAAAAGCAAATATTCTATATTTATTAAAGGTCTCGAAAATGCATCCTTCTGTTCCTGTGCCTTTAAATGTAGAATCAAACTATTTTAAAGCGCTTTTGTTCATTTCAATACTCTGCTCTGGCTTAAAAGTCAAAACTTTATAATCAATATTCATCATAAACAAAGTATTAAAACGGCCGTAGGTCAAAGTTTCCAGTTGTTTACACAGTCACTAGTCTTTTGTGTCAAAGTATACACACACGTGTCACTTTGACTCTGACAGAACCCATCAGTGTGATCTGAATAAACCCTGAGGAAAAACCCAATGAAACTCGAGTGTAAACATACAATTAGAAAATCTACAGTACAACTATAACACGTTATACGCATTTTCGTTCTTGAAATAAAAAAATAATGGCTGTGATTGTGTCAATCATCCACACATGCAGACAAAAAACAGAGAGAATGGGGGAAATAAAAACTGCAGCCATGACAAGAGAGTGTTACAGTAAAGCCGGTTAATACAGTACATCAAACAGAATAAGCACAGAAGTCGCTGTCTCTTTCTGACAAATCAGGCGGGATTTCATGAATGAAATGATTGCATGGATTACTTCTGCTTGTGGAAAATAACGTTTGGTTCTGTCTGTACAAAACATTCACTTAACATTCCTGCTTTCTCACACCATGAATGATGATGAGCAGAAACAGAAGCAGCTATATGTTTTCTTCTGGAGTGAGTCCTGGTCCTCGCTTGTCCTCGCTAACCCAGGTGGATCTGTCCTGCAAACATTGTGATGAGCAGGATGATGGCGAAGCCTGTGAGCAGCCCAGCGTTCTGGATCAGGAACAAGACCAGCTTGGAGGAGGTTCGCTTCTCTTCTCTGGCGATGGCGTCCATCTCTGGGAACTGAAAGAAGCACAAGCAATTTATTGGGAGGGTCGCAAATGAAGGGGCCCGAGGGGCCTCACCATGTCCGCCAGAGCGATGTACAGGAACATCCCGCCCGCGATGGCAAAGATGGGGTTGGGGGCAAAGTTGCTGCCGAGCACAATGCCGAACACCAGCCCGACGTAACACGCCACGGCCGACAGCAGGTTGAAGAAGACGGCCTGAGGGACGCTCATGCCCGAGTTTAGCAGGATCACAAAGTCACCTGAAGCACACACACACCATTACATAAATACAACACGTTCTAGTTTGGGACGCAGCTAACCCTTCTTTTCTTAGTCGATTCTTCTGAAGCTTGTTGTTTGGATTAACCGAGTAATTGGTTAGGCGCTGGACCAGGGGCCACACGCTGAAACGAGTGAAAGGACACAAGGGCCTCTCTGATCCTTTGGAGCGCAACACATGTACTGTACATATGCTATACAAAGTCATTTCAAGAAAAAACTCCATCTCGACTTTGTAAAGTAGGTCAAAAAGTGTATCATTAGTATCAAATGTGCTCTTTTTGCTGTTGTGTTTATTTTAAACTTTCCACTTTTGTAATATGACATTATTCCTTTGAAATGATAACTTTTTGCCCAGACAAATTTTGTAAAAATGACAACTTTGTTTTGTTTGTTTCTTATATTATGTATAAAAAAATGTAGTTTTTTTTAATACTTCAACTTCATGCTACTAAAATGACTTTATTTTCTCATAAAATATTGTGACGCTCCATTCCATTTTTTTCCACTTATATGATATTACTCGTGTAAAATTACGACTTTTTTCCTGTTAGATTAATATATGTGAGCTCCTTCCCCCAAATTGAAGGAGGTGTTGATCATTAAAAGCAGCTGCTTGAGTGACCGGCTGGAAAGGAAACCAGCAGGGTCTCGGCCCTCCATGGCACGAGTTTGAGACCCATGGATTACAACTTTTTCCTCTTACTATTTTTGGACTTTATTCATTGTTACTGCTGATTTTTCCATTTTTTGCTGTTGTCTTTATAATTTTAGGATGTGCTGTGGGCCAATAATAAAAAATAAAAAAACATCTGCACTTCAAATTTACTGGCTTCACTTTATCACAATTTTTCAAAAATATATTAATCTTTCTTTCTTATCAATTGCCTCCATCTAACCCTGTCTTCTGCATCCTCTCCTCTCGCGCCAACTACCTTCATATCACTACATCCATTAACCTCCTCTTTGGTCTTCCTCTACGACTCTTGCCTGACAGTTCAAAACTCAGCATCCTTCTACCAATATATTCACTATCTCTCCTCCGGACATGCCCAAACCATTTCAGTCTGGCCTTTCTGACTTTATCTCCAACAACTCTGAAATGTGCTGGCCCTCTGTTGTACTCATTCCTGATCCTGTCCATCCTGGTCACACCCAAAAAAAAGCAGAAGCTTCTCCTCCACCCGTTCCTTGCTCCCAATACATATCACATATTCATCTGCAAACATCATAGTCCATGGAGAATCCTGTCTAACCTCGTCTGTCAGCCTGTCCATCACCATAGCCCCGTGGTTCCATTTCTGGTTTCAGTTTCAAATTCATTATGTACAGTACAAATATATAAATAGATATTATCAGTTGTCAGTAGTATTTCGAATTCAGGGGGGGGCACAACAACAGACAGAAAACAACAGAGAACCACTGCTGAATATGGCCTATTATTAGTCCAAAAACATACTTATCTATTTCTTGCTTAAATGACGCATTTTCAAGCATCAAAATGGCTAAATGATAGGCATGAAAGCATTCAGAAAATGCATTAAAAGTAAAGACACTGCATGCAGTATTCTACTCCGGTCACAAGGTGTCAGTAACGTTACTGTAATGTTTGGTGGGACCCACAAGCACCAGACTGTAATCACTGGAACAACATGCTTTTATTGCAGGTTTGAATTATTGAATCACAACACGCAATAAACCCCATTTAAAAAATCCCTAATAAAAACACAAGCCGCTGTAAGCCCAAAAGTAGACTGGGTAGTGCGTGTGTAAAGGAGGTTATATTGGTTCGGTTTCATGTCTAAGGGGCTTTAATAATGTTAACAATTGTAAGTAGAAGGTTTTAAACAGGTTTTTGTTATGTGCTAACCACATAAATACTGCATTTGTAAATAAGGAATTCTATCCATCCATCCATTATCCTCATTAGGGTCGCGGGGATAAGGAATTCTACTTGGCAGAAATTCACTCATCATGGTCAGGTCTGGAGCCAATTACCTGCGACAAATGAGCGATTATGTACTGCTGTATTAATACGGCTACTTCTAATACTATAAAATACAAATAAAAATCGACAATATTTGGTATCTCTAAGTATTCTGATTATTACTTAGTGAAATACTCACCCAGCTCATGAGGGAACTCCTCGCACACGATGGCGGTGGACGTGCTGAAGCCGGCCATGATGGACACGGTGAAGGAGGCGCCGATCGCAAGGCCGTCGATGAAGTTGTGCAAGGCGTCACTCAGCGTGATCATCCATGCCACCGTCTTAATGCTGCTGACGTGTTGGCCGCGGAGCCAGCGACACATCACGCTGGACGCCCGGACATCCTGGGGATCGAGAGCAGCGAGGGTTCGGCAATCGTGGGGAAAAATGATAGATTATTTGATTGAAGACAGAATCGGCGGGTGTTTTTAAATTCACCAACACTAAAAGGTACATGACAATGTAAGTGCAGGAGCAGACAAATGTTGCAGGCGTGTCAACCTTCATTGAAAGGTGAGAGCAGATGCACATTAGCAGTCTTTTGGACTCACAATGTCTCCTTTTAGGGACACACAAGGAGCCTTTGTGCTTCGGAAGGACAATTCCTGCATTGACCAGGAGGGAAAGGAGCAGCTCGCCTCTTTGTTTGATCACTCTTTGTACTGGTAAACATGAACGTCGACTACCAGTGACTTTTTTGCGACTGTTGCACTACTTTGTCTTTAATGTGCAGTCATGGGACTCGCGCCCAACCTGAAGTCATCAAGGTGTGTGTGCGCGTGCTGAAGATCAAAGAGATATCAGCAAATAATGACCGATAAGATTAAATGGAAGCCACTCATTAGATAAGCCGCGATTGGGTACAAAGTTGAGTGGGTTCGGTCATGTGCTTTAGCGCTGACGCTAACCTCTGCAGGTATCATGTTGGCGTGCGGGTGGTCCGAGTTCACGCTGCTCCTGTCCGTGCTGATGGTGCTGATGCTGCTCAGCACCATGGAATCCTTCTTCTCCGACACGTCGCCGTTCTGCAGCGAGGCCGGGTCGGCAGGGGAGAAGTGGGAGGGGCCGTGCTGATGAGCAATGAGACTGATGTTAGCTCCACCCACTTTTTGTAAAAACAGCATCTTACTTCATTTGCAGAATGTCTGAGGAAGAAAAAGGACAAGAAAGAAGGAAAGGCCAAAAGAAAGACAAGTAGGAAATAAAAAAGGAACAGGATTGATAGGAAGTAAAGGAGGAAGACAAAAAGGAAGGAAAAAGCAAAGAACAACAAAAAGAGCGGAAGGTAATGAAGAAGGAAGAATGATGACATGCAGGAGGAAAAATAGATTAAGAAAGAGAGGAAGGGGAGAAGGAAAGACAATTAAAAGAAGTAGGAAAAAAGGAATTGAAGAAGGGATGAAGAATTGAAGGAAGTCAGCAAAAAAGGACAAACAAAAAGTGAAGGACGAAAGCAAGGAAGGAGGAAAGGATGGAAGACAGGAAATGAAGAAGGACGGGAGGAGAAAAGAAGGAGAGAAGGCAAAAGAAATAGGAAAAACAGAAGGTGACGGAAGGAAGTGTTGACGGTCGTGTGCAAAGAGTAGTTGAGACAAAAAGGAAGCGAAAAACAAAAGCATGGAAGGAAGAAAAGACAAAAGGTCTGAAGTAAAAGGAAAGGACCAAAAACTAAGAACGGACAGGAAGTAGAAAGGAGGGTAGAAATAAGAAGAAATGAGAAAACGAGGAAGGAAGAAAAGACATAAGGGTTGGATTGAAAGAACTGAGGAAAGGACAAGGAATAAAAGCAAGCAAAGAAGCCATAAGGAAAGAGGGTAGTAGTAAGGAAGGAAGGAAGAAAGGAAGGAAGGAAGGAAGGCTTTAGCCAAATATGACGACAAAGTTTGACTGACTTGAGCCAAATACAAATGAGGCTAAGATGGTAATAATCAATAAAGACATTTCCTTATCATAATGTCCTACACATACAGCAGATGCTTCAGGGCTGCATCAGACAGATGATTCCATACCTCATGTTCCACTCGGAGAGCCATTCTTAATATCCTCTCCACAAAGAAGAGCAGATAAAATCCTCCAAATATTCCGACGGCGTTGGCTACATAGTCGTCTGCTTTGGGATCAAAGCCCAGAGCCTGAAGATGAAAAATGTCAACAATGTGAGTTCATATCCCGACCTCTGCTTGCGGGTGTGTGCGTAACTACACGGTCACTTGTTGCTAGGCAGAACCCACGGTGCACAATCAGGGCTGTTTTCGCAGGCCAACAAAAAACTGACAAACCTCAGGTATGAGCTGGAGCACGGCGTTGGAGAAGAGCGTTCCGATGGCCAGGCCGATGAAGTAGGTCAGCACTTTGGGGAAGTAGGACTTCTTGGTGAAGGGGATGAGCAGGAGGCCGAGGAGCGCCGCCAAGTTGATGACGGTGACCGCTAGGAAACCCCAACCCCACACTGGAGGAATAAAAAATATGCAGGGCAAATACTTATCCGTTTATGTAAAACCTTCTGCTAAATTTGACCATGCAAAATATATATTCACTTGCTTACTGGACATAATACAAAAAGTGTGTATAATTTAGTTTGAAATTGAATATCAACTGTCATAAAAACAGTTCACGGAACTTTTTTGAAAAACATGCACCGGAATCACCTGTCTGCCCTGTCGGCACACAAACAGGGAGAGGAGAAAAGGCAGAGAGAAAGGTATTTAACTCATTCCATCCCAGACCTTTTGGAACATACCGAGGGGGAGACTTTTCCATAACCGCAAAATTGTGTCTTTTCGCATGTTTTTTTAAACAACGCTTCCTGGGCCCATTTGCTAAGTTCAATCCAGGTGGTGACCTTTTTTGGATGTACTTTAGAGTGGTCAGTGTAAAGCTTGTATAGCAGCACAGATCTACTATTCGCTACAAATGAGTCAATACACAGCCGTTATTGATTAAATAGCTAGCAGCACAAGTGAGAAAGAAGATAACTGCGTCTTGCCTACAGTCAAGCATGGACCATTCGGACCAGAACCTCTCGCCACAAGAACAGTTTCTTTCCTGCTGCTGTTGAACTCATGAGCATTTTATAACATTTGCACTATGCTCACTTTATAACCAGCACTATTGGCACCTTATAATCCCTGCACTAAAACCACCCTCATGCCTTCACTTATCAGTGATTACACCTTTTCACTCAGGGTTCTATGTTTAGCTAGTTCTATGTTTTTTTAATGCTCTATGTTTACTTAGAATTCTACGTCGCACTGAGTCGCCCTGTTCACTTACACGGGCAATAAAGTTTTTCTGATTCTGAACATTTACTATAGCATTGTAAAGCAGAAACTGGGTGGCACGGATCTGCTCCCCGTGGTCAAAAGGTTGAGAGCCCCTCCGCTGAGCTAACCCACTAATTTATTTCAATGAATTTGATAAAGATGACGATGACAGTGAAGGTGATGGAGTGGTCAAGTTGGTCTCCGCCACACCCGAACCCAATTGAGCACCTCCTCAAGCGTAAGGAAGGAAGGCGGAAGTTGTCCAAAAAGCCACCATCACCACCAGTGATGTCAACATGCACGTTTACTTTCAACAGTAAGGTTCCTTGACAAGGTCGCAGAGGAACATGGCAGAAATGAGACTTTAGCCAGATACTGTATCTGCTGTACTACAGACATTTGAGTGTGGATACATTTTCCACGCCGTGCTGAGCTGTGAATCAATAGCTGATCACACAGAGCTGATAAATGCTGAAGGGATAAAGGGAGACAAGCTTGTTTGTCTTGTCCAAAAGGCAGGAAACAACATGGTCTCTCCGTAGGACCAGCGTGTGGTGGCGAGGTCAGGGCCTCCAAGAAAACTCATCGCTTCAGCAAGTCATTCCAGGACAGAGAGCGTTTTGGGGGGGGGGGGGGGGTTGTTCCACCACAACAATAAAGATGAAGAGAAAATATGGACAGGAGGTAAGATGAGACCCTCACTCTAATGTGAGTAGTCTAAGCTGGGGGGGGGGTGAAGGTGGTAATAAAAGCACGGCGGCGGAGAACGCAACAGCTCACCGGAGTAGTCGAGCGTCGGCGGAGGTTCGGGGGAGGTGTAAGGGCAGGAGGGCAGCAGCACCTGGGTCAGCACGGCGGGACAGATCCTTTCCAGATGTCCCACGCTCAGCTGGCTGACATTCGGGAAGCCAAAGTGGGACAAGATCTGCTGGGCTGAAAGGCACTGAGCAAGAGGAGACACGTGTATGAGCTCGGTTTTCCGCTTCACATACTGGCCATTCAAAAAAGCGTATTAGTTGCTGTTACATGACTTGAATTCATGCTGTTGTAGGCTAATAACGTGAAGTAGCAACTTCATTTTATTGGGTCATATTGTGAATCGAAGTAGCAGAAATGGATTCTGTCACAAAGCGCATCAAATTCCGATCGCAATAAAGTCCTGCTACTGGAATGCATTGGCTGTCTAAAGTGTTTTTTTCATCATTTCACAGGTTTGTGTAGGTTTTTAACCTGCATGAAGAACCAAATGTACATTTGTTTGTTTTCATCTATTCAGGGCTTAGCACTTACGCTTTTGAATCCTATGAAGAACAAAACGTAAGCAAATAATATGGATTTTTTTTTTTTTTTGACTTCATTTGCATGTTTCAAACCTTAGGAGGAAGTGTAAGTCATTTATGTGCAGAGCTGCAACGATTAATTAATGAATCGATTATTAATCGATTATCCAAATAATCGACAACTAATATAAATATCCTGATTTTAGCCACTCNTTAGTGATCCATGAGAGCAGACACATTATCTTTTGTGTTTCAGGCAAAACAAGATACTTCACACACATCACTTTTGACTTTGGAAAAGAGCTATCAACATTTTTGCCTCTTTTTGATATCTTGCAAAGCAAACCGCTGCAGGGATGTGTGCGTAGATGTGTAAAAGCATTCCCATGCAAAGTAAATCCCATACTTGTACTTGTGCTTAGGAAAACGTCTACATTTCTGCACTCTCTCCATGACCTCTTACCATGCATCCACACAAACCCTACTGGTAGAACAGAGAAACTGCAGTGGGGTGTTTGGGACGTTTCTCGACTGATGGTTTATACTTTGCTACTTCAATTTCGCTGACTCAGATCTTCCTCTTTGCTATGATTTTTGGAGGGAAAACGTCCACTCATGCATTCTTAAAGGGATTACTGCAAAGAAGGGAAAACTTCAAACGTCTTTTTAAAAATCCGATTCATCGAAAAAATAATTGGCTGATTCATCGATTATGAAAATAATTGTTAGATGCAGCCCCAAAGCCAGCTGGGATAGGCTCCAGCATACCCGCTGAATGAATGAATTATTTTCATCATGGAAAGGTCATTTGACTTCATTTGTATGTTTTTACGTCTTGAGGACAAAATGTAAATTAAAACGAGTATACTCATTTTCCCCGCGACCCTAATGAGGATAAGCGGAAGAGAAAACGAAGGAATGATTACTCATTTTCTTGATCCATTTGTATGGTTTTAAACCTCGTGAACATGAAAATGCAAGCAAGAGTTAGGAGGACCTTTTTTTTGTAAATGTGTACGCTTTTAAAACATCAAGAACAGGAAAATGTGAGTAATTGATGACTATATGTTCATCAATTAAAGGTGTTGAATGACTTTGATGGTTTTAAACCTTGTAAGGAAGAAAATGCAACCATCCATCCATCCATCCATTTTCTATGCCGCTTATCCTCCTTAGGGTCACGGGGATGCTGGAGCCTATCCCAGCTGGCCTTGGGCGAGAGGCGAGGTACACCCTGGACTGGTCGCCAGGCAATCGCAGGGCACATATAGACACACAACCAGTCACACTCACATTCATACCGATGGACAATTTAGAGCGGCCAATGAAGCTAACATGCATGTTTTTGGAATGTGGGAGGAAACCGGAGTACCCGGAGAAAACCCACACACGCACGGGGAGAACATGCAAACCACGCACGGGGAGAACATGCAAACCACGCACGGGGAGAACATGCAAACTCCACACAGAGATGCCTAACGGAGATTTGAACCCAGGTCTTCCAGATCTCCTGACTGTGTGGCCAATGTGCTAACCACTCAGCCACTGTACGGCCAAAATGTAACCAATTCATGTAAATATAATTACTAATAATCACATAATTAAATGCGTATGTTTTGAAACATACAACGAACATAAATATAATTCCTTTTAATCACATAAAGGAGAATTTGGCAATTTTCATGTTTTTGAACCTTAGGAAGTAAGTCACCTTTTTGGTCAGTTTGCATGTTTTTAACCACTAAGAAACAAAAAATGAAAGGGTTCGGAATAAACATAATTCACTTCCATAAGCACATTTGACTTGTTTTGATTTTGTCGAGCTAAGTCGCGTGCGTTTACACCTTAAGCTACAAGTAACTCATTTTCATGTAAATATACTTGTTTTCATCTATTAAAGCTCAGTTTGGGGGTTAGATGGTTTTTCAACCTTCGGTACAAGCAAAAGTATTTACCAATATAGTTACTGGGATGACAATGTTGTCATCCTGTTTGAGACTATTTCTGAACAACACCACAGACCCCATCAATGGCATGACAAATAATAAACTGGTTCTAATATGAAAACATTAGGAATGTACCTTCCCCAAAAAGCATGATCGAATCGCTTTGAACTGGTCTCACTGGTTTATGCGCGTGTGGCGTGCGTGCATGGAGGACAACAAATCAATTATTGATTGCCTATGGTTGAGCTAAAAAGCAATGATCACCTCTTGATCGGCCAGCGGGTTCTTGTCCTTCATCACGGCCTCGGCTCTCCGGGCGGAGATGATGAGCAGGAAGTCCTCCAGGTTTTGGCTGGAGATGGACTCGTTGTCTCCGTAGAAGCGCACTATGTTCTCCAGGAACTCTCGTCCAGCCCGGACGTTGACGGCGAGCAGCAGGAGTCCCCAAACACGAAGAAGAAGAAGCAGAAGAAGAAGAGGAGCCATCGTTTTGTTGTTGCAGTCCAACGAAAAAGACCAGCCAAGTTCAGCTGGGTTGTTTTTAACTGCAGTCCAACTTCATGGACTCACTCACGCCACTCCGCAGAGGAGCGTGGTGCAGGACAATGTTCCTTCCCTGGGGGAGGTTCAAAGATAAGCACACGCACGCCGGGCAAACATGGAGGTGAGCGACCGCATGCAGCCATGCATTGATCCAATGCCTCCTTTCGTGCAGCCCCCTCCACACCTGGAATGCTCACACGCACGCGCACAGTGGTGGGGAGGATGCGGGGGGTGGGCAGAAATCGTGCGTGTTTATTAATAACAAAGTGCTGGCTGCTAATGGAGCGGCTGCAAGTTTGACTCGTAAACCAAAGAGCACGTGAGCGGTGGGAGGGGGTTGTCGCCCTCTAGTGGCGGTTAGTGGTCAACGCACGACGACGCGATCAAACTTACGATTGGATGTCGCCGTTTAAAAAGTATTTCACAAAAATATATTCATTTGAAAATGTTACTTACGTTTAAAATGTTGGGTTTCTAGTCTTTACAACCACTACGCAGCCGACATGAATCTAATATTTTTTCTCATTTAACTTGTACGCATTTGTGGTACTATGGATGAAAAGTAGTTACATGCTAGTCACTGCCCAATTAAACACAAAACATTTCCACATTTTTGTGAGGTTTTCTTTTACATTCCAGAAAGGTACTAAATTGTTCCAAATCTTTGTTATAACTGCTGTACCGGAAGCTAAACAGCTAGTCAAATAGGAACTAATGAGCTGCGGTTGCTGACGCTCAGGCAAACACTACCCCTAGCGTTTTGGAGGGGAACTGCACGTCAAACACTCTCCTTCCCATAATGGATCAGTACGTCGTCAGAAGACAGATGGGAAGGTAGTGACTGCACAAACAACACAAATCAAGCCTTTAAAGTGTGTTTTTGATTAAGCAGAAGTTTAGTGGAAATTACCTCGTCTTTGCAGGTCCATTTTTGCTTGTGTGACTCCATATGGCATGTTTAACCCCCCAAAAAGTTTTTTTAATTAAAAAAAAAATTCCCACGCTTTCGGGTCCCTAGAGGGCAGATATGTCCCATTGACTTCCTTTATAAGCACAATTATTCAGCACATTGTAATTAGACAATATAATCTTTTGATTTCAAGGTTTCATTTGTTGAAAATAGTCCAATTTGTCATTTGGACAGTTTTCACACTGCAGGTAATAGTGTTTCCTACTGGATCCACCCATTGACATCCATTATAAGTACAATTCTTTTCCACGTTGTAATTAGACAATACAAACATGCATTTTAATGAGGTATTTGCATGTTTTGTGTGCCTGCATGCATGCATGGCTGTGTGTGTGCATCTCTGTGTAGTATGTGCATGTGTTGTGTAATTGAGGTGCAGACACTGAACTTTGCTTTATGCAGAACTCATGCCTATGACATACAGCATGTTTGTAGTAGTATACTTTCACATAGTACACATGTAGGATAAAGATGGAATATAAGTTATTTGAGGGGAACTGGATCTTGGGGAGCCTTTCAAAGAAACTGGCTCATTTTTATTAAAGTTTTACTGTGGTCTAGTTTTATCTGGAAATTGATCATTGGGAGTTACATCATTTAGATATTCTTCAAATATAAATTTGGATATCGCACTTCTTTGACAATGACGCCACTATTTGGAATTACCCTTAGTACAAATTCCGTGGGTGTGTGTGTGTGTGTGTGTGTGTGTAAACCATGACTTGAACACGTATAGACATAAAAAAAAAAACAGGCTACTATAAATTTCTGTGCAAAACATCTTATAGTGCAAAGATTTCCACACAAGAACATTGTTAATGATACAGAACATAACCAAACTATTCAATAGGCGGGTGGATTGTCCTGAGGTGCATTTTGTTGCTTTGTAAAAAAGGTAAACCCTGAGGATGACTCCTAAACCGTCTTTGGGTGAATTACATACCTAATTTAAAAAAAAAAGAACAGTTCCCAGCAGTGACTCGGTTCCCTTCGTTCATGTCAAGAGCCGTTCAAAAGAATCGGTTCGTTTGTGAGCATCACAACACTAATGTAGGTAGTGAGTACCGTACAGTACACATACATACATACATATACTCATATTCAGTACATACACACACAGCATAGTACAAACGATATTACTGGGATTATTGTATAAAACATAAAAGAGCCCAAAATGGTATGAAGTTATTTTGCTACCTGTTACAGTTCATGGGAACATATTTCTTTTAAAGAACAATGGCTGCACTCAATCACTAGGTGCCGACTTAAAATCCAGTAAGGCTCCAGGATGGGAACAATTTAGCACACCCCTTCACTGAGGCGAATAAACGTCACTCAAAGACGTGACAGTGAGGGTACTAGAAAGTTCTGTGACACTGGTGGGTCGCCATGTGTGAAAAACCACCGTCCTGTTCCCGGGCAGCATCAGGAAGCCATTGGAGCTGAAGCGTCCAGGAATATTTCCAGCGTCCAGCCACACAAAAGGAGCAATGGCGGAGGAGTGGAGGTGGACCACAAATCCCTCCTTATCTTCCTCCACTTTGGCCTGCAGGGAACACATCGCACCACAGTCAAAAACTACAGTATATATGAAGTATATACACTTAAATCACAGAGCGTCTTTCTTACCGTGATGTTGGGCCGCTGGAGGCCCTGAGCATCTTTGGGCGAGCACAGGAAGTGGTGGTTGGAGGGCCCCAGCTGCTGCCCCCTGCTGTCCTCCAACAGGAAGGTGAGGAGGCAGTGGAGGCGGCTGCAGGGGCCACATCCTGCGAGCAAAGTGGTGACCGGCTGTTGGAACACTGTCATTGCGCTGCCTCCCGGTACCAGAAGCAGCTCGGATTGTAGGGTGCAAACAGGATCCGGATCGGTCCACTTGTAAACGTATAGCTGATGGACCAAACAGACCAAGTTCAGGTTGCGTACACAGCTTGGCAGCTAATACGGCTAATTTGTGTCAGTTAATTAAAGCCAGCTGGGATAGGCTCCAGGAACTCTGATGAAGATAAGCAGCATAGAGAATGGATGCATGTTCCTAATTTCAATTAAAATTGATTGCAATTTTCTAATCATATTAGAATAAAAGCTGAACTGTTTATATATAGGTGCAATATATATCATATTTTTAAACGATATATGCAATAATATTGTATATAATTTTATTGATCATTTTGAAAAACATGTTTAATACGTCAAGTCTGTTTTGCAATTTCTGCAGCTTTAATTTTAATACAAAATGATTTATTAAAAATAATTTAATGTATGATACTACATAATACTAATCATTATTAGAAGACAAACACTAGCACAGCTACAGCACAATATATTAGTTAAATTATATTATAATTTAACTAATATATTACAACCTTTCATCTATTTTCTGTACTGCTTGTCCTCACTGGAGTCATGCTGGAGCCTATTCCAGCTGTCTTTGGGCAGCTTTATAACCTTATTATATGCATATACGTATTATGTTACCCAATAGAGTAGAGAAAATAGGTTTTACATTTGCTTGAATAATTTTTAAACAGCAATATTTATTAATATATTTTAGAAAAATAGTGCAAAGTGGAGGGTCATATGTATCAAGATATGACAATGGAATTAAATTCAGCAGAGTCTTCAAACCTTAATCCGTATCATAAAAAATAACAAAATGAAAAGTAAGCTTAGCTATGGCACTGCTGTGTAGAGCGTGTCCAAAGAAAGCCCGTCATTGGATCCAAGTCAACATCGGTATTACACACACACACACACGCACACACGCGCACACGCACACACGCACACACGCACACACACACACACTTGTTTAGTCTCATGCCTGGAGAAACTCACTTGCGATGTTTTCACCTGTGTGTTATGCCGGGAAAAAAACTCCTCCCTTCAAAGTCCAGTTACTGGTTATGTACTGTACTGTGCGGACCGTGAAGCTCGGCTACTACACATATGTGCTCCAAACCACTTCCATGTTAAAAATGGACCCCCTCGTTTAGCAACGATTTCTTCATCTATAGTCTCTGCTTCTCCTCCGCCTTCAGCCTTGCTCATTTCTTTTCTATTGTTTTTGCTCTGCCATTCTCCTCCCCTGGTGGCCCTACACTTGGGGTGCCAATTCTCATGTGAAGAACTTGTACGGTATTGCAGTATAGAACAATTACCGCCCAACCGTAACTCAGAAATATCTGCTACTTTTGTAGATTCATGAAACAAGTTTGTTGAACATACCACAGCTCTGACTTTTATGTCTTGACTTCCATCCGACACGGCGTAGATGAACAGCGTGTCGCTGTCCTCGAAGCCCACAGGCACAATGTCGGCAAAGAAGTCCTGAGCAAAATAATGCAGCATTTTCCACTTCCCGCCAAACTCTACAGGGAGGGGGAGAAAGAAACAGGAAGTCAGGAGTCGCTCTCTCTCTCACGCACACACACAAATGCCACATGGAACAGACCCGCCAACCTTGAAGAAATGGTATAATTTATCATCTTAACATTGTTCGGCCAAATTTGGTTTCTTGGGACATTGGAACGTCACTTCCCTGGTGGGGAAGGAGCCTGAGCCACAATTTCTTTTTTTGCTGTATTTTTTATTTTATTTTTTTTTAGTTCTACAATGTGCTGTTGTGCTAATAAATTTTTTTTTAAAAAAAACAGCGAGCCACCAATTTTGGACACCCCTGATTTTTATGCTCTTGACCATGGGACGTGTCAACCCAGGGACAAGACAATTGACTATTCAGCCTCCTCTCATGAGGGAACAGTGGTAATTAAAGAGAGAATGGGAGAATTGGAGTATGGAACTAAGTCACTTCACTTTTATTGCAAATGTTGATCCAAAATCAGAGAATGCATTTTGCTGGGGGTTGGCGGGTGGGTTGGGGACGCCCTCAGAATGAGTCAGACATACACACAGGAAATAATGAAAAAAACCAACCAATTAATGCGTACATGTTGGTATGGAGCGTTTCAGATGTTTACTCACCAATGGAGGACCAAGAGGGCGCCTGCCAAATATCATTAAGCTGCCAGTAGAGGGCGCCCATGGTGTGGCCTTTGCCATCGATGATCTCGCTGCGGCTTCGACGGTAAAAGTCGGTCTGAGTCTTCACACACTGAGCCTGCATCACCTGGACACACAACACGTTTGTAACAATCACTTCATTGCAGCGCCACCATTAGGACTGGAGTGGAACGTGTTATTTTTTTTACCTGCGTCAGGTAGAGCGTATCCTTAAACCTCCGGAGGGGATCCGTGGAGTTGGGCAAGTGGAAGTGTAAGGCCGCCTGCCGTAACATCTGCTGGTTGCCATCCAGGTGGTGCTGACGATATGATGAAAATCTGCTGTTGTAGCTCCAGTCTTCTGGGATGGAAACCTGCACAATCACAAACACGTTGCCATCAATAGTGAACTACAATCTATTTCTTATACTGCTCAAAAAAACAAGGAACACATTGAAAACACATCAGATCTAAACGGGGGGGGAAATGATCTTGAATATTGTAGGTGATGTATTAGTAACAAAATGACGCCACATAATTAGAAGTGAAAATGATCACCCTGTAGAGGGGGGAAATCAAAAGCACCCCAAAAATGAAAGTGAAAAAATTATGCAGCAGACCGGTCCATTTTGCCAAAATGTCATTGTGGCAACTCCAAATGATTCTCAGTAGTTTGTGTGTGGCCCCCACGTGCGTGTACGCATGCCTGACAACGTCAGGGCATGCTCCTAATGAGATGATGGATGGTGTCTCTTCCCAGATCTGGACCAGGGCATCACTGAGGTCCTGGACAGTCTTGAGGAGCAACCTGGTGGTGCCAGATGGACCTGAACATAATGTCCCAGAGGTGTTCTACTGGGTTTTAGTTCAGGTGAACGTGGGGGCCAGTCAATGGTATCAATTCCTTCATCCTCCAGGAACTGCCTGCATATTCTAACCTAATGAGGTCGGGCATTGTCGTGGACCAGGAGGAACCCAGGTCCCACTGCGCCAGTGTAGGTTCTGACAATGGGTCCAAGGATTTCTTCCCGATACCTAATAGCAGTCAGGGTGCCGTTATCTAACCTGTAGTGGTCTGTGTGTCCTTACAGGGATATGCCTCCCCAGACCATCACTGACCCATTACCAAACTGGTCATCCTGAATGATGTTGCAAGCAGCACAACGTTCTCCACGGCATCTCCAGACCCTTTCACGTCTGTCACATGTGCTCAGGTTGAACTTGCTTTCATCCGTGAAGAGCACAGGGCACCAGTGGCGTAGCTGCCAATTCTGTTGGTGTATGGCAAATGCCAATTGAGCTCTACGGTGCTGGGCAGTGAGCACAGGGCCCACTACAGGACGTCGGGCCCTCAGGCCACCCCTTAATGGGGGCTGTTTCTGATTGTTCGGTCAGAAACATTCACACCAGTGGCCTGCTGGAGGTCATTTTGTAGGGCTCTGGCAGTGCTCATCTTGCTCCTCCTTGCACAAAGGAGCAGATACCGATCCTGCTGAGGGTTTAAGGACCTTCTACGGCCCTGTCCAGTTCTCCTGGAATAACTACCTGTCTCCTGGTATCTCCTCCATGCTCTTGAGACTGTCCTGGGAGACACAGCAATCCTTCTTGCAACGGGACGTATTGATGTTATCATCCTGGAGGAGTTGGACTACTTGTGCAACCTCTGTAGCGTCCAGGTACCGCACCAGGGGCCACACAAACTACTGAGAATCATGTAGAGTTGCTACAATGACATTTTGGCAAAATGGACCAGTCTGCTACATCATTTTTTGGTGTCTTTTATTTCTATAGGTTGATCATTTTCACTTTTAAGTCAAAGTCAGAGGTGCCATTACAGTGCTTTGGAAGTGTGTTGTCCAAAATCTAGCCAGCAGGGCCCCTCGGTTGGCCTAACCACTACCAGAAGCACTGACCTACATTTACAGCCTAAATTCTCGTATTTATTCCATGAAATTGTATGGCTGTATTCCCCAACAGTCTATTATTTTCATTTTAAAGCTTGTCTCTTGGCTGCACTGCTGCCAGTAGTGTGTGTGTATATTCGGGTTTTTGTGTCCAGTATTGCCATTTCAACGTAATCTGCCCAGGGCCTTCAGAATCAGAAGTGCTGGTCTATTCGCTAGCTAGTTGGCCCACGGTGGAATCAACATTTTTTTTTTGTCCACTGAAGTTACGCCCACAACGGCAGACTGAGGAGATGAAAGTGACATTGCTGGTGAGTAGATCTATTTATTTATTTTGTATATTTGTCATGTGTAAAACTGATTCAGAACTGCTCCGGATGATATTGTAATGTAGCCTTACAAATTGTTGCTATTAATATTGTTATTAACATTGTTACGCCGAAGAACTATGTTAATGGCGTAGTGACACCTCACCACACCAGCTAGCGACTAGCTTCAGCACACACATCTGCTGGGGCAGCATTCGCTATGCCTCAGGCCATTACCAAAAGATAATTCGACATATCAGAGATGCCACCACTGCTGCTGGTTTTGTTTTGGGAAAAGTTAATGCTAGTGTAGCTTTTCTTTCTATGTTCTACATAAAACCATTGCGCCCACAAAGGATGTTCCGCTAATGCTCAAAATGACCAAAGTATGGCAAAGTACTTTAAGTATTACATGTTATGAATGTACCTGTTACTACATGATCACAGCACCTACACAAAACCATAAGGAGATGTTTTAATAGCCAAGTTTTGTAGGTGGGATGGGTGTGTCCCATGACATGTCTTAATGAGCTGCCTCTTTTTATGTCTTTGAGAAAGAAACGTGGTCATGTCTCACTGTGGACTACTTTTCCTTTAAAGTTACATTTACCTTCACCAAAGACTACTTTTCTCAGAGAATCGATGTGGCAACGAGACACCACACGGACACCACCTTCCCATTTTGTCATGACTACTTTAAACGCTGGCACTTGCAACCTTCTTTGGCTCAATTATGGGTTACAGTATTGAAGTGAGAAACACGGTTGAATTCAATACAACTCATGTCAAAACAGGAAGGTGGTGGTGATGATCCATCTTGCTGCCATATGGTGCCTTTGGGGACAGTCGCATCAGGAATCGCATCTTCAATGAAGGTAAAAATAAACTTAAACCTTCATTTACCTTTTATGTATCTATATTTAAATGCATACGCATTTTGGATTGTTGTTAAAATATAATTGCAAAACAAAAAGGGGTTTTATGTTAAGATTTCTGGAACGGATTATATGGCTGTACATCATTTCTTATGGGTAATGCTTGTTAGAGGAATGCATTAATGACGCTAAGCAGGGTTCCACTGCACGCTGATGGGAGAATATGGAAAAAGGCCAGAGTTTATAGGTTGCACACCCAGAGCGGGTATCTTGAATGAAAGTGCGCAGTGACTGACTTCCACAGAGGGAGAAAATCTTATGTTAAAATGACCCACCTCTACTTTATGTGCTGCCCTCTAATGGTTGGAGTAGAACACTGCAACACTCAAATATGAATATGAAGACATTCACCGCCTGCAGTGTGGAAAAAGAAGGCCAGGACTGGAAGCCGTACTCGGAGGCAAATCGTGTCCGAGGGAAAGTCCGCCAGTCCATGCAGTCCTCAAGGTAGCTGTAAAAGTGAGTGTCGCCATAGTGGGGATCATAGGGATTTGCCGCCACGTAGCCCTCTTGCTCCGACTCTGCTCCGTTGGTCGGACTAGAAACCAGGAAAGGACGACTGGGATCCTCCTGAGGAACACACTGACCTTTTAGCATCTCTTACTGTGTCCCACTATGCAAGATTCCAGTGTCTCATTTCTTTCCAACCTCCTTGACAACAGCCATGATGTTGTCCACGTACAGCGTCACGTAGTCCTTCAGGTACGTCGGCCTCTGTGAGGGTGGGATGTTGAACCAGTTAGTCGCCAGCGCGGCTTCGTTTTCATTGTTTGCGCTCCAAATGATTATGGACGGGTGAGACTTCAGACGCCAAACCTGTCAATCAAAGCAACATTTCCAGTCATTAGAGGTCAGCTACTTCCAAAAAAAACATACAAAAAATTGGGGTGGAAAAGTTGATTTTTTTAACCAGTTTTTTCTTAACTTTTTATTTTAAAAGGAAGAATTTACATAATTTTCTAAAATCCAGAGATATGCTACTAATAAAAGCACCTCATGGTATGAAATAAAAGATATATTGATACATCAAAGGCAGAGGAGTTGATTAATCAACAGTATATGTTTTCAGTTTCTATCGTATTTTCCTTTACAGTATTTAATATTATTCATTTCCAGTTGTTTCTATTGTTTGTTTTTACTGCCACAAAGACGTTCTGAACTTCCACTGTTGCTCAACAATGATAAAATGTAACACAGACAGCTCTCGTCTTTGAACATCTCACGGTTGCATTCCCAAAAATGATTATTTGTACCAAACACTGAAAGGATCTAGTTAGGACTGCTATGTGCAAGAATATGTACCTGTGCACTGTTACACTGAGGAAGGGCAACGTCACTTAAGTTCTCTTTACTTCACATTTCATGTCAGGCATGAGGCAGACTCTTCTGAAGGCGGTGCGTCAAAGAAAAGGAAAGTGAAAGGAGACATTGTAAAGAAATTGAAGATATGCCGACCAACTTTGGCCGCAAGCCCCTGCGACGTCAAGTGTCACAACCTTTGTTGTACACCCCTGATCAAACTTTTACGGGCAGTTGAAAAATTGCAAGAATTTCCATGTTTTTTTGGGTGACTTGAGCTCTCGACGTTCATGAACCAAGAAGTGAACGTTACCATTCACAGCCGCGAGAGCGCACACTAGGCTTGTGACATCACAGTACGCATTATTGTGGTTCCACTATCGCTCCCTTACTCTGTATCATTCATTTTCTATACCGCTTATCCTCATTAGGGTCGCGGGGATGCTGGAGCCTATCCCAGCGGACTTTGGGCGAGAGGCGGGGTACACCCTGGACTGGTCGCCAGTCAATCGCGGGGCACATATAGACAAACAAAGACATACAAACATGTATCGCTTTTCAAAAATCATTCATAATATTATTAAAGCAAATTGTACTTATTGGCCTAAATGACTCATTTTTCAACAAAGATGGCTAAATGAAGTAAAATACAAAGAATTAGAATCTAGTACTGTGTTCTACGTGGGCCACTAGGTGTTGGTGTTTGGGGAGACAGGTAACAGGCACCAAATTAGTCACAAAGGAACACACTTACTGTGATAGTGCTGGGGCAGAAATGTTATTTTCGTTTCGTTTTTTTTTACTGTTATTCTGTCTACTATATTGTGTCATACGAGTCTGTTATCTTATGCATGTCTAATGTCTTATTTTCTCTGATTATATTTACCATTTTGGGTAGTACAAATGTAAAAGGTGACTAAAAAAAAGGTGTTATTTTGTGCCTTGAGCGGTCTAATAATAACCATATATAGAAGATTGCAAACAAAAAAAGTTTTCTATGCCACAACTACGAAAAATATTATTTATATACAGTGGTATGCAAAGGTTTGGGCAGCCCTGAGAGTTTAAGGTTTTCCTTTATGAATCATTAGTTGTTTGGATCAGTAATTTCAGTTACATATGTCATATAGCAGACAAACACGGTGATATTTGAGAGGTGAAATGAGGTTTTCAGGATTTACAAAAAGTGTGCAAGAATTATTTAAACAAAATTAGGCAGGTGCATAAATTTGGGCACCCTTGTTTTATTGATTCGAATAACTTTAGCACTAATTATTGGAACACACACTTTCTTGGGTAAGCTCACTGACCCTTGACCTACATACACAGATCATGTCAATCATGAGAAAGGGTGTTTAAGGTGGCCAATTGCAAGTTGTTCTCCTCTTTGCACCTTCTTCTGAAGCGTGGCAACATGGAAGCCTCACAACTGTCAAATGACTTGAAAACAAAAGATTGGTCAACATCATGGTTTGGGGGAAGGACACAAAAAGCTGCCTCATAAATTCCAGCTGTCAGCTTCCACTGTGAGGAACATAACGAGGTAATGAAAGACCACAAGCACAGTTCTGGTGAAGGCCCGGAGTGGCAGGCCAAGAAAAATCTCAGACAAGCAAGAGGCGAAGGATGGTGGGAACAGTCAAACTCAACCCACAGACCAGCACCAAAGACCTACAACAGGAGGTCAGTGTCATTGCAAACGGTGCCACTGCGCATCGGTCTACTATTCAGCGCACTTTGCACAAGGGGATGCTGTATGGGAGAGTAGAGAGTAATGCGGAAAAAGCCGTTTCTGAGCGCATGCCACAAACGGAGCACATTTGGACAAGCCAGCTTCATTTTGGAACAAGGTGCAGTGGACTGATGAAACTAAAACTGAGTTATTTCGATGTAACGTGGGGCGGTGCATGGCAGATGAAGAACATAGCATTTCGAGACAAACACTTTCTACCCACAGTATCATTTGGTGGTGGCTCCATCAAGTGAAGGTCGCACGGATTCCAGTCAGTATCGGCAGATTCTTGCAGACAAGGTTCAAGAACGAATGAGTGACAAAGTTGAAGTTGCATTTCCGGGGGCTGGATACTTCAACGAGACAACGACCCTAAACACAGCTCAAATTCTACAAAGACATTCATGCAGAGGAACAAGCCCAACATTCTGGAATGGAATCTCAGTCCCCGGACCTGAATTTTATTGAAAACCTGTGGTGTGATTTAAAGAGGGCTGGGAAACCATCAAACCTGATTGATCTGTAAAGAAGAATGGTCAACTATATTGTCAACCAGAAACCACACCCTCATTGGAAGTGTTTATAGTCTGTTATTTCTGCAAGAGGATCCACTAAATATCGATGTATTTTTTCTGCAAATTTATGCACCTGCCTAATTTCATTTAAATAATTATTGCACACATTTTGTAAATCGTAACAACTTCATTTCACTTCTCAGATATCACTGTGTTGGTCCCCTGTATGATATATGCAACTGAAATTGCTGATCCAAACAACTGATCATTTATGAAGGAAAATCTTGAAAATGATCATGTACCACTGTACATACAGTGGTAGGCAAAAGTTTGGGCTGGAGCCAGTTAACCGCGGGGTACGGCTGTATATGCTGCGCCTGTATGTGCTTGGTGAACTAGCTTGTCGGACTCTAGTTCCGTGTGCTACTCATTGCGCAATTGATTAGCTTGCCTTTCCAGATGTCTGTTCTCGGTCTTGAATTTTGTGAAATCCATTTCAAAAAATATGCAACAATAATCCAGTGTGACTTCCATATGTTTCTTTTTTTTTTCCCCTCTTCATGACCTTTTTTGACCGTACTTCGTGTACAGGGGCAGTGAGTGCTACTCACCTGTTGGATGACTTCTTCTCTTACGGTGCCTATGAAGTCGTCCTCCGTTGGATAAGTCGCACAAGCAAACATGAAATCCTGCCACACCTAAAAGAGGAAACAAAAGTACAGTCTGGAGCTAATTTCAGCACATGCTTAAAAAAAAAATCTATGTATTGACCCTCAGCAAACAAAAATATATACATATAAAAAATACAAAATTGCTGGAAAAACTGAGTTGCAAAACTGTTAGGTTATTGGTGACTCTAAATTGTCCACACGTATGAAGGTGAGTGAGAATGGGTGTCTATATGTGCCCTGCGATTGGCTGGCGACCAGTCCAGGGTGCACCCCGCTGGGAGAGGCTCCAGCATACCAGCAAGTCTAATGAGAATAAGCGGCATAGAAAATGGAAGGATGGTTGGACATTATTTTTTAGTGTGCCCTGCGATTGACTGGCGACCAGTCCAGGGTGTACCCCGCCTCTCGCCCAAAAGCCAGTTGGGATAGGCTCCAGCATCCCCGTGACCCTAATGAGGATAAGCGGTACAGAAAATGAATGAATGAATGAATTATTTTTTAGTGATGCTTGCAATGATATCACAGAATAAAAACAAGGGCATTTTATTTATTTGTTGTACGACTCAGATGAGTTCTTTTTGAATTTGTGTACGTTTTTGTTTCGGATAAAAATGCATTGACCCAACACTGGCTACTCTACTTGTTAGTCTTTACGTATCCTTAATTCCCATGCTATTTCAGCACTGGTTATCCACATTTGGTGATCCTGAAAAGTTTCCGTATGGATCAGATTGAACCAATTCGAATAAAAACGGATCAATCCGATCGATTAAAAAAAAAAACTGGGCCCAGTAGACACATTCGACTTTAACTGAAATTCACCTAAAGGGGCTTAAGTTTGTATTTTTACTTAAGACATCTCCACAACTATTACAATATTAACTTGACTTTTCCAGCCATAAATGAATGAACATTGGACAAAGTGTCATATGTGTCATCTTTCAACTACCCTCTGATACCTTCTGCCCTTCTGCGCAGAGTACAGCGGAACCTTGGTTAGCATCATTACGCCCTGTTTCAGAATGTCCGACTAACCGAAACGGACGCAAACCCAATCAATTTCTCCCGTAAGAAATAATGTAAATCCAGTGAAGCCCCAAAACACAGAACATGTTTTTGTAGCTTTACAATATGCATTATCGAATTCAAGAAACAGAAAGATGGTGTCCATGTGGTGTCTCGCTGCCGTATCGTGTCTTTGGGAACAGAATTCTTTAATGAAGGCAAACGTAACCTTAAATGTTAATTAAGGCCGATCATTTGTCATTTACAGTACAGGCATTCACAACTGTTTTACAGTATGCATGCAACACAATCATGGAAGCATAAAAATGTGTTTTGTGTTAACATTTTTGAGAGTCCAGGCCAAGCAACACCTGCATCCGGCGTGCCGGGTGGCAAACGGATAATGCATGCAACCGAGCCAAAATTCTGGCATCAATTTTTGATGCTGACCGAGGCGGCGCTGTACTTAATTTTCCTGTGCACTGTCTGACATGTGTACCTTTTTAAAACGCCATCCTGGGTAGTGTAAGATTGTTCTTTTGACTCCTCATTTTAGTTACCATGAGTCCCATCTCGTCGCACATACTGTAGAAGACATTTTGTTCATAAACTCCTCCTCCCCAAACTCGCAGTGTGTTCATGTTTGCGTCCACAGCTGACTGAAGCAGGTTCCTCAAGCTGGAAAACACACACAAACACACTCATTGTTTAGGTGACATTGTTTTACACAAAAAGAGCACTTAACAATGGACTCACACGTCAGGCGTGATCTTGTCCTGGAAGGCGTGCGCTGGGATCCAGTTGGAGCCTTTGAGGAACACTGGCGTCCCGTTGATGCGGAAGTAAAAACTCAGGCCAGGAGAGCCAGCGATGGGCTCCTGAATGAGCTCCACTGTGCGGAAGTACACCTGAACATAAGGGGTTAGGTCTTCCAATGTGTGACTTTACAGTTTTGGACACCATAGACCTTCTTGGCATTGTGTTTTAGTCTTTACAGCATAGCGCGTTTGGTTACAAGGAGGCCTCTCTTAAGTACACTTAATTAGGTACACTTACACAATAGAATGAGAAAATATTGCCTTTTCTCAGACAATAACTGTTTTAATTGGTATGAATTTCACTACTACACTGTGTCCACTGATTGTGACACGCCTCTTCGCAAAATCGCATGGAAGTCGGGAACAGTACCTCTGGACTGGCAGACCGGGGTGGTGGTCCCCATTTTTAAAAAGGGTGAGCAGAGGGTGTGTTCCAACTATAGGGGGATCACAGTCCTCAGCCTCCCTGGGAAAGTCTACTCCAGGGTGCTGGAGAGAAGGGTACGACCGTTAGTCGAACCTCGGTTACAGGAGCTGCAATGTGGTTTTCGTCCCGGTCGCGGAACACTGGACCAGCTCTACACCCTTGCAAGGGTACTCGAGGGTATGTGGGAGTTTGCCCAACCAGTCTACATGTGCTTTGTAGACCTGGAAAAGGCATTCGACCGTGTCCCTCGTGGTGTCCTGTGGGGGGTGCTCCGGGAGTACGGGATTGATGGTCCGCTTCTACGTGCCATTCGGTCCTTGTACAATCGAAGCAGGAGCCTGGTTCGCATTGCCAGCAGTAAGTCGAGCTTGTTTCCGGTGAACGTTGGCCTCCGCCAAGGCTGCCCTTTGTCACCGATTCTGTTCATAATCTTCATGGACAGAATTTCTAGGCGCAGTCAAGGTGTTGAGGGAGTCCAGCTTGGTGACCTTAGGATCTCGTCTCTGCTATTTGCAGACGATGTGGTCCTTATGGCCTCATCAGGCTGTGACCTTCAGCGTTTACTGGAGCGGTTTGCAGCTGAGTGTGAAGCTTCTGGGATGAGACTCAGCACCTCCAAATCCGAGGCCATGGTTCTCAGTCGGAAACGGGTGGACTGTACCCTCCGGGTTGGGAGTGAGGTCTTGCCTCAGGTGGAGGAGTTCAAGTATCTCGGGTTCTTGTTCACGAGTGAGGGAAGGTTGGAGCGTGAGATCGACAGACGGATCGGTGCAGCATCTGCAGTAATGCGGTCGCTGTACCGGACCGTCGTGGTGAAGAGAGAGCTGAGCCGGAAGGCAAAGCTCTCTGTTTACCGATCGATCTACGTTCCCACCCTCACCTATGGTCATGAGTTATGGGTCATGACCGAAAGAACGAGATTGCGGATACAAGCGGCGGAAATGAGTTTCCTCCGTAGGGTGGCTGGACTCACCCTAAGAGATAGGGTGAGGAGCTCGGCCATCCGGGAGGAGCTCAGAGTAGAGCCGCTGCTCCTTCACATCGAGAGGAGCCAGTTGAGGTGGCACGGGCATCTAGTCCGGATGCCTCCCGGGCGCCTCCCTGGTAAGGTGTTTCGGGCATGCCCAGCCGGGGAAGACCTAGGACACGCAGGAGGGACTATGTCTCACAGCTGGCCTGGGAACGCCTTGGTGTCCTCCCGGTGGAGCTGGAGGAGGTGGCTGGGGACCGGGAAGTCTGGATTTCCCTACTGAGACTGCTGCCCCCGCGACCCTGACCCAGATAAGCGGAAGAAAATGGAATAACTCTGAATCACACAGAGTTGTTTCAAACATGTGTTTTAAATAAGGTAAACAAAATATTAGATCTAATAGTTGACATCTCTTGTTTTTGTTCTTGTATCAGTTAGGATTACTTTGTTAGTATTCTATGAAGTGACTTCTAGTCAGTGCGATGTGCACTCTGAACCAGACCAGATCCATGCGAGGGCACCCCATAACCAGACGTGTGCCGCAACCCCGTCTCCTTTAATAAAGTATCTGTCATGCCATCCAAGCACCTTGGATGGCATGACAAGGGAGCAGATGTGGGCCACAACACACGGCACGCTCAACCTGACTGCAGCCCACCCCCACACAGATCCGACTGGACCACACCGGGATGCCCACCCTTCTTTCATCTCTCCGGGCCCGCATCACTTTGCTTTAATCGCAGAGGGATAACCTATACACGTCGTATAATGTCACGCTGGGCAGCAACTTTTTTGGACGTGAACACCGAGCTGGGATGAACGTCCGCGTTTTCCTTGCCAGGCACAGAAGAAAAATCTCCATGGCAACGCTGCTGACGCTTTCACTCTTTTAAAAAAAATTATCTTTTTGCATCAAGCCCCCCCAGTTGATGTCACGCCCCTGAGAGCGTCATACCCCACTATGATTGGTTGGTTCGTCAGCCCCGCACACAACACTGCCATTCATAGTGTAGCGTTGCTGGGAGCACTTCCTGCTTCCCAGCGTCCTTTGCGGGGCTGTCTTACAAATGTCTGCTGGGTGCATGCTAGAGATGACGTTGTTTATTGTGCACCCCCCCCTCACCCCACCCCACTACCTCGTGAGGTCAACAATATCAATCTCGAGGACCACACTAACATTAAACTTTCATATAGAAGGTGGGGGCCACAAAACATCAAAAGTCTAAGACCCCGCGTTGGGTGGTACAAGTGTACCTAATGAAGTGTCCAGTGAGTTCATACAGTACACTGACAATGGCCTCTGACCTTTGACTTTCTACCCAGGAGAGACAGTCCGTCCTGAGACGACACAGTGATGAGGAGGTGGTAGGAATGTTGCCCGCCGAGGCCGTTGGGCCACCACAGCCTGACGTGACTACTCTGCGGGCGGAATGAAAGCTGTTGATGTTTACAGATTGTAGTGGCTACACACACACACACACACACACACACACACCGCATTGATGTGCAGGGTGAAGATGTTTTTGGTTGCCCCTGGAAGAAACTGGGATCGGTGTATCTGCTCTGACAGCAGTTCGGGGACAGCGAGTGTAATTTTGGCACGTGTGGGCCTGAGCGCCTCCACGAGGAGCTCGATCCGGAGGGTCCACTGAGAGAGGCTCACGTCTGGAACGCGAGAAGGTTAAATTGATTTTTACCTAAGGTTGTACGCTTCAGTCAAAACTAATTATGGTGATGATCAAGTGTCACGTACTATAAAGAGGAACAGCTGAAAACTGGACGAGCCGCATCACATCAAACGCCTCCAGCCGGACTCCTTTCCACAGCCCCATGGCGGGAAAGGACGGACCCCAGTCCCAGCTGAAAGAGCTCTGTGCCTGCAACAAAACATGGCAGTACTCATGAATATTTTCAAGTAGTCAAATATCGAAACATGTCCTCTGACTTGCTCCAAGCTGAATGGGTTTGTCACGTGTACACGCCCACCACGTTGTAAAAAGCAGGCTTCTCTACACGTCTTAAAATGCAGTCAACTTTGTGAGTCAGCTACAAGACTTACATAAGGAGCAAGCAAGCTTCTTACTAGGCACCCACGGTTGTTTACACATTTCAGACGCGTTATGACTATTTTTATTATTTTATTGTGTGAATGCTGGAGCATTCACACATAGTATTCTGCACCATTTTTCATCTATTTATTATTGTGTGAATGCAATGTGTGTGCGCGTTTGTGAACTGTAGTTGAGGGTGCATGGAGCAGAGGGAAGCTGCATTTAAGTTATTATGCTGGGTGTTAGCATTCAGCGGCATTGCAGTTCAGCCCCAGCGTTGCCAGCATTCACACGCAATTTCCCCCAAAATTTGCACAGGTCTAGTTATTACTATAAGTTTCCATTCCATTTTTATGCCAATATCAAGCTGATATCAGGACATCCATAAAAATAATCATCTTTATTTCCATAATTCATATGCGTTTATATAAAGGTTGATGGCAGTTATTGACAAAATAACACAATAATACTTAATTTGTTTTTTTTGTTTTTTTTAAGTGTGACCCATGGACCAGTATTGGGCCAGGTAGTTGGGGACCCTTGCTACAGGCTGATGATGTTGCCGTTAAAATGTTACTGTAATGGTGGCTGACATGTAGCTCCTTTATGTTAGTCCTGCTCACGTTTGTGTCCTCCTGTCCCACTCCTTAATGTTCCATTGTTGTGCTGTGAATATGGGACCTTCAAAATTCACACATGGAAAAACTGACCTTCCTGATGAAATTGACGTGACACGTGCCCTTCTGAACATCAGGAGGACACTCAGGAGGAACGCTGTAGGAAGGATGAGCTTTCCTCCTCTCCTTAGCGTACAGGACGGGGGACAGGAAGTCCACCCTCAGCACGTTGTCCTCCTCCTTGAGCAGCTCCCGGACAGGGAAAAACTTAAACGTGAAAAGCAGATGGCCACGGATGAAAAGCAGGTCGTGGAGAGGATGCTGAGCTGGTCACTACATCGACGCACATATTGGCAAAACATGTTGTCGCTGCGGCCCACAAACACTTCATTGAGCCAGACTGACGCCACTGTGTCCACGCCGTCAAAGATAAGGAGCACCTCTTGCTTGGACCTGGTTGGGATCAAACTGGACAGTAACAAACGGCATTCTGAAGAGTTGTGTTCACTGACCTCTGCTGGTTGGACACCGCAAAGGTGGTCATGTAGGTCCAGTTGTCCAGAGAGATCCATTGATAGGCCAGGTCATTGAACCTGAAGTATGGGTCCTGAAAGATACATAAAATGTTTAGCGGACGGGTTTTAACTCCATGGGAGCTGATAATTCCCGCAACGTATTAAATAAACTGACAAGCACAAAACCTACAAAATCAAAAAGATCATTGTGTGGAGTGCTTCGTCACCTGGATGAAGCCCCGCTGCAGCAGAGCCGAGTGGACGCAGCCTGGCACCCGAGCAGGGAGCGACAAGGACTGGTTGGCGTTCCACAGGCTCCACTGGCCGTCCAGACTTTGAACAAGCGGTTCACTCCAAACCCGCCAGATTGTCGCCAGCGATAAAAGAACGACAATGAAGACAGGCCGAATCATTGCTGCCACGTTATATTATCTTTATGCTAGTCTATAGCTCGGCTTGGGGAACTTGCCCAGCTACCCTTTCGGTGTAGACACTTACTTCCGGGTTTATCACGTGACCGCCAATCAGCTGCCGCACTCATTACGTCATCAGGACTCGCCGACTTCCCCTGGGCCAGCCGTACGTGTTAGTTTTCCTTCATGCGGTCCCCGTTTTAAAGACTATTGCCAAATTACTTATTTGCTTGTCCGTACTGAACAAACTGAACGTGAAAAAAACAAAATTAAGGGCTGTACAGCATACAAGTGTCAACTCAACTTGAAAGATCACTCCAGACATTACATGCATTGCAGTGGTGCTGGAAAAATGCATCCAAGGGGGTGGCAGTGATGGTTTTTAATCACAGGAGCGTCCGGAACTATAACCAATCTAAAATTGCTTTAGAAAAAGCTTTTTCCATTTTGTTATTCCTTTCTGTGTCGTCTTTTCCCCTTTTGGGATTTATGTTCCTACTGTCTTTCATTTGCTCTTCGTCATTGCATCAACTGCATGGCAAAGACAATACAGGGCAACCGATACCATCCATGCTGTTAGCCGCTTCGATATGGACTCCTTGAGGTAAGATGTTTGCATGATAGTGACATTACTTCCTGTCAACCACCCACGCCAAGAGCTACATTTATACATAGCTACTACATGGTCACTGCAAGCAGGAATCATGTGGTGAAGTATGGACTCAGCACCCTGGCAGAAGGACCCGCCCACAACCTTGAATTGGCTTGTCACCAATTCAAGCGATCTGGTGAATGCAATGACAAAATGTAAAAAGCAAAGAGAAATGCCACTGATTTGGGACTCAAATTAGTATGTTTGTCCACACTTTGCGTCACACACTTTCATTTGTTTTAAAGGTTAAGTTTCTTAATGAAATCGTTCCGTTGTAAAAATAGACTATGAAATTTAAAACTTAAAACAAATCACAGCAACCACGTTTAGGTTTAAGTAACTTTATTGGAGGGAAAACTAAAAACAGAGCCACAAGTTGATTATCAACCATCGGCTTAGCATCAATACTTTGAGGGCTACAAGAAGACAGTGTTCAAGTGGGCGTAAGCTAAGAGCTCATCTACTGGCTTCTAGAGTATGAAAAAAAAAAAAAAAATTAGAACCTCAGAGGGGAACCAAATTCTTCCAAGTGTTGGGCCTTACAATGCAGCGACATCAGATATAGTAGCCTACCTTGATTAACATGCATAAAATACAACATTGAGGTACTTATATTTTGTTTCCTTAACACTGAACAGACTGCAGTGCTTCTCTGTACATGTCTTGATAGTGGAAGAAAATATGCTTCTTTCCTGGGGTACTCGTTACCTATGCTAGTGATCAGAAAGAGGTTGCGATGCCATCAATCCTACACACGCTCACAGGAGCCACAAGCCAGTTTCGCTACATTTTTCCTCCGAATCTTTTTGCCAATTAAAATCAAGAATACTTTGACCTTAGGGAGACTTTAGAGAGGAATTACAACTTGCTCGCCTCTTTAACAATTCACTCAAGCGCACAGTGGGTATTGCTTTAAACTCGATGGAAAAATTCCCAGAAACTGGCACATGTCCTGAGGGAAAACACTATCTTCTTATTAGCGTACAGGTGGGGAAAAACAGGGTGTAAAATGCTGATTAACCAAAAAAAGTGACAAAAAAAAATTTCCTCAAATTTTCAGTCTGAAGCAGAGAAAAGATTTTTCCAGACCATGCCATCACATTGCATATTTTTGTGTCCATTCTTTTGCCATTTTGGTGTACCTGCAAAGAGAAAAAATAGAGGAGCTTAGCATCAAGCTGGCCGGGTTTTCACTTTAGCACATGCACCTCAGCAAGCTTGCCAAGCCGACTGTGTTGTGGCAAAATACAACTTGGACATTCATCTGTTGAGACAACACAACTTGCCAGAACAACTTTGCATGCAAAGTACAATCCCTCCAAAATCTCTATTGGTTTGTAGAAAATACTCTCCCCCTACCTACTGCATTTTCCGGGACTATAAGTCACACTTTTTATAGTTTGGCTAGTCCTGCGACTTGTACTCTAGAGCGAGTAATAGACTTTTTTTTTTTTTTTTTAGGGGAGGTCTAGGCTTGTGTATCTGCTACTCCTAAGACTCCTGTACCACTGGAAAAAAAAACCTCAACACATGTGCCCCCCACCCAAAAAAAAAAAAATCACACTGTACGCACAAGAGGGCGGTCTAGGCTTGTGTATCAGTATCTGCCACTACTGAAAATTTACAACGTAAACATGAAGAAAACAAAAAAGCTAATCACGGGCTAAAAGCTAGATGGCCACAGGTAGTTTACAAGTGGGTGCTTGAATAACATGTGTGCGGTCATTTTTATACAAATTGAAAAACAGTTTACGTGACCACCTGTAAAAAGTCCACATTTTGTACGGTTTCTGTTAATGTTTTCTTTTGTTTTAGTTAAGTGTTAAGATTTCGCACTTCGCACTCGTTCTTTAACGCACCATAGTTGTGTGTTAAATTAGCACAGTGGTTCTGTTATTTTGTCACAACCCCCCAGGGGCCAGAAATGTTGTTGCGCCCCCCCCCATTTGGAATAGGATAATATCTATTTATCTGTACTGTATACTGAATTTGAAACAAACCAGGAAAAAGCAACAAAATGGAGAGCTGTGGAAGTATATCCAAGAGTCAAATGGCATGTTGAGTATGATAAAATTGTAATTTTGGCAGGTTTACACTAACAATAAAAGTACTCCATGCTTCCCGCCCCAATATTTGAGAACCACTGGGTTAACATATGGAAGCACTAGCTTTGATAGCTAAACCGAGGAGAACGTAAATTCATGTATAATGGCAATTGTTTACTGTAATTACAACAGGCAGTGTGGATTATGTAGACGCGGTTTGGAGAAACGCCTTCTTCAGCCTAGCACTATGACTGCATCTGACGACGGATAGTCCTAAAATATCATTCATTAGGGGTGAGTATACTTTTTTTGAGGTATATTTAGGGCTTAAACCTGGACTGTGTCGCAAGTCATCTTCTTCAGCACCTTTATTGCAGCATGAGAAATAGCTTAAATATTTTACATCCGCACTCGGAAAAATGGACTGGAGCTGTTTAATTTGGGTATTTTTCCATTTTGTACGACTTTGTCATTCCCAGGATAAAGATCTAGTCACGCTCTTAAGCGGCGATGCAGACCTGCTCTGCAACCTGACTGTTGGGTTCACCGATGGGCGGGGCATGTCAACCAGGGTGAGGTGTGTGTACTTTTAACTGAAAATGACAAGACGTTTACTCCACAAGAGCAAATACACGGACACACACACAGATTAGTATCAGTCACATGCAGGCATGGGCCGGCTACCAGTTTCAAGGTATACCACGATAAGAGAAATTCGGTTTCAAAACCATTAAAACTGTCCGTCATAAGATCCTTGCTTTATGAGAGAAAATTGAAGATCCATGCAGCCACTATGTGTAAATACTTGGTCATTTCCTGTGTTTCCTGGGCTTCATGTGATGAAACTAAGGGCACGTTTTATGTTGCCAAAAGTTGTTCATCTAGCACGGACTTAGCTGCCTCATTACCATTGAGTGACGCCTGTCTGAACACAATGTTGTGGCCATTGTCGAGGGACAACAAATGACATCAAATTCAGAATGAGAAAAGGAGTTGAGGATAAGTGGTATGAACAGTGTAATATCCAATGAACAACAATTAAAAACCACTAATAACGTCTCAGTTGCTGACAATTAGGGATGTCTCAATCCAATCTTTGGAATTGAGAGCCAATTCGCTGCATTTTGATGATCAGATAAAACCAGCTTCTGCCACGGGAGTGGGCCGGTCTGGTTATTGTAACTCCAGGCCACACTCCAACATGGTTAGTGCGGTAAAGTGCCTCAAAGCTGGTTGCTACTCGATTCGGCCACCCGGACGAAGAAGAAAACGGAACAACATCATGGAGACAAGTTTCATGATGGACGCTGGATATTCAGCAGTAGTCCCCCCTCACGGTGACTGGACTGTGTCATGGTGTGGGGAGCAAGTGCCGCTGGTTGTTACTACTACTTGCCACTTGATTGCATTTTGCTTTGTTTGATTTTACCAAAAAATATGTGCACTTGAGTTGCAGAATTAGCCACATAAAACTGCATTTTATATGGTTTACAAATGTTTTAGCGTGACTCTCTTTTCAAGAAAGAAAATTCTTTAGCACTGAAATTGCAATACCATGAAACCGTGAAATTTTTGCCCGAGGTTATCATACAGTCACAATCTCATGCCTACACGTACACGTGACTGGGCCTAGTCGCGTGTACGGTAAAGCCCATACATATACTTTGTCAATGCTATCAGTTGTTCAGATAACCAATCCCAGAGCGCCAGCCAAGATGCAGTGGCGCTTACCCCCCTAAAGCATGGCGTACTTGGCTGTCCACTCCTGAGCTAGTTTATTGTACCTGAGAGTGAAAGCATGTTATACCCCCATTCATTAAAAATGTTAAGACATCTGAAAGAAAGACTCACTTGGAGTTATCTGTTTTGTAGATTCGTGCGATCTCTGGCACTAGGGGGTCATCAGGGTTGGGGTCGCATAGAAGTGAGCAAATGGAGAGAAGAACTACAGAGATAGAAAGGGGCGTGGGGGGCACAAAAACAGGTGTCATTCTAGACGGATCGAAACATGACTCATCGTTTCATGAGAAAATGTTGCAGTTTCCTGCTAAACATGCCACCACAATAATGATCCTGTTAACATTGTTTCCTCGTCAAGCAAATGACACCTGGTGACGATGTAATCTTACCTTTAGAAATAGTAAGTGCTGGAGACCACTGTGATCTGAGAATGTCCAGACAGATACTGCCGTTACTGTTAATATTTGGGTGGTAAATTCTTGTTGTGAACGCAACCTGCAGAGCGCAAAAGGGGATGATTAATGCTGAGTCTTTTAAGTGGAATATCTGGCATGACTTCAGAGGACAAGCCACTTGAAAAACATGTTCACAGTGCCAAGACAAGTTTTGTTCTTTAGCTTTTGCAAAATACACATACAATACATTTTGATGGCATGACATGTTTATATATTGTGACCATGCTGTATGGCAGGGGTGTCAAACTCGTGCCATGGCAGGCCAATACAATGCAGGTTTGCTTTACAGCTGGTCACTAAAGGTGACACCACCTTCAATTTGAGGGAAGGAGCTTATCAATTAAAATCACTTGCTGGAGAGAAAACCTGCACTGTCTCGGCCCTCCATGGCCCGAGTTTGACGCATGTGGTGTATGGGAAGCCTGCATTAACAATACCTTCCATCCTGGTGAATAAAGAAGAAATCAAAAAAGCTAATTTAGTAAAAGGGGTAAAGGTGAAACAAAGACCATTAATGATGGAAGTGTTGAGAAGTCTCTATGGAGAGGGGAATTCCCCTTCCAAACAACTACTTCACCTCCCTTTCCTTTCTTCCGCACACCAACCAGTGTCTTCAGTGAAAAAGAATATTAAATGTTAATTTCTTCATTTATCTATTTAATTTGTCATTTATTATTTCTCATTGTTTTCTGTATGTAAAAACATATTTCATATAAAATGTATTTTTGTTCATAATTTTGGATGTCTGCATTTATTTGTAGGGGGAAAATATCAGTATTTAATACATTTCGGTTCTCAGACTTTTAAGAAATTGCAGTCGTTCCCCGCTACATCGCGGTTCGAATGTACCTCACTATCAGTTTTTCAAAAGGGAACAAATGATCACCGTTTTGTCGTCGGCCGTGGCTCATTATTAGTTTAAAAAAATATTAAAATGCTAAAGTTATCTGTAGTATTCTGGCCACTAGGTGGCAATGACAAAACATTGGCAAGGCATGATATTACTTTTACACTACATGGAGGTGAGCCAGGGCATTTCTATACATACTATTGTATGGCTTTAATGTTAAAAAAATGTATTTTTTGTTTTTTTGTCCAGCATCATAACAGCTGAATGGGAGTCAAGCTGCCTTTAAATGCTGAGCAAAATTTATTTGCCAAGGGAGACTTCATAATCCAAATGAGTCACCCTTGACATTTGACGTTTATTATGAATTTTGTTGCGCCACATTTCAATGCCGGGCCGGACCTGACCTGAAAAGGGACGGGTGGGGGGTGGGGTGAGGAATATAAGAAAGGGTGCAGAAGAACCTCAAACATATTTCAACCATATTATAAACAACCGTGATAATCAAGATTTCAGCAACAACCAGAACAGTCAGAGCAAAATGAGCAAAAATACAGGGGAAAGAAGAAAAATAATAATATTCATGTACACACATTCATATACATATACACACACACATATATACATGTATATATACACACACACACACACATATATGCACATATTCGTACACGTATACATACACCTATCCATGCAGTACATACAGTATGCATATATATGTATACACACATACTAATAATGATAACCATACAAGAAAAACAACGAGAAAAGAAACAGAACCTCTTGAACAATGACCATCCAAAAGACACGTGCAACAAATCTACATTAAATCTACATTAGTCTGCAGTGACAGGATAACCGCATCAGAGCGAAACAGAACGAGGAGATGCCTGTGGTGAACACCGGCATGCATCCCAAACCACACTCCCTCCAAAAGCGAGGGCCCGACCAGGAAGACGCCGGAGCACGGCCCCCCAACAGGCTCTCCACAGAAGGGAAGGCCCGACCCCGCCACCCCAAGAGGCAACCGCAAGTCCACTACGAAGAGGTGGAAGGGAGACCCGGCCCGACGCCGCCCGGCAGCCGAGCAGGGGCCACAGGGGGGGCCCGGGCGCCAACCGCCGGAACACCCGCCGGAGGCCGGCCAGCTTCGGGCAAGCAGGACAACCGCTCCCGAGCCCCCGGGCCCAGAAGCCACTCAAAAAAATAATAATAATGTATTTAGAAAGCCATACACAGGTGTTCTATACTTCAACAACAAAAAATGTTTAATATTGAATCCTACTCCGAGGAAATTCAATTCAATTACAGCAGTCTGGTCAGGTCACAAAACGCGGGACGACTGTACAAAAACCAAGGGACAACTTGGCTGTGGAACTAAGGAATTGTAAATATTATCTTGGATGGTGAGGGAAAAAAAACTCTAATATATCTGTAGTTACCCACCATTAAAAAACAGGGATGGGCCAAATATATTGCAGTCTATGCAATTACAATATACATTACAATTTATTTTTGCATATAAAAAATAGAAGCATTTCAGAACAGGTCACAAAACGCTCCTCCTTTGGCTGCTTACATACAGTGAGGGAAAAAACTATTTGAACCGCAGCTGATTTTGTAAGTTTGCCCACTAACTAAGAAATGATCAGTCTGTAATTTCAATGGTTGGTTTATTTGAACACAGAGACAACGACAAAAAAAATCCAGAAAAATGCGTTTTAAAAAGCTATAAATTTGCATTTCCATTAAGGAAATAAGTATTTGATCCCCTAAATCCATCAGCAAGATCTCTAGCTCCCAGGTGGTTACGAGCTGACATTGGCAGCCCTCTCAGCTCGTTACCTTTTTAACAGAGACCTGTCCACAAAAGCAATCAATCAATCCAGATGCCAAAGTCTGCACCATGGCCAAGACCAAAGAGCTTTGCAAGGATGTCAGGGACAAGATTGTGGACCTACACAAGGCTGGAATGGGCTACAACACCATCGCCAAGCAGCTGGGTGAGAAGGTGACAACAGTTGGTGCAATTATTCGCAAATGAAAGAAACCTAAATTAACTGCCAATCTCCCTTGGTCTGGAGCTCCATGCAAGATCTCACCTCGTGGAGTTTCAATGATAATGAGAACGGTGAGGAATCAGACCAAAACCACTCGGGAGGAACTTGTCAATGATCTCAAGGCAGCTGGGACCATAGTCACCACAAAAACAGTTGGTAACACACTACGCCGTGAAGGACTGAAATCCTGAGGTGCCTGCAAGGTCCCCCTGCTCAAGAAAGTCCATCTACAGGCCCGTTTGAAGTTTGTCACTGAACATCTGACTGATTCAGAGGAAGACTGGGTGAAAGTGTTGTGGTCAGATGACACCAAAATTGAGCTCTTTGGCACCAACTCAACTCGCCATGTTTGGAGGAGGAGGAACGCTGCCTATGACTCCAAAAACACCGTCCCCACTGTCAAATATGGAGGTGGAAACATTATGCTTTGGGGTGTTTTTCTGCCAAGGGGACAGGACAATTGCACCGCATCAAAGGAAGGATGGATGGGGCCATGTACCATCAAGTGTTGGGTGAGATGGGTCGTGGTTGGGTATTCCAGCATGACAGTCATCCAAAACACACGGCCAAGGAAACAAAAGATTGGCTCAAGAAGAAGCATATTAAGGTCATGGAGTGGCCTAGTCAGTCTCCAGACCTTAATCCCATAGAAAATCTGTGGAGGGAGCTGAAGGTTGGAGTTGCCAAACATCAGCCACGAAACATTAATGACTTGGAGAGGATCTGCAAAGGGGAGTGGGCCAAAATCCCCCCTGAGATGTGTGCAAACCTTGTGGCCAACTACAAGAAACGGCTGGCCTCTGTGATTGCCAACAAAGGTACTGAAGCACGTTTTTCAAAGGGATCTAATACTTATTTCCTTCATGGAAATGCAAATAATTCATAACTCTTTTTGAAACGCATTTTCTGGATTTATTTTGTCATTGTTGTTTCTCAGTGTTCAAATAAACCAACCATTGAAAATATAGACTGATCATTTCTTTGTTAGTGGGCAAACTTACAAAATCAGCTGGGGTTCAAATAGTTTTTTCCCCTCACTGTATGCGGCAACATACAGTATATATTAATTTCTGGTTTTTAAACGTTTTTGCTCAAAGTGTAGTAGCGCCATGTTATTCTTTATCTGGACTCTAATCTATTGGCTCATTTCTTGTTCATAGCTGGTTACTCTCCACAGTAATGCGGTACTAGATAAACTTCTGTTTAAGTGTACTAAGCAAGTTCTTTTTTTGTGGTCACTACTTTACAATTTAGGATAACTTAGTTAGCATGGCTTCTCTGTCTTAGCTATTCCTCGCCCTCTCTCAGTAATAATAATGCTTGTATGAATTGGAGTTTATTCTCCGCCATTGATGTGAAGTGCGTGTGACTGAGCAGCAACTTCGCACATACTTCAGCTGCCACATTGGCAACCTGTTGCCGCTTGTCGCCTTCTTGTTTGCGTCATCAACATGCATTGACATGGAATTGAAATCACAAATGTAGGCCACATTTCTATAATTTCTGTCATATACACTTTATTGCCCCCATTCCCAATACGGAACTGACGATTGTAGCTTACCTTGGGTGGTTTGAAGGGGTAGTCTGTTGGAAAATGAATAGTCAAGAAGAAAACACCCCCCTGATATGGACTGTCACTCTGAAAGACATTTCAAACCATCCACACTTTGTTTCAGCAGCTTCACATTGTCAGAGTGAAAACAATCACAAACATCAGTGAAAGGACGTTGGTACTTACAGGCCCCATGATTGTGGCTTGCCAGTGAAACACTGCAGACAGGAAGGTCATAGATCACACAGTGTAAGAAGGAAACTATGTAATTACATTATAAATGCAGATATAAGACTAGGGAGTATAAAATGAATTCAGTTTCTTGTGGCCGTGAGTAAATATTGTTTTAAAACAAGCATTATCTCTCACTAATATATATATATATATATATATATATATATATGTATATACACACACACACACAAAAATCCCTTACTGTCATCACCCACTGGCCCAGCGGAGCACTGCGCTGGGGGGTCACGAGCCAGGTCATGAAGCTCCTAAAGTAAAAAAAAAGATATATTTTTAAATAAAATCAAGATTAAACTTTAAATTGACAACCAAACCATTAGGTACATTTACACAAATCCATCACCACATCAACAGTAGAAACGGGCGATTAAGTATATACAGTAATTCCTTGTTAATGGCGGTTAATTGGTTCCAGTCCCTGAAAATAGAATTTCCCCGAAGTACAAGCCCTTCATTATAAATGTAGGCCCTATGATTTCTGTATTAATGGATTTGCGGAATTGGACAATAAACACGAAATTTAGTGTTAGAACGCGGAATCTCTCATGTGAATGAAGTGCTGTTGTCGTGTGAAGGAGGAACATTTGTGTGGGTAAGCATTTCCCCAGCGGAAGTCTGAATACGTTTCAGATACTTAACATCTTGATACGACAATAAACAGGTAAAAGTTGGCTGAACTTTCTCTTAGCTTCCAATAACAAGCATGCTAGTGCGGTTGTGTTGTGGCGGATAGGTATATTTTCACCACTTTAATGTAAGAAGCGTTTCACAATGCCCAATGACAAAGTGCTGGTTCTGGGGGGGGGGGGCCAAAAGCATTAGCCGTAAAGAGGCATTCTCACACACAGAACATAGTCCTTCAAAATAAAAGTGTTATTGGCCAGATGTCTAAACAAAAGTGTGTCATAAAAAATGTGTTATGCAATTGGAATTGCATAGGTGACTACATCTTCCTTAATCACAAGCAGATTTGTTGAGCCAAGCAACATCCATTTCTCAATTACTGGGCAAATTTGTCCATGAAGGTATTGCAATAATAAACGTAAAGATTTTTGCATTCAATTAACATTTTAGTCACTATTCCAAAAAGCACACACTATCTTAGTTAAACGTATAAAATTTAGAAATTGTAATTCTAAAAAAAAAAAGAAGCAAAAGACAGAATTTGGGGGGAAAAAGCTGATTTCATAGGGTACTATTTAAAATATTTTTGTAGCTGGAGCATAGAAAAATGAATATTTAATGAGGTAGTTTTTAGTTTTAGCTATTTCAGGAGGATATGCGTGTTTGCAGTCGACTATTACTGTGCATATTTAGTTAACTTAAAAACAAATATATCCATTTCAATTATTTTCACCAGTGAAACCAACTTAACATCAACATTCACAAATATACATTTCTGACATTCAAAACCAAATCAGTGACCAAATCTAGCCACCTTTCTTTGCAAGGACACCCAAAAGGCTGCCTTCCATGGATTCTGTCAGTGTTTTGACTTGTTCACCATCAACATTGCGTGCAGCAGCAACCACAGCCTCCCAGACACTGTTCAGAGAGGTGTACTGTTTTCCCTCCTTGTAAATCTCACATTTGATGATGGACCACAGGTTCTCTATGGGGTTCAGATCAGGTGAACAAGGAGGCCATGTCATGAGCTTATCTTCTTTCAGACCCTATTTGACGGCCACGCTGTGGAGTACTTGGACGCGTTGGATGGAGCATTGTCCTGCATGGAAATCATGTTTTTCTTGAAGGATGCAGGCTTCTTCCTGTACCACTGCTTGAAGAACGTGTCTTCCAGGAATTGGCTAGAGGACAGAGTTGAGCTTGACTCCATCTTCAACCCGAAAAGGCCCCACAAGCTCATCTTTGATGATACCAGCCCAAACAAGTACTCCACCTCCACCTTGCTAGCGTCTGAGTCGGACTGGAGCTCTCTGCCCTTTACCGATCCAGCCATCTATCAGGCCCATCAAGACTCACTCTCATTTCATCAGTCCTTAAAACGTTTGGGAAAAAAAAAATCAGTCTTCAGATACTTCTTGGCCCAGTCTTGACGTTTCAGCTTGTGTGTCTTGTTCAGTGGTGGTCGTTTTTCCAGCCTCTTACCTTGGCTAAGTCTCCGAGTATTGCACACCTTGCGCTTTTGAACACTCCAGTGATGGTGCAGCTCTGAAATATGGCAAAACTGGCATCTTGGCAGCTGCACGCTTGACTTTTCTCAGTTCAGGGGCAGTTACTTTGCGCCTTGATTTTTCAACACGCTTCTTGCAACCCTGTTGACTATTTTGAATGAAACGCTTGAGTCTGCGATGATCACGTTCAGAAGCTTGGCAATTTTAAGAGTGCGGCATCCCTCTGCAAGATATCTCACTATTTTTAACTTTTCGGACCCTGTCAAGTCCTTTGTTTGACCCATTTTGCCAAAGGAAAGGAAGTTGCCTAATAATTATGCACATTTGATATAGGGTGTTATTAGACCACACCCCTTCTCATTACAGAGATGCACATCACCTAATATGCATTATGCATATTATTATGCATCACCTAATAATTTTTTACTGACTGACTTTCTACTGCTGTAGTTTTCCATTTGGCTTGGATCAACATCTTTGTTGATAGCATGGTGTGATACCTGGACGCTACAGATGTTGCACAAGTAGTCCAACTTCTCCAGGATGGCACATCAATACATACCGTTGCAAGAAGGTTTGCTGTGTCTCCCAGCACAGTCTCAAGGGCATGGAGGAGATAGGTAGTCACTCCGGGAGAGCTGGACAGGGCCGTAGAAGGTGCGTAAACCCTCAGCAGGATCGGTATCTGCTCCTTTGTGCAAGGTGGAACAGGATGAGCACTGCCAGAGCCCTACACAAAGTCAACCAGCAGGCCACTGGTGTGAATTTTTCTGACCAAACAATCAGAAACAGACTCCATGAGAGTGGCTTGACAGCCCGACGTCCTGTAGTGGGTCCTGTGATCACTGCCCAGCACCGTAGAGCTCGATTGGCATTTGCCATAGACCACCTGAATTGGCAACTACGCCACTGGCATCCTGTGCTCTTCACTGATGCATGTTTAAATTGGCCAGGGGGGCCCACCCCGGGGTTAAATATTGGCACCCTGACTGCTATTAGGTATCGGGATAAAATCCTTGGACACACTGTCAGAACCTACGCTGGTGCAGTAGGACGTGGGTTCCTCCTGGTCCATGACAATGCCTGACCTCATTAGGCTAGAATATGCAGGCAGTTCTTGGAGGATGAAGGAATTGATACCATTGACTGGCCCCCGCAATCAACTGACCTAAACCCAATAGAACACCTCTGGGACATTATGTTTAGGTCCATCCGGCATCGCCAGGTTGCTCCTCAGACTGTCCAGGAGCTCAGTGACGCTCTGGTCCAGATCTGGGAGATCCTCAAGACACCATCCATCATCTCATTAGGAGCATGCACGTGGGGGCCACACAAACTACCGAGAATCATCTGAGTTGCTACAATGACATTTTGGCAGAATGGACTAGTCTGCTGCATCATTTTTTCACTTTCATTTTTGGGGTACCTTTGATTTCCCCCCTCTATAGGGTAATCATTTTCATTTATATCAAATGATGTGGCATCATTTTGTTACTACTAATACATCACCTACCTATTATCAGGAAAAATATTCAAGATCACCCCCCCGTTTAGATCTGATGTGTTGTCAATGTGTTCCTCTAATTTTTACACACACGCACATAGATATAGACATATATATACACACACACACACACACACACACAAGCTCGAATGTAAAGTAGCAAAAACCAAAGAATAAATGCTTTGAAAAAAGTCTAGAGGGAACCACGTTACAGCAGAGAGTTGTGTTCAGCTACGAACAGGAAATGAGCAAATAGAATAATAAAATCCAGAGGGAGAACAGCAGCAAAATACAGAACTACCCTGATTCAACACGTCCAAAAACAAATGAATGTGTTACTGCCAACAAAAGGAGGAGCCTTTATAACCCGTTTTGAAACGCTTCTGTGTGTTGCGATACAGGTTATTTCACTTTCGATGGTCTACCGATATCGCATATCTGCCGATAAGTATTGTGGCAGTAAACACAGTCATACACTTTTATTTTGTAAACTGTAATGTTGGAAAAGCACAAATCATAAATTCTTATTTTGACATGCGAAATGTTAGAAAGGCTCGATGAAGTGATATTAGTAAAACAAAACACCGTAGGTATGTGAAAAACTAGTGCGAATCACAAGGGTCTCTATCCAGTCACTCCTGGGCAGATGCACTGGGACGTAGTCTGGAATCTACCACTTGTATCACGGTGCCAATATTGGAGATTTGACATGCAGGTCAATATGTATAATTTATCGTAGGTACACTGGAACCTTGGTGGCATTCATTTGTTGAAATGGACACAACTAAACGGATGTAGTTTGGCAAACTTTTCTAATGGGAAGCACACATTGCTACAAAATCTTCAACAATATGTAAAGCCAGGGCTTGTCGTTGAGGAAGATGTAGTCACTAATGCAATTCCAACTGCATGTGTGAGATATTTTAGACGCTTATTTTGTAAACAGTTAGCCTCGTATCAAATGGCGCTCTTATTTTGAAGGAAGGATGTTATGTGTGTGGCGGCTAACAAGCTAGGTGAAAAAATAAACGTGTTTGCTATCTTTTTTCACTCAGAACCAACACATCAGTCATTGTAAAACTCTCCTTACGTTAAAGCATCATGGTGAAAATATACTCATCCAACCCGAGTCGCTCACACAACGGCACTTCCGCCAGTGTGTATCGTCATTTCAACATTTGAGCGGGCGGTTTAGTGTTTGTAATAAGACTCCGCCACTTTATAATTCCACACACAGTTCCTTCTTACGATGAGAGAATTTCATTCATTCATTTATTTTCTATACGGCTTATCCTCATTAGGGTGGCGGGGGAGAGAGCATTTAATTCAAAAGCCAATTACCGCAACTTTTCCGCGTTCAACAGTAAATTCCATTTTTATTGGCCAATTCTACGATTCCGTCAACGTGGAAATCATAGGGATCTAGTCATGTCCACATGACTAATGTTAAAAACCATATACCATACTATTTTGAAAGGACAAACAGGTTTTCATTTTATTTATTACTAAGGGATTGAAATAAATGGGCGTTTTAAATACTCAGGCATTCACCCATTCATTTTGATGCCAATTGTCCTGAAAGGGCTGGTTATACTTTCCATACGAACAAGGGGCACTAAAAGGAGCCACACGGAAATCCGCGCGAGAGACCGTGTGGGAGTTTATACTCCGTCCAAATACGCGTATATCAAAAACACATCTTCCGCGGAACTAAACTAGCGCGGTAGAAGTTTGCCAATGTTTACTCGATTTCACTTGTACGTCTACTTCATGAAGAAGCCAAATTGTGTTGTATTTATTTGCTGCTGTGACAAAAGGAAGACAAGGTCCACTCGTTCTTTGAATAGAACGAGCGGCTCGAAATTACATTAATTCATACAATGACAGGGACACAACACGGGACTGCTTTGATTTGGAAGTCAAACACAATTTTTAATGCATATCAAATACTCAATATCTGTTTATGCAATTACGAATCACTTGTTTCAGTTTCTTAAAGCTTAAAACTACTGTGCCTCATACAACAGTCGGTGCAGTTTGTATTTCACATCATGCCTTTTTTCCTTTTCTGATCATTCTCAGCTAGTTGGACACGTCTTGGCTATCCCGGTGGTCTCTACACGACGAGTCATATAAATGCCGGTATTTCTGTACTTCAGCCACCATTTTTTTCCCCACGCATCTCCGTCTGCGTAGTTGGAAAAACGTGGAGGTGCACGGAGCGTAAAGTTTACATATCCTGGGGCCTATCACAGCTAACTTCAAGCGAGAGGCGGCACCCTGGACTGGTCCCCAGCCAATTGCAGGGCTACTCACCAGAGTCAAAACAAAACATTTCAAATGTGAAACTCCAAAATATTAGAAACGGCTCAATACACATTAATAAACACTGGTAAATATACAATTAAGACAGGAAACAGGTAAAACTGGCAAGCATTACTACCTCCACGACAGGAATTTCAGTTTAGTTGTTTTGTTGTAGGATTACACTAAAAACAAAGCTGATTTCCAGAAAAGTCCGGAGGGGTGTGCCACAGGCTAAGGAAGAAAACTGCAACATTTTGGTGAGAACCTTGGAATTTCCCCAACTGGTGTTGAAATGGCAAAAGCCTGATAGTATTTACTTTCTCTTTCTCTCTATCTATCTATATTTATATATATCTTTTTAAAATAACACTTGGAGGTCTCGCGTTGACCTTTATAGAGCACGGTTCTCTAATCTCATGTGAGGAATCTAAATGGGTTGAGTGAATTTTTATTGGTGGCGATTGAGTAAAAGTGCTAGTATTGGCGGATACAGTTAAGCCGATATCGCATGAATAAGACATACTTTGATGGCCCTTTTTTGTAGTGTAGAATGTTGCAAAAAGGCTCCCTCAAAAGGATATTACTCAAATAGGGTCCAATAATCAGTAACACCAAGTATGAGGAAAAACCAACTAATTTACTTCTTCGTGCATCTGGTGTACAGGCAACCCTCATTTATCACGATTAATTAGTTCCGGGCCCGACCGCGATTAGTGAATTTAAGAGTTTACAATTTATAAGAATAGAAAACCTAATTGTCTTTCTAAAATATTTTTGCTACTATTTTTAGAGCCCTGCAGACAGTAAACAAAACCCCACTCTTATTCTTTGTTTATCCTCCAATTTATTTATTCTAAAAAAAAAAGGTTTCAAATGGAGTGGGGAAGAAGGACAAAGAAAGAACCCAAAGATTTCCACACGGAATGGAATGAGAACTTGTCCCTATGTCAAGTTGGACATGCCATGGCTGACTCCATGCAGTGTAATCTCACGTCATGTCTCTTCAATACTGACCTAGTGACCAGAATACTACATGTGACCTTTGTTTCAATATTTGACAACCACAAAACAAGGATGACTGAGGTAGCTATGTTCAACAGCAAGGTGGTAAAGGACGATCTCTTGTCGTAAAGCAAGACTTTATTCATATTAAACTTCCCCGGTTCTGTGCCACCAAGGGAAACTTTGCGCGACAAGTTCCGCAAGTTGTGTCTTATTTTGGACTTTAACATAATATTACTGCCACACGGCGGCACTCCTACTCTGTGCTAAACATGTTAGCACATGCTGTGGTTGTGATCATGTGGAATCTGCATGCTGAATCTGCTGGAGGAAAGTGCTGGAGCAGGGAATGGAATGGACTGTATGTACAGGAATGCTGATATTGGACATTTTAGATGCAGGACAATATATTTAGATTTGAGTTTGATTTTTGCAAAATAGCACTTGAATTGAGGCAGCCCTAACATTGACCATTAAACAAAATGCCTTCTGTTCTTTGTCGATCTTATGGCTTTACATGATACATTTTAAGACATTTAGGTCTAATTTGGGGCTTGAGCTGACAAAAAAAATAAAAAGTGAAATGCTGCCTTTGACATGTGTATCTACTCCTATAAATACATACAAATTAAAGCGTAGGCATATTTTCCATACTATCGAATTCTTAGAAAAGCACTTAAATAGTAGCCAGTTTAGCTCTGGATCTGCGGTTTAAGATTTTAGATAAAGGGAGCAGCTTGAGAGAAATAAAATATTTCCCAAGTTAGACTTAAAATGCAAAACTGGTTGATTTTTAGGGAGAGTAAACAGTCAAATGTACTAAATATGCGCACTGCTCTAGATTAGTGCACTGGTGGGCTGGGGCCCAAAAGTAGGCTACAGGTCCATGATAGGTGGGTTGCAGACAGTCAAAAGATTGCATCAAAATATGTCATATTTTCTGTGTCCAACATGTTTTATTTTATTTCATTTTTTAAAGCAATGCTTCAGTCATCTGCCTTGGTATATACTCATTTCAGCACAGATTTTGGGGTCCTATTTAGTGTCATTTTGATATTTTTCATTTATAAATTTGTATGCACACAGCGACACTTAACTCTTAACCCAAAATGTACACTGAAACCTATTTTAAAATTTTGCCTGGACTTGAAACGTGCGTCATGACTTGGTACCCAATGGGAAATGCGGGTCCCACATCGAGATCGTTCGAGAACCCCCGCTCGGGATAGCGCTGTTCTGGGTTATTTGTACAAGTGTGACAGTTTAAGAACTGCTATGTTGTTTACTGCGCACTTGATTGCCGAGCTATTTATTTTTCCGTTAAGTTCTTCCAAGTTGAGGAGCTCAAAAAGTGTGTGCGTGTGCGCGCGCTCCTGTGCGGCAGGAAAGGCAACATGTTATGGTGTGCACCAGTTGGAGCAAGATGAGACCAACGCATATGTAATATTTATTTTTAGGCCGACGGCTATTTTAAAGCGAGATGGGGGGGCCGCTGCCCCACCCGCCTTCGGTAAACACATTTTGCCACTTAAAAAGCTCCGTCTCTCTAGTGAGTCAATGCTACTTTCCCAACGCAAGGCGCATAGGCTGGGACAAGATAACATACCAGACAAATGTTTCATGAGGACACCATTGACGTGCTAAACACACTGATGGAGGAATATGACTCACGGCTTCTGGTAACCACGCATGTGCGAACTGTTGCTCAATTGCTACACACCTGCTTTGGGTTTGTGGAATTACCGACGGAGCCCGGCCTACCAATAAGCAGTACATAATCCTAAATAGTTGTTTATAGGACGATACGAGTGAAGCGGAGGGTCGGGCCTCCTCCTCCTCCTAGCTCCCGTCTCCTAGCATGCTAGCCGACATTTCAAACCTCCTGCGTCCACCGCTCGACACCCCGGCGGTGGGTGTGAATGTGAAACGTACCTCGGCGAATTCCCTTCATTTGCGCGACGCTTGGAAACGAGTAGACATTGCCACAAACACTGCGTTTCAAACCTCGACCGAACATGCTCCGCCACCGGAAGGCTAGGGGCGACCAGCCAGCTAGCTAGCTAGCTAAGCACTTAGCCTGACAGCGCTTAATGGCTGTCGATTCTAATCTTACCTTGTTAATCCGTTTCAAAGCCATCCTCTCTCGAATGTGTGCCCTTAATGGTCTCAGCGATGAAGGCCAGGCGTGCTGGTGCCAGGATGCTTCGCTTGCTCCGCAATTCACCGACGCAAGTGTCCCCTCGGCGGCCTTTCTCCTCGAACGAGCGGTTAGCCGACAAGCTAAAGCAATTACGTATGCGCGGAGTTGGTCAACTGGCGACTTTCAAACCAGCTTAGGTTTCTTACGTATTCTTAATATTTCCACTACAAACCAGCGAGTAGTTTCGACAGCCTTCCCCTAATTGTCGTTGTTCCCTCCGGGGGACGGATAGAAGTGTGGCGGAACCCGGACCACGAAGCTCGTACTGCCGACGTCGTTAGCCGACTAGCTGCTGTCCGCATGCAAGCGAGCCTTTATGACGCGGAGGCGGTGCAGCTGCTCGATGACTGACGGCCCGGATGTGATGGCACGAGCCGGCTAACAACACCGACGTCATGCCGGGGTCGGACCTCGCCGGACCGGACCTGCCACTGTTACTATTATTATGATTATGATTATGGAAGCCGCGTGTTGTCATAGGCGTTCGTTTACTTGTTTGGTGTGTTTCGTTTAGTTTATACGCAACTTCCTGTTGGTCGATGTTGAGCTCGTTCAAGCTGGTTGGAGGTATTGTTCTCGCCACACCTTGATGACGTCACACACACGGCTACTCTAATTCAGCAATTTCGGGTGAAGCCAGAGCCTGTTCTACATCTTTTCTGCCACTGTCCACTCCAAAAAGCTGCGGACGGACCGCATTGGATTCATTACTGATTCTATTTTCTGGCCTTTTGTTTTGTTGTGGGAACATTTTGCTTTTGCAAAGAGTTTTAAGAATGAGATTTTTGTTTTTTTTTCCCATTTTGGGCACATTTGTCATTCCTAAATGCAAATGATGCAGCAAAAAATCAAATCACCTTTTTTTCCTCAAAGATGCTGACCACCATATTCAGTTCAATCAGTCAACAAACAAGACTCACCTAAATGCCAATTATAGAGATAACGACATGTTAAAAATCTAACTATGTATCAAGAGGCTGGTGTTAAACCAGTTTTCATACAGATTGAATCTAAATCTAGTCATTTACACTGGATATGGACAAAGATCACACTACTGGCACGCTATTATTTTTGATGAGGGCTGGAAGTCTTGCTTTACTAAAGTATAGGAAAAAAGCAATACAGTAGATCCCAATTTTTTGTGGGCTTGCATCCTGGTACCGAACATATCCATTCCATTCAATTTCCTTCCGCTTATCTGGGTCCGGGTCGCAGGGGCAGCAGTTTCAGTAGGGAAGTCCAGACTTCCCGGTCTCCGGCAACCTCTTCCAGCTCCACCGGGAGGGCACCGAGGCGTTTCCAGGCCAGCTGTGAGACATAGTCCCTCCAGCGTGTCCTAGGTCTTCCCCGGGGCCTTTTCCCGGCTGGGCATGCCCGAAACACCTCACCAGGGGGGCGCCCGGGAGGCATCCGGACGAGATGCCCGAGCCACCTCAACTGGCTTCTCTAGATGTGAAGGAGCAGCGGCTCTACTCTGAGCTCCTCCCGGATGGCCGAACTCCTCACCCTATCTCTTAGGGTGAGTCCAGCCACCCTACGGAGGAAACACAATATCCATGAGCAATTGATATGCCCATAAATATGTCTAGTTTTGACAAATAAATTGTATACGCTGCCCAAACTCTTCTGCTAGGTTGGCATTGACCGTCTCATATGATTTTGGATCAACATTTGCAATAAAAGTGACTGTTGCAATTATTAGATTAGTTTCAGAAACCTAAACAGTCTTTCTTTAGTATGCCTCACACATTTATGAAAGGCATTTTACAGTATAAAATGTATATACACTCACCGCTAATGAATGTTAATGTGCGATGATTAAGAGATGGAATCAGTCACAGCGTGGAAGATAAAACGTTTTTGTTTTCGTCTCTCACAGCATCACATGGTGCATTCAAGGTCATCTAAAAAACTGAAACCTCAACACTCAACGTCACAAACATGTACAAATTAGGGCTGTCAAAAAATTAATCACATTTTTCAAATTAATCAATCCCGATTAATCACCATTTGCAACTTGCATACCAAGAGAACATGGGAGTTGACGCCATCATCTTCTTACTCGACCGATCTCTCGCTCACCTGGACCGAGGCGGTGGTGCTACCTGACTGGTAGACCTCAGTACGTGCGAATGGAGAACTGCAGGTCTGTCACTGTGACCAGTAGGACGAGAGCCCCGCAGGGAACTGTGCTGTCTCCCGTTCTGTTTACTCTGTACATGACCAACTTTCAGTACAACAACAATGAGCTCTGCCATGTACAGAAGTACGCGGACGACACGACCATCGTGGGATCCTGGGACAGGAGGATGAGTAGAGAAAATGGATCCAGAACTTCGTCAACTGGTGCGACGCAAACCACCTGCGCCTGAACACCATCAAGACCAGAAAATGGTGGTGGACGTTAGGAGAAACAGGACACACCCAGAACCCTTTATCATTAAAAGTGACCGTGTGGAGGTGGTTCACACCTACAGTATAAAAGCGTCTGGATGATAAACTGGACTGGACTGCCAACATGGGTGCTCTGTGTAGGAAAGAAAGAGTGGTCTGTACTTCCCCAGAGGACTGGTGTCCTTCAACATATGCAAGAAGCTGCTACAGATATTCTACCAGACTGTGGTAGCTTGTGCCCTCCTGTATGCAGTAGTATGCTGGAAGAGCAGTCTGAAGAAGGATGCCACCCGCCTGGAGAAACTGGTGATGAAGGCAAGCTCCGTCATTGGGACTGAGCTGGACAGCCCGACATCTCTGGCAGAGCAAAGCACATTGAAGTAGCTCCTTGCCATCACGAACCACCAGCATCATCCAATGCACAGCATCATCTCCCAACAAAAGAGATGTTTCAGTGGCAGATTACTATCACTGTCCTGCGGACTGAGATAGACGGACTGAGAAGATCATTCCTCCACCACCAAAAGCAAAGTGGACCACAAAGCTATGAATGGTCAATTTTTTTTTTTTTTTAGTACATCATTCCTGATTTTTCCCTCCGAAATATGAGCAGTTAAATGAATATGACCCAAGCATGAGCAGAGTAAGAGCACCACACTGACAATGTCACACGCTCGGCTGTTGCCGAAAAGGTAAAATGCGGTCAGAAGGCCCAGCGTAGCGACAGCGCCGAAGCGTTTACGTGTTTTCTGAATGACAAACATACTCAACTCCACTATATTGACTTCATTGACTTATTGTACCTGTTATGTGTTTAATGTCATGGAAACGAGACAACGAGTTCAGTTCCCAATACTGCAATAGTGCTACTGGCAGTAAATCAATAAAACGGTTTTTTGACACATTCGTCCAAAAATGTGACAATTTAATGAGAACCAGAAGAAAATCAAATGACTATTTTACTCCACTGAGTAAACACTTTTGATCGGCTTTTACAGTTTTACGTACCAGCTTCTGACAGAGTGGTAAGATTTACTTTGCCCAATGTCCGTAAGTGTTGTTATTTCAAACATTTATCTCTCCCAAGCCAGAAGAAAGTAATCTCTGAAAAGAATCACAATCAAACATAAACTCTGTGTTAGCAGATGAGGAACGTAAGAGAAGAGAACTGCATCATTTTTTACTTGAGTGGCAAAAAGAAAAAAAAAATTCTGACAGCAAATTTGAATAGAAAAAGCATTAAATTAGATTGTTAGTCCATCTTTTTTCACGCGTCTTACTTCCTGGTTCAAAGAGAAAGACATAAGATGCCCTTCTTGAACAGACAGAACTGGTGTGCATGTGGGAATCAGTTGTGTATTTTTTAAACAATATATCTGAGCACTGATGATCAAAACAAAACCTCTCCCCTTTGCTCCTAGGTAGGTAAGGGAACAAAACAAAAAACTGATGCCACATAAACAGCTGAAGAAAGCTTATTGTTTGTTATTGTTTGTGGACAAAGGGGAACAACGGATAGAAAAACAGTTTAAAAAAAATAAAACATGTGCCAGGAACTGTCGATACAGGGTCTCGTGTCCGTGTGCTGCATGGACAATTGAGGGGTTCTGTGTCCATCAGAGCTTCCCCGGGTCCAGATCTGAATGTGTGCAGTTGTATCCATGAGTATTCTCTGCAGAGTCCAACAGTTCTGAGCTGTTTGGACATGATTGAACAGGCGTGTGGTGGTGGTCACGAGAATGTGTGTCTCCTGTTGACAGATGGCTTCTCAGTGGTGACTCCATGCAAGTGTCCCCGCAATTCCTGTCCTCTTTCTGAGTTGATGGTCTTAAACCAGGGGAGCCCTTTGAGGAGCAGGTGGACACAGGGTCAACAGAGCCCACCAAGTCTCCACTAGAACTAGAAAAAAGACCCTGGACTGCGTCCTTGTCAGAGTCATTTGCTGCCATGTTGTCATCCTCTTCCAGCAGCTCAACAGGGGCATCATCACTGGACTCATCCTCACAGTTCTCAGTGTTGAGTTCTTCCCCCAAAGAAGCAGAGTGTGTCGGCGGAGTAGTCGCTGACGGATCGCCGCCGGCCGTCTGGCTATAATTGGCTTGCGACGGGGGTTGGACCGTATGGTGGCACATGGGGCAGGTCTCCTGCACGTACAGCCACTTGCGGAGGCAGATGCTGTGAAAGAAGTGGCCGCAGTATGTGATGACGGCAGCGCTCATCTCCTGCACGACAGAGACGTGGCGTGTTATGCTTGGGGTGCACACAAGCAGTCAAAAGTGATCAAAGAAAGAGCGACGTTGCCCTACTTACATGGACAGACAGAGTTGGGGGACACAGTACATCATGGACAGACATGAACAATTTCATGCATCTGACAAACCTTCCACGGTAGTTTTTTTTTAAACTCAAGATGGCGGTAGCTGCTTTTAAAGTATCACGAGTGCACGACATCCAGCTGCTTTATCTACCTATTGCAAATGTTGGTTGCACTAGTCAGCCGACCTGAAGTACTGTTGTGTACCATGAACTCATCAGCACTATTAATGCTGGCAGTTTGCTGCATACCACTATTATTGCTGACATTTACGCTCGTTAATAAATGACTATGTGGTCAAAGAGCTGCCAGTGTTCCCTATGCCTTGGGGGTGTAGACTCATTCACTACATTGATTTATATTCTTATCATACAACTACATAGATCTATGTTCACCAAATTGCCTTTCCAGGCGACATATCAATCTATCATAGTTCGTAAGGTAATCAATCGATTGAAGTAAAATGAAATAAAGCACTGTATTTAAGCCTTATATGGATGTGTGTGGGTTTTTAAAGCTACTTTAATGATAAAGACGTTAAACGTTACCCTTGCAATAGTTTGATTTGGCATAAGTCCATTAGTCATGCCCGTAGACCGTGTCGACGTCCTAAAAAATGCTATTTTTTTTTATAGGATATGGGGTGCGTTTTCATTGCTGTAAATGCTTGTTAGCTAGATGACTTCGTCCTCTTCAATACAGTATGGGACCACATCCAAAGTTAGGTCCAACTTGAAGCCTTTCAAACTCATGAATGGGAGCGTCAGGACAAGATAAAAGGGAGTTGAGGGTTGAGGGTGTATACAGCAGAGGGCAGCACTGCTTGTTTAGATTCAACATGCGAGTGAAGAAGAATAAATACAGGAAGTGTTTACAAGGTTTCCACACAGACTTTGAATTGATCACACCTCACTAACATTAACATAGTAGCATTTTTAGCTGTTTTAATTGGAAGACACATTTCTACTTGTATGCTAGGTGATAGCTAAATGACAAAAGATGCCAGCATGCTAATATTAATGTAGGAGCATTTTTTCATAGACAAAAACATATATAAATGCTCTGCAGCAGATGTGTGTGCGTGTGTGTAATGATGAGTCGATTGCGAACGTCAAGAGGATCGTAGCCAAGACAAAGTGCTCAAATTGTTGGCCAATTTGCTAATATTAGCATGGTGGCATTATTAGCTGTATTCATTGGAATACATGATTTTACAGTTATGATATGTGACAGCTAAGTATTAAAAGATGCCAGCATGCTAATATTAGCTTAGTAGCATGTTTAGCTGTTTGGATAGATAACAAGTGAGCCGTCCAAAAAGTGTGCAACAACACACAATAAAAAAGAAGAAGACAAACAAATTGGCTCTCTGCGACAAGAGCCGGCTCTTTTTGTTCATTTCAAAGAGTCAATTCGTTCCAAAGAGTCGATTTGATTCCAAAATCTCAAAATCTCCAGCTCATTAGAGCATTGGAAGCATTGAATAGTTTAGTATCATTTTTCAACCGATTTCATGGAAACATACATCAAAATGTCCGGCTCAGCTGGGAAAGAGGTGCTCCCTAAAAAAAATTCTTTAAAATGAACAGTTTTTGCAAAATTTTTCGTTTTCCGAGATTTTCTTCCAATTGCAAATGAATGGCGAGATTTTCAAAAGTTAATCTTTTTTACACTTCTCAACCGATTTCGACCGTGCCCAAGACAAAATGCTCTAATTGTTGGAAAATTGATTGCTTTGCAGCTGTTGTGGTCTGCTCCGTACGGTGAGGGTGTTTTCTTTGAAGGTACCTGCACGCGCTTCTACCAGAGATGTCTGTCTTTAAAGAGAATGTGTGCATGCAGCAGAGGGCAGCTACATTTATGTTATTATGCTGGGTGTTAGCATGCAGCGGCATTGCAGTTCAGCGCCAGCGTTGCCAGCATTCACACGCAATTTCCCCCCAAATTGCACAGGTTTAGTTTATATCTGATTCCCTAACAAATATCAATGGGAATCTACAAAACTTCACCTGCACTGTCCACTATCCAGCTATTTCCAGTCGAACTGGATGGATTTTTGGCAAAAAAGTTCCTGAATCATTTGGGATCGCATCGTTCTAAATGAACCAATATCATCCTTGAATCAAACCACGAATCGTGAGATGAATCGAATTTGGACCGCCACAAATAGATTTGGTGCCCCTGGTTTGCCCTTGCTCATAAAACACATTATAATGGGATTGTCTGTGAACTTAGTTTGTCATTTCTACTCCACGTACGCGAGGACATGGTAAAAACGCATACCTTTCTATGAGTTTTGGCCTCACGCACACACAATGATTGTTTTTTGTGATTAAAAGCTATGCTTTTGAAAAACTCCGGTAAGAGTGTAGATTTTCAAAAACTGTGGCAACAGCATATGTGCATGGATGGGTAAGACAGTTTTTTGGTTTGTGTCATGAGAAATGTGCAGCTCATGTTTTGTAAACCTTAATAACAACACAATATCAAGTTATAGACCGATGGGTTTCATTTTGTGGTAGACGTGTGTGTGTGTGCGCACCTAATAACACGCACAGCCGAAAACATTCCAGATGTTTCCTGTACTTGGTGTTTGTCTCACAGATGAACACACGCACTATGATGCGCAACCACGTTAGCCGTGGTTGTTTTGCTTCTGATTGGCCAAAATTCAGGACAGACGGTGACTGTGCTTTTATAGCCAGACATTTTTTTTTAGCTCCACTCGTGTGGACACATGTTGTGACTTTTTCTGGTCTTATAGGACACCTTTGGACTGCTAAACAAGGGAGTCGTACAAATACACTGCCTGGCCAAAAAAAGTGGCCACCTGGATTAAACTAAGCAAACAGGTATGAGGTTGCTGCAGGTGGTCGGGTCTAGGTTCAGCAACACTGTGTGCTCAAAGAATGAGGTCAGAGGACTACCTGAATATACCGAATGAGCAGGTTTTTCCATTAATGGAGTTTTTCTTCCCTGATGGCACAGGCATATTCCAAGATGACAACGCCAGGATTTATCGGGCTCAAATTGTGAAAAAGTGGATTGGGAGCATGAGACATAATTTTCACACATGGGGTCCAGACCTTAACCCCATTGAGAATCTTTGGGATGTGCTAGAGAAGGCTTTGCGCAGCGGTCACCGTCATTACTGCAAGATCTTGATGAAAAGTGAATGCAACACTGAATGGAAATACATCTTGCGACATTGCAGAAGCTTATGGAAACAATGCCACGGCGAATGCATGCCGTAATCAAAGCTAAAGGTGCTCCAACCATGACTTTTTTTTTTGGCCAGGCATTGTAAATTTCTGATGGGAATGCTATTTCCAACTGGGAAAGTTTCCCAAAACTAGAAGACATCATTTAATTACATATTAATTAATTTAGCTCTGTTACTGTAATTGCCTTTGTTTTCAGTGAATGTACACTTGAGCCCTTTCACTGAGTTCAGTTGTGTGTATTTAGTTTACTACATTTATCTGTATGTGTTATGTGCACCCCTGGTTAGAGTCAAATGTGAAAGAAGAGTACTGTAGTGTGAAAAACTATTTGATCCCCTTCCTGACTTTTTATTCTTTTGCATGTTTGTCACACTTAAATGTTTCTGCTCATAAAAAAAATAGTTAACTATTAGTCAAAGATAACATAATTGAACACAAAATGCAGTTTTTAAATCAAGGTTTATGTTATTAAGGGAGGAAAAAAACTCCAACTCTACATGGCCCTGTGTGGAAAAAGTCATTGCCCCCCTTGTTAAAAATCAACTTAACTGTGGTTTATCACACCTGAGTTCAATTTCTGTAGCCACCCCCAGGCCTGATTACTGCCACACCTGTTTCAATCAAGAA
>QODF01000092.1:1412755-1473450 GCA_024372805.1 Oostethus manadensis | reverse complement strand
GACCCAAAACACACCAGCAAATCCACCTCTGAATGGCTGAAGAAAAACAAAATGAAGACTTTGGAGTGGCCTAGTCAAAGTCCTGACCTGAATCCCATGGAGATGCTGTGGCATGACCTTAAGAAGGCGCTTCATGCTAGAAAAGCCTCAAATAAAGCTGAATGACAACAATTCTGCAAAGATGAGAGGGCCAAAACTCCTCCAGAGCGTGTAAAAGACTTGTTGCAAGTTATGGCAAACGTTTGTTTGCAGTTATTGCTGCTAAGGGCGGCCCAACCAGTTATTAGGTGCAGGGGCAATTACTTTTCACACAGGGCTATGTGGTTTTGGATTTTTTTTCTCCCTAAATAATATAAACATTCATTTAAAAACTGCATTTTGTGTTTACTTGTGTTATCTTTGACTAATATTAAAATGTGTTTGAAGAGCAGAAACATTTTGTGTGACAAACGTGCAAAGAATAGAAAGTCAGGAAGGGGGCAAATAGTTTTTCACACCACTGTATAATCCTGACCTAGCAAATCAAAAGGCTGGGAAAACGAGCATAAAACTTGTACTTAGCACCTCTGCCTTCACAAAGTTAGTAGGCTAGAATGCCACTCGGTAGAGCACAGATTTCAACCAAGGTCAAGCAGAGAAGGAGGTTAAGGACATTTAAGGTTCAGCTGACTTATGAATAGCTTTGATCTTTACAGGAGACACACCCACATTTCTAAGATTTATGGGTGTGACTTTTTAGAAAGGCGTCGTAGGAGGTGCTACTCTCGGCTCTACTCTAGGTTGACCTGACGCAGTCATGGAGTATGAGCACCCTCGTGTATAAAAAGTGCTGGTCCACATAACACAAATTCACATTTGCATTGCTTAGGATGTCATTACTGACCTGGAAGCAGATGGCGCAGACATCGTTGTACTGCTGCAGTTGCGGAGCTGTGGCTCTGGGCAGGGAGTTGATCTTCTTGGCCGCTTCCTGTCGCAGCAGGAAACTCCTCCAGCCCGACTGAGCACGCAGCCAGACGTTGAAATAGGAGTGGATGATGATGACGGAGGCGCCCATCCAGCTCCACTCCCCAAACAGAGATTCCCAGGTGCCGTACGCCACCACGCACAGCGCCACCACAAACTCCAGCACCCGACTGATGGCGTTCACCCAGTAAATCACCTCGTCCAGGTTCTCGATGGGGTCACTGCGGAAGAGCTCCACCATGAAGAGAGAGTAGATGAGCAGCGTGCCCGTAACCTGGACAACAGAGTACATAAATGTTTGTTTTTTTAAGTCAGTAATTTAGCGACATTTTACGGACTGTGAACAAACCTGAAGGGATGTGAGCATGCAGCTGGACACCAAAATAAGGAGCCAAAAGTCCATGTGAAAGAACTGGGACATTTTATAAGCCATGAAGACTGGGAAGACCAGCAAAAGAAGACACATGCTGAGGCCACGCAGGTGTCTCCAGAGACTCCTGGAAGGGAAAACCAGTTGAAATTCTCATTTGTGCCAAACAAATCCAGGCTGTTGTAACCTGTTGCGGGACGCGCCCAGAGCAAGAATCACCGGGTCGGTGATCTCAATCATGGACTGCAGCGTGGACGTAACCACAATGAAGAGGATGATGCTGAGGAGGAAGGTGCGTTGCATAGCATGCATGTCCAGCAGGCCCGTCTGGAGGGCGAGAAGGAGCAGCGTGACGCCCTCGGTCACTCCTCTAGAAAACATGAACAGCGTACAGGGACAGTCAGTGCACAGGGGATATTTTGCGACTTATATTTTTATATTTTAAACTTACATACACACAAAGAAATGTGCTTTACTGAGTGTATTACTACTGTATTTTTATAAATAGTGGCCTCTGCTGAAATCAATGCCAAGCTTCACTTATCAAATAAATGCCTCACATCAATGGTTGAGCATCGAGCATCAATGCGATGTTCCCTACTCACCTCAAAAACACACCTAAACCTTCCCTCCTCAGGAAATCCACAAAATGGCTGTGATTAATAATGTGATAAATATACATAAATCATCACAAATTACAGTATAATATCTTCGTGTGTTTCCACACCCTGATTGTCTACATGTTTTTTTGGTATATTATGAACAAATAAACAAATGTCACGTGTGCACCTGCCTGTAACGTATTGTGGAAGTGACATCAAGAGACGAGCAGTATTTAGATAACTAAAATAATAATAATAATAATAATATATAAAAATAATAATAATGATATCCAATCAGAATCATCCCGTCACTTCCGCAAAACATAAAACATGGCGCCAGGCTCGTTGGTGTGGACGGACAAGGAGGGAGGATTACTTCTAAACGTTGATTTAGAAAACAAAGTCAACAAGACGAAAGAAAATAGTGTCAGTTAGGAGGGCGTCCCTGTCGTTCTGATGTAAACACAGGTCGGACGTGTGACGTCACAGCATATATTGTCTCAGGAAGTAACGTTTGGAAAAGCAAAACTCCGGTTATTTGAGTCCAACATACAGTATATCTGTGGACTTGTGCGGATGATACGCAGAAACGTAGAAAAAAACCTTCGTTTTATGAGATACTCCCCTACGTGTGGACAGTGTGTTTTGAAACCATCGAGGCAGTGTGGACAGAAATGTTTCCTACAAGGAGAGGGAGGAAATATTTGGTTTTAAAAACATCTGCTATGTGTACACAGGGCCAGTACAAGCTTTTTTGGGTGAAGAACCCAGCAAAGGTTATCATTTATTTCAGAAATATAAATTATTTCATTAATAGCGATATTACTTATTTTCTGACATTTTTTCCTGTGATGATCCCAGAAAGGGTTATTCATAGGGGGTCCCAAAACTTTTTCATGTGAGGGCCACATAATTTTTCCCTTCTCTGATGGGGGTCCCGAGTCAGTTTGTAACAGAAATAGTTTGACTATCTCAGGGCTGCCTCAACGTAAACATTTGCTGTATTGTGAAAGCCACACATAACCAAATATTAATAACCCTTTCCGGGACCTTCACAGAAAAAAAGTCAGAGTCTGAGTTATTTGAAATATCACCAAAATGGGTCGTGCTTATTTATTTAAAAATATATATTGTTTGCATTTTTTGAAATAAAAGCATTTGAAGTCATTTTTCTGCCTTTTTTTGTACCGAAACCAAACCGAGCCAAGCACTTCAAGAAACTGAATCAAACCGAAATTACATTTTAGTGTACCCTTACAAACCTAGTATAGTGTCCCCTCGCCACATCGTGCTTCATATTTTGCACTCCCATTTTTGAACTAAATTAAGCGTAAAAAGGACTCAGTGATCTAAAATAAAAATATATAAGACATTGAGAAAAAGCACTGAAAGACACTTTGATGTGTAGTATTCTACATTGGTCACTAACGCAAACATGTATGAGTCTTTATTTTTCTATGATTATGTCTACTATATTGGGCAATACAAGTGGAAAGCTGACTACAGGGGTGTTATTTCATGTCTATAGGGCTCTAAAGGTGCATTTACTCTAAAAAGCATATTTATGAGGTCGTAAACACCTTCTCCACGGTCGAACTACAAAAATAGTCCATGTACAAATAATACATTTTACTTTGTGAAAACGGTTAGGTCTGGAACCAATTAACCGTGATCAATGAGGGCCGACTGACTTTTTTTGGACAGCAACACATTTTGTGTCTCCTCTCTAGGGAATACCTTACCTCGAAGTAATATGGTATTTTGCGTTTTACTGAATACGTTTGAAAAACCGACGCTGCTCAAAAAAATACAACAAAAGTACAGCAATAGAGTATGTCACCTGTGCATGACGTTCTCATTCTGCACAGCAGCATAGCCCCCCAGGAAGAATTTGCATAAGTTGAGCAGTCCGAGAGCCAGGTAGGACACCACGAAGGTCAGGCCCAGGAGGGAGTAAGGAGTGGCACAACATTCCGAAACACTGCAGAGTAACAATTTATCATCACCTAACATGTCTCATGTCAAAAACACAACACACTGAGCGTTCCACCTGGTGAGCAGGAAGAACATGATGCCCTGTTGCAAGGAGGAGGTGGAGCCAGACATGGCCTCGAAGCACAGGTGGACGACGAAGAGGACAAACCAGAAGACACTGAAGAGCACCGGGACTGCGAACTGGTTCCACAGGGCCATTCCCACCGCCAGAAGCCTGTATAGCTCAATCACCTGAGGTAGCATGAAACGTTAAAATACGTAAACAAGCAGATTAGAAAAAAAACACGCACACACATGTGAACTGAAGAGAAGAAATGAAATGTGTCCACCTCCAGCTGAAGGAATTGTGAATACGCAGCCCTAGCAAGACGATATGGCACAAAGAGGTTGGCCAGGAGGAAGACGGAGATGCTGGCTCCTGTCAGTCCCATGGAGAAAATGTTGACCGTTAGCAGCGTGGCGGGAGCGGCAGTGAACAGTCTGGCCAGCAGAGGGAGGACATGAGCAGAGAACAGCCACACCTTTCTGGTCTTCATCAGGAAGGCACACAGCGTGCTGAGAATGATCTGACCTGAGAGCCACACAAGGACACAACAACATTTACACACGAGTAGAGAGGTGACCTCCGCCAAAGCCCAACAATGGTAACTTAGATCAACACACTTTCTCTTTCTTTCTTATTATTGTAATTGTAATGATGTTATTTTAAATTTGCGTGTAAAATTAAGAAAACTGTCATACAAGTCTACCCCACCATATTTAAAAAGCCTTCCCTTGGAAACTCACAAAAGAATGATCTGACCTGTATGTTTGAGAAGCTCTGACCTAAAGGCATAACAATTTAAACATGATCAGTCTTTATCATAGTCAAAACATCACAAAATGGTTTTATACACAGCATTTAATAAAATAGCCCCCCCTCATTGGAACGCAAACCGGACCGTGGACTCAAAGAGTTTGGGGAGCACTGTTGTAGACCACCACCGTGCCTCCGCGTGTCAATAGTTTGAATTAGGTATGAAATGCCTACCAGTCTGCCCCACCATCATACCTAGAAGTCTGCAATGTGGGTAGAATCCCTTCTTGCAACAAAAGGGGGGCTCTCTTTATGTTCCTCTCCTGCTCACAGCACCCTACCATTTCCTAAGCCACAGATGGCACGTTAAGTCCCCACTTGATGACCTTCTCCGGCCACTCAGGCTCGACAAAGTCATGAACATGGCACGCACCCAATGTTCCCCCTAATTTTTCAAGTATCTCAGCACACACAAAAATGAATTGAGCATTCCTTGGACCTCTGAGTGCCATCAGACGTGCACGTTCACTGTAGAAAACCTGAGAACGTATACAGTGTGTTCAAAACAATAGCAGTATGATACGTCCATCCATGAAAATAAAAGCAAGGCAGTAAAACATACACCATCACGCCACACACTCATGCCACGCATGCTGGTTTGCGTCTTTGGCTTGGCAGCATGTTTTTTTTAAACAAGACCTTTCTCATTCGAAAAAGAAAAGTACCTCGCCCAGTTTCACCTCTTGTTCTTCTGTTTGCACATACTCTGACAGCCAGTCCACACTAAAAGACTGACTTGTTGGTTTTTTTACTTTGGCTTGGTGAGTGGATGTTGCGTTGCCTGTTTGTTTTGCAATTTTACAGGGTTAGCAAGCAGCATTTAGCTCTCTTAACTCCGCTCTTATCATGGCTGGACAGTGCTTGTCTTTGTGTTGTATGTTGTTAGCCTTTGTTGTCGTCTCTCACTCACTGGGTTGCATTGCAAAACTGTGCAGAATAAACTGTGTATAAATGTGTGCATTTCATTTAGAATTCAAGCTGAAATGAAGTTTGTGCGCTGCATGGATTTGCTACGCACTGAGAATGAAAGAGCAGTGCGCGATTGTGCACGGGCGCAGCTTAGAGGGAATACTGCATGCACCTCGTGGTGGTCCGTCAATGAAACTTTGACTGAGAAGAATCCACTTGAAATCACCCCAAAGCCAGAAAGGGAGGGGGAAAACACTACCATCTAAGTCATCATGTGGTGGGCCTCCGCTGGAATTTATGCTCCACTTTACAGGCCTTCTGTATTCAAAGTGTGGTCATTTTAATAGGTTGGTTTGTTGCCGATAAGAAAACAGTTTTTGCAACTTCAGAGACTGGTGAAAGTAAAATTATCTGACCAAAAATGTCCATCTTGCACAAAGAAGTAAAGTGGAAACAGTCTAACATTTGCACCAGTATCTGACCTGCACTAAAACATGATGACATTTAAGAAAAATGTCCAAAGGCTTTGCCATTGCAACAAAGTTTTGGGGAAATTAAGTGGGTAGTTTTGCGCAAGCCTACCAGCAATGAATCAAAGCCAAACAGGAAGAGAACATAACACTACAGGTGGAGGTGACGAAGAGTTACAAACAGATTCATTGCGTTCATCGTAGGATATTGTTGTTATTGTTTGTCACAATCACGTATAAAGTGTTTCTGAAAATGTAAAGACTTAACCTACAAACAGGTGCAGTGAAGTCACATTAGAAATGAATTTTGATCCTACATGCAACGGAAGCCCATCAAGGTTTATTAATCATTGCATCAACTGTCAGGCCGTCATAGTGCTGAAAGCTATTTGATATTACACATACAGATATAATTTGTCAACCAAATCTAACATCCTATATTGTAAGTGTTCATCAGCATGAGTGGTGACTGTGAATATGTTGCTAGCAGTCCTGAAGTATCATAAACACTATTATGCATCGATGTATTAGTATCCTGACCTAAAAATACATACAAAAACAACGTAGAGCTTGATCACTTTACTTTATCATCAAGACAACATTTAAATGTCTTTGATATTAATTATTAACAAGCATCAAATGATCAATTAAATTATTATATGGCTTTATCAGGTACAATGACCTTCTATGGCAGGGGTGGGCAAACGACGACCCGGGGGCCACTCCGGCACCACAAGCATTTGAATCCTGCCCACTAATTGCTTCCAAAGTATTTAATATAATTTTTTAACATGCAAGCTGGCGACATGACTTTCACAGTAAGTCGATTTAAGTACCTTTTTTATTCACAGAATCTTTTTCAGTAAAAAAAAAACCCAAAAAAACTATTAATTATTTAATGTGGTCTGATGTTTAAAGTGCTGCTAGAAATAGGGAGAAAAAAAAAGTCACCACCAAAAATAAAAAGTCATGCACTCTAATATTTGGTTGGACCCCTTTAGCTTTGGTTACGGCACGCATTAGCTGTGGCATTGTTTCCATAAGCTTCTGCAATGTCACAAAATGTATTTCCATCCAGTGTTGCATTACTTTTTCATCAAGATCTTGCATTGATGATGGTGACCGCTGCGCAAAGCCTTCTCCAGCACATCCCAAAGATTCTCAATGGGGTTAAGGTCTGGACTCCATGTGTGAAAATGATGTCTCATGCTCCCTGAACCACTCTTTCACAATTTGAGCCCGATAAATCCTGGCATTCCCATCTTGGAATATGCCCGTGCCATCAGGGAAGAAAAAATCCATTGATAGAATAACCTGCTCATTCTGTATATTCAGGGAGTCCGCTGAGTGTTGCTGAACCTAGACCTGACCAACTGCAGACACCTCGTACCTATTTGCTTAGTTCAATCCAGGTGGCCACTTGAGAGAGAGAGAGAAAGTTAGTGAGTGAGTGAGAGACAAAGAGAGAGAGCGAGACTGGTTTTGTTAACTCAACACGGCCCACGAGTCAAAAAGTGGTAAAGACACAAAAGAAACACACAAAGGGCCTATTTTTCATTCATTCATTTTCTACACTGCTTATCCTCATTAGGGTCGGAATGTGGGAGGAAAGCGGAGTACCCGGAGAAAACCCCTGACGTACGGGGAGAACATGCAAACTCCACACAGAGATGCCCAATGGAGATTCGAACCCTAACCCTCCTACCTGGCTGTGAGGCCACCGTGCGGCCAGGCCTATTTTTAGAAGTCTATTTGTCCTTACACACATTTTGTTTCTGGCAAACTGAAACTTATAGTCAGAAACCCACACACACACTTTCAGATGAGACCCCTGGTCTGCACAGAGAATAAGAACACATAAAAGTAGGTATCGGTGTTGTCAACGTGGTGTTCGGACCCCTTTACGTTCCGCAACAAAAGGGCTTCCGATCCTATTTGACACATTTGGGGACATTGACATGAGCACATATCGCTCTCCTCAAGTCTGACGCTTTTCAGGACTCACTTGTCAACGCGGAGACAAATCTGTTGAAGGCCAAAGAATCGAGGTACACTGCGCCACCATAGCCAGACTGCTGATCCTCGCGGATATACTCCCTGTGACAGTGAAAACAACATCAGCAGCGTCGATGTGTAGCTTTAGAATAGTGACATCCAAATCAGTGCTTCGCCCCGAGATGTCCTCATTTTACCTCCAGTGCGCTATCAAATCAGAATGATCACAGGCTAGCTTTTTTACCACACAGGAACCCGAAGTTCAAGCATCTAGCTAAAGTAGGCAAGAGCGTATCTCACGTGGAAATCTGGTGGCCCATGTAGAGCAGCATGGCGGCCAGAATGTGGAGGTAGAGCGTCACGATGTGTCTCAATGGCAGTACCAGAACCACCGCATTGATCACATGACCTTGAAGACCACGTATGAAGGATGTTTATGGAACGATCAAGCAAAAAAGGAGCATTATTACACCCGTAAAGGCCGCACTTTGACCTCTGTCACTCACCAAGGTAATACACGTTCCAGATGACATATTTATATTTGAAGAGCATGTCTTCATTTTTGGCCCTGAGGTGTTCCGTTAGGCCCTCCACGTCACACTTGTAGAGCAGGTCCAGGGCCAGGATGCTGGGCACCCTGAGAGCGACGTTGGCTAACTCGTCCAGGCGAGGCATCCTAAGTCCGACTGAGCAACGCAGACGACGGCAGGTGGAGCCCGGTGGTCACTTTCTGACCTCACAGCATTCTTGCCGTCACCTGAAAGAGAAAGCAAACATTCAGACGAGCCGGTTGTTCGCCATAAACGCGGGTAATATTCCATGCCGAGTGGGTGTTGCGGTAGTTCAGTCTGAAAGAGAACTCACATTGCAGCGTCGCACAGCAGCCACGCGCGAGCTAGCTGCTTAGCTTGAACGGCGGCTAGCGGCGTTTTCCAAAGCGCCGTACGTAACATAGTTTACAATATTAACAACCTCTGCGTAAAACTAACAGCACACTGTAATGACCGGACACTTAAAAAGTGACATACGGGACATAAGCGGGAAGAGTCGCTAGATAGCCATGTTATAGTTCCGGTAGCTTGTGTGGCCGCTTCCTGTTACGTCATCGCCAAATGAGCCAATCAGATTGCGAGGTGCATCGTTTTTTGTTTTTTTTTTAAATTAGAATTTAAAAAAACGTCATAGCTAAATGAGCCAACCAGGTTGCGGCATTCCTGTATTAAAAAAAAAGAAATGATTATTAAAAAAACAACAGCAGAATTGAAATCATTTTAAATACGACAAAAATGTAGTGTTAATTGTGTTAATCTAGTGTACAAAAAAAGACGAGATAATTTTGCAGTTATGAGGTAAACATAATTATCTCATAGAGGTGGCATCATACCATCCATCCATTTTCTATGCCGCTTATCCTCATTAGGGTCGCAGGTATGCTGGAGCCTATTCCAGCTGGCTTTGGGCGGGAGGTGGGGTACGCCCTGGACTGGTCGCCAGTCAATCGCAGGGCACATACTGTATAGACAAACAAACATTCACACTCACATACAATTTAGAGTCGCCAATGAAGCTAACATGCATGTTTTTGGAATGTGGGAGGAAACCGGAGTACCCGGAGAAAACCCACACACGCACGGGGAGAACATGCAAACTCCACACAGAGATGCCCAACGGAGATTCAAACCCAGAACCTCCTGACTGTGAGGCCAATGTGCTACCCTCTCATCCACCGTGCGGCCCAGCATCATACCAATCATACCTAAATTGTTTTTCTTCAAGTCATCTGCCATTGCATTTGAGCTTGGAATTTGTCTGTCTAATCTTCTTTGGTCTGTTGTCCTATGTCTTCTTTTGTATGTTTTGAGCGTCATCTGAGTGGGTCTGTTTTACATGTTTCTCAGGGAAATGGGCTCAAATTCTGAGGAAATGTTGGCAGCACAACAATAAAACAGTCAACTACAACACAAAAAGTACATTCCAGGGGGAAAAAGTGAGGGATCGGGTGAATGATAAAAAAAATACAACATCCTGTCCTTTCACAGCAGGGTGGGGCATTTCTGTCGTTTGAAACCCAAATCTGTTGGAAATTGTTTTGTAGAAAAAACCCAGTGAAAACGCTGAAGACAGTAAAATAAGTGACTCACTAGTAGAAAGCAGGAAGAGCGCCGATGTGTATCTCAGCCAATCTTATGCTTTAACAGGAATGTGGTTATATTTTTGATTGCACAATCAACACAAAAACATCTCCAAAAAATGGTAAATAGTCAAGGGGGGACTTATCCTATCACTATTATTATTTTGTTCATAAAGTCAATGTAAATCTCTGTCATACCTTCACATTTGTACCACACCAAAAGTATGTAGTTTTATAGTCATAAATAAAGTCATAATGCAAAACACAAACAGCATAACGACCTACTGGGAAAAAAGACCTTCCATACTGTATGACAGGCGTGCTCCGCTGGTATAAATGGTAGGATATCTCCTTTTGCAACCTTTCAGACTTATGTACACGTTTAAAATGTCGTACTCTTGTTCTACCTGAGGTGGAAGTGTCATATCATGAGCTTGTTGTATTTTTATCTTATCTGTGCTTACATTTTTATGACACTCCTCAATCTCTTGTATGTGCAAGAACCTCAAAGAGATATTGTGAATTTGTCATGTTGCAACTTTAGGAAGTCCATGTACTTGCTCTTGAAAACGGCGGCCAGAAAATGTTGATCTAAACTAGAGTAAGGTTGCTAAAAGAAGAGTTTTTATTGTTTTCTGGGGAGCTAAAGACCTATCTTATCGTCAATGTTGCGCTGGATTCAGTCACCTTAGTTGACCTTTTAAAAATGTGTAGTACCTCAAAAATGAAAGCAGCACAAACGTCGATTTCATCTGCACAGATACAGCACAAACGAGGAATGGACAAAATGAGACTATTTTGGTTTCAATAGGAGCATGTTGGGGGCTGATTGACCTTTGGTTGACCTTCAAAAAGTGTGTAGTATCTCAAAAACAAAAGCAGTGCACACGTTCATTTCAACTGCACAAAATAGCACGAACAAATGGGAATATTTTGTTTCCATTTGGAGTAAATGGGTAGCTGGTTGAACGTTGGTTGACCTATAAAATAAACCGTAATAACTTGGTAATAATTTGGATGTGCATTGTTGCATGCGCGTGTGGTAACAATTTCAAATAAGAAATAAAACATAACAAATGGACTTTTTTCAGGCAGCTTCCTGTGCTAAGTTCCTCACATGGAACCAACGTGCACAGAAAACACAACCAATAATCTCTTCTAAAGTTGCAAATGTTGGCTGGCGCATCACGATGGCAGAGGTGGGCTTGGGCAGGAGGAGGGGTAAAGTTCTCCCCCCTTCCTCCTTTCATCCCCTCATAAAGTTTTCCTCCCTCCACGCTGCTGCAGCAAACATCGACCGGGATGGAAAAGTCATGGTTCCGTCTGGCTGGCATCCTCCTGGGTGGCTTTCTGATGACGAGCGATGCAACCACCGCGACTACTTCGATCAACTTCACGTCCAGCTGGACTCCGAGGTCTGAGGGGGGCTGGGGGCCGACGACACCTCCCGGCAAAGTCACGGCCAAAGTTGTCAAGCAGCACCGGCAAAACGCTGACAAGGAGGATGACGGGAGGGAGGAGAAGCCTGAACTAGGTAGGACGGTCAGACTTAATCAGGCTTCATTCTAAATGTGAAGTGCATAAGAACATAAGACTAGTTCGGAATTGCTTGTACTGTATGTCATGTATGGACTGCCAGGGCAAATTATGCTCTATTGGTTACTGTTTGTCTGCAATTTGCTGGCTACCAGTCCAGGGTGTGCTGCACCTCTCGCCTGAAAAGACAGCTGGGATCGGCATAGTGAAGACAATCTGTACGGAAAATGGATGGATAGTTACTGTTTGTGTTCACAAGGATAACATGCAGTATGTAGACAGAAGTGCAACTAAGCATGTTTATTTCCGCCTTGTTGCCAGATGTTTGCTGAATTCCCCAAAGTATGTGGTTTGGACTTGGAGATCCTTCTTCACTTTTTGCATGGATTGTTATTCTACATTCAAACATAAGAGGAACCTGGTGTCCATTAGTTAGGCAGAGTAATGCATTCATCCTTTTAGGTCTAAAACAAGCATGTGATTGATCACACATGAGACAACTTTACTGGCGAACACAACTCTGTTATTGCTTGTTGCCCAAGCCATAGAATTCCCTGCCGCTGGAGCTTTGACTTTACACTCTCTCACTCTCTTGTTGCATGCAAAGTCCCAGAGGACTCACTTATCTGCAGTCCTCATTTCCTTCTTGAACCCCCACCGCCCTCCTCCTCCATGAGAAGTGGGGCCTCTAAACTCCCACTGAACTGACCCGCCATGATTATCCATATTTCCTGCAATGCTGAGAGACCAAGATCTCAGATTACAAAAGTTTGCTTACTCAGAAGAACTCTGTTAACCCTTCAGTGGTTCATACAGTAGATCATTATGTTCGGGGACAGCCGGCGAATGGCGAATACCCTTAACTAATTTGTACACTCATAATCATATGGCTGTTACTGACACAAAAATGGCCTGAATGATGTACAAATCCGTTCTTAAAGGTCCTTAATGTGTCTTCCCTACTTCTAGGTTGTCCTCCATTGGGCCTGGAGTCCCTGAAGGTTGATGACACCCAAATTCAAGCCTCCTCCTTCCAGAGATTTGGTCTGGGTCCTCATAGAGGCAGACTTAACATCCAGGTGAGGACTTTTTGGACATGTCATTTCCTATAGTTACAAAATAAGTCAGGGAGTGCGCGTGAAAGTGATTAAGTCTCGGTTAAACTATTACACAGCGGCGGCACAGCCAAGTGGGAGGCGTCTTTTTAATATTATGGCCTCCATTAATGGAACGGTCTACCAGACCAAGACCTCAGGGCTGGTGAAAATCTTCAGGTTTTTAAGGCCAGGCTCAAGACCTGCCTCTTTGATTTGGCCCTGCGATCAGGTACCACCCAGAGAATTAGAATACCCTGAAAAGGTTGTTGTATTTCTGCAATTCAACTTCAAAGGTGAATTTGACATATTATATAATCAAATAAAATGAAAATCAATATATTTCAAGTTTTTTTTCTTTGGATTTTCTTCATCAGGTCTTGCAGCAAAAATTCAAATTTTCTGAGTTTGTGGGTTTTATAAGCTGAAAATCTGCTTGAGATATGTCCATTTGCATGTAGCGGCTCAATACAATTTGCCAAAATAAATCAACTTTTTCTTGATATTCAATTTTTTTGGGTAGTACTACAGTGTGCACTATTTCTATCTCTTGTATTGGTTTCATCTTCCAGTTTTCCTCAGAGGGAGCCGTCCGGATCAAGTTTATGTTGGTCTCGGTAGTCATTAATCAATTTGTAGTGCGCGTACGTGCGCATGTGTGTGTGTTCGGAGTAACGGCGTTATTGAAGCATTGCTTTTAAAGGAAAAACTGCACTTTTTTGCAACTTTGCCGGTCACCCACAATCCTTACTTGAGACTTGAACACAGATTGTTCTATTTTCTGTGCTTTCTAAAGATATAAAAACAGCCAAACTTAGCGTTACTGGCCAGCTAGTAGCTCGTGCGTGTGGTGCGGCGAGGTGTAACTCCGCCAGTAAAGTAGTTCTTTGGCGTAACAATGTTAAACATAAGTAACAGTGTAGCTGTAGCGCCAGGCCACTAGCAACAGGTAACGCTACATATTGGAGCCTGCTGTGTTTTTGAGTTAGTAAAGGTTAATGCTAGGTGCAGCGTTTGTTTCTGTGTTGCTATGTGTGCAGTTTTTGTTTATCTTTGTAAAGAACTTTGGGTTGCATTTTATTTGCATGATAATAAAAATACCCTTTCATAAATAAAGTGTGATTTGATGATTTGAAGTGTATGGTTCCTGCAGAAGCTCATTCAAGCATTTCTGTGTGCGTGTGTGTGTGTGTGTGTGCATGCTCACCTCAGTCTGGCATAGAGGACGGGGATCTGTACGACGGCGCTTGGTGTGCAGACTACAAAGACCGACACCAGTGGCTGGAGGTGGACGCCCTGCACCTCACTCGCTTCACTGGCGTCATCCTGCAGGGCCGCAACACCATCTGGAGGTGAGGTAGTGTCAGGATCAGAGCTTTGTGTTGTTTTTGTTGCTGGACTTTTGCTGGCATAAAACCAGCTTGCTTTGTGTTGTCTGTTCTAGGCAAGACTGGGTCGAAACATACAAAGTCCAGCTGAGCAACGACTCTATAGGCTGGAAAACCTGCATGAATGGGACACAGGAAGCGGCAAGTCTTTGTATTTTCATTTCACATTTTTATGACATTATACAGTAGATGTGGTCATGGGACGGTACTATAGAAAGTAAACATAGATAGCAGATACATTTACAGTAGTTCTCAAAATAAAAGCAGTGCAATGTGACTGACGCGATTATTCACTGTTATTATTCATTCATTCATTTTCTATTCCGCTTGTCCTCATTCGAGTCGCGGGGATGCTGGAGCCTATCCCAGCTGACTTTGGGCGGGAGGCGGGGCACACCCTGCACTGGTCGCCAGTCAATCGCAGGGCACATATGGACAAACAAACATTCACACTCACATTCATACCTATGGACAATTTAGAGTCACCGATTAACCTAACATGCATGTTTTTGGAATGTGGGAGGAAACCGGAGTACCCTGGAGAAAACACGCACAGGGAGAACATGCAAACTCCACACAGAGATGCCAGTAAACCAGTAAACCAGCAACATCTTGTATTGTTGCGTTTTGGAGTGGCCAGCCCAATCCTCGGATCTTAATCCAGTGGAGAAGATGCTGTTTGTGAAGCAAAACGAAGAAATGTTAATGAATTGTAGAATGTTGTTAAAGAATCTTGGGGTGGAATAACAGCTGAAAGGTTGGTTGAGTCCATGCCCCGCAGATGTGAAGCAGTTATTAAAAAACAAAATATTAGTTTAGTGATTCACAGGATTGCCAAATCCCAGAAGCAAAAACTTTGTACAAAATAGTTTTGTATGTGTAAAGTCAATGGCATTGCTATTTTTTTGAACACCCCTCTTTCAACTAATTGCCCAATTGCACAGCCTGAAGAACGTGCATATCATGAATGCTGGGTCTTGATTTCTGAGAATCTACTGCACCTACTGGTAATCTGTGTGGCATGTGCCAATGAAAATATACTAACAGTGATTAATCTGGTTAGCCGCATTGCACTGCTATTATGTTGAGCCACTGAAACCGAGTCAACCCACAGCCATCATTGTCTAAAAAGCTGGCAACACACGTGTGTAGAAAGTAGAGTAGTAGTAATGTTGCCTACATTCGAGCATGGTGGTTCTCGTGCCATGGTCTGGAGCTGCATGAGGGCTCATTGAGAAGATGCTTTCCAGCGTTTACTGTGACATTGTGAAGATTGTGATACCCCGCCCTTTTCAGCTTGAGTTTAACAAGGCATAGCAGCATGCAGCATTTCATGCAACGTCTTCCTGATAGGTACAGCACCGTACATCAAAGTCGAAGCACATCCAACTGCTTTTTCCAGGCGTTTCTTAAAATATTTGTACCTTTCTGCTACCGGCACTGGGGAGCTGCGGTTCCTTGAGGAGAAAGATGACGTCCACCTGGACATGCTTACTATTGGCATTCTTACTGTTATTCGATATGCGGATGTACTGTACAGCACTTCCGACGCCAATGCTACAGATATTGATGTCAACCGAAACTAACACGAGTATTGAAGGCAGAAAAATATTTAGAATTCCCATGCAAAACCTAAATGCATTTGTCCCTCACGCTATAAATTGCACAACTTCACTCTGGCATGGTTTTCCCAAATTTGGTCTAATATTTTGGTAATGGTTTAATTTATTTGAACACATACAAGTTACGTTGGAATACATCACACAATAGAATATATTCATTACTAAAACAAATGGTTGACAACTGCCTAAATTAATTTAAAAAAAAAAGTGAATGTTTAAGCAAATTTGACTTATTTTTGACCAAAATTAAGCAATGTAAACATTTGTGAATTAACATTATGTCTTATTTTTATTTAATACTGTACGTCTACCATTTTGGGTATATGAGTGTAAAGGTGACCATTTCATGTCTACAGGGCTCTGATACTGATGAAAACCATATTTATAAGGTAAATAGGTTTTGTATCCTTTAACTACAAAAATATTCTATATATGGAAAAGGAATCCTACCTTGGGGAAATCCGCTTATCATGGTTGGGTCTGGAAGCAATTATCACCAATAAAAGAGGCATTGCTCTAATTCCAGACCACAGACATGCTGAGGTCATCGCTTGCGTGCTGGTAAAGGTCACATGACCACGCATCTCGAGTGTTATCCCTTCGTTGGAGCAAAATCCAGGAAACACTTTATCCAGTATCATTATTGACGGAAAAAACACCACTATGTGGATTTTACTGTCAACATGTATTGTGATATCGTCAGAAACTGGGCCGCATGGCAGTTTTCCAACATGATAAGGAGTACAAACACACCTTCAAGATGACAAGTGTCTTGCTGAGGAAGGTGAAGGTGATGGAGTGTCTCCTTCACACCTGAACGTGCAACTGAGCACCTTTGGGGTATCCTCAAGCTGAAGGAAGACCAGTGATGCCATCATGCAAAAATAGAGAGGATTCTACTAGCAACCTGTGCTGTTATGCTCAATTCCATGTCCAAGAGGATTAAGGCAGTGCTAATACACAATTTGGACATGCTCACTGTGAGGAGTACTTACTGCCAGCTATTAAGACAATAATGGCTGTGAGTTGACTCATTTTCAGTGCATCGTAAATCTATACTGTTACACAAGCTGTACATTGACTACTCTGAAGTATATTCAAGCTTCTTTCTGTCCTCACCTATGTCAGATACTACATGCAGACATGTGTCCTATAAGAGGGTGTGATGTTATGAATGCAGATATTTGAAGGCAACGGGGATGCAGAGACTCCGGTGCTGGGGATCCTTCCGGTCCCCATCGTTGCACGTTACATCCGCATCAATCCACAAAGCTGGTTCCATGAAGGTGACATCTGCCTCCGAGCTGAGATACTCGGATGCCGTGTCCATGGTAAAGAGTAACAAGGAGGAGAGAAATAAATAAGAGATGGAGATGGTCTGAGTGTTGCTGTTTGTATTGTAGAGCCATATTCCGCAAAAGAAGCTGAAGCAAAGGATGCTCTAGATTTCAGACACCACAACTACAAAGAGATGAGAACGGTAAAAGATCAAGTACCTTAGATTGCACTCCGAGACTAACTTGTCCTGTCTCCCTCTGTCCTAAAAGTTGATGAAGACGGTGTCTGAGGAGTGCCCTGACATCACGCGTATGTACACTATCGGGAAGAGCTACATGGGCCTCAAACTCTACATCATGGAGATCTCTGATAATCCCGGGAAGCACGAACTTGGTGAGGAGCAGCCTGCAGGGAAGCCCTTAATCTTGATGTCCCCGTTTCACTTGTGGTGACTCTTCTCGTCAGGTGAGCCTGAGTTCCGCTATGTGGCCGGGATGCATGGCAATGAAGTCCTGGGCCGCGAGCTGGTGCTCAACCTCATGCAGTACATCTGCCGGGAGTACAAGAGAGGCAACCAACGCATCGTCCGGCTTGTCACCGAGACGCGGATCCACCTCCTTCCGTCCATGAACCCCGACGGATACGAAGTGGCTTACAAAAAGGTACGCTTCTTCCGGTTGGTGTCGGAAAAGCTCAGACTTATACGGTGATGTTCCTCAGGGTTCCGAACTGGCCGGCTGGGGTGAGGGACGATACACCTATGAAGGAATAGACTTGAACCACAACTTCCCAGACCTGAACAACATTATGTGGGACGCTCAAGAGGAGGCGGAGGACGCATCCAAAGTTCCCAACCACTACATTCCCATCCCAGAATACTACACCAAAGAGGACGCTCTTGTAAGGACACGGCGAGTAGCTTCTTCTCATCAGGGGTAGCGTGACCATGAACAAACCTGTCCATCTACCAGGTTGCGCCGGAGACGCGTGCAGTCATCAGCTGGATGCAAGACATTCCCTTTGTGTTGAGTGCCAACCTGCACGGGGGCGAGCTGGTGGTGACGTACCCGTACGATGGCACCCGGGGCTGGGCGCCCAAGGAGAACACTCCCACCACCGACAACGCCTTCTTTCGCTGGCTGGCCACCGTCTACGCCTCCACAAACCTGGCCATGGCCAACCCCGAGCGCCGCCTCTGCCACTACGAGGACTTCCAGGCGTACAACAACATCATCAACGGCGGCGCCTGGCACAACGTCCCTGGAAGTGAGTCTGTCATTGATTCGGACTCCATTTAGTGGAGAACTTTCCATTAACAGCAGTTAGTGTCCGCCAAATAGTGACCGTCTTTGAACAAAAATCTGCACATTTGCAGGGACAAACTGTAATCCGATATTTTGACACATAAAAAGCATTTAGGAAAGGTTTGCGCTTGTGACTGTCGGAATTGTTGTGCCGCAGGTATGAACGATTTCAGTTACATGCACACCAATTGCTTCGAGGTGACGGTGGAGCTGTCTTGCGACAAGTTCCCTCACGCCAGCGAGCTCCCCATCGAGTGGGAGAACAACAAGGAATCCATGATCATCTACATGGAGCAGGTCAGTTCAACCAGTCAACCCATGACAATGTTTAGCACCACCCTTCAGGCACCCTATAACTGAATCCTGAACATCCAAGTATGGGTGGCAAAAAGGACACTTACCCGGGTTCTGTGTGAAAAGCACAAGCCAAAAAAAGTTTCAGTTTTGCAAGATCTCTGAAAAGGTTTACGCTTGGAGGTCTCACAAATCATGTTGTCTTCTCTCAGGTTCACAGAGGGATTAAAGGGGTGGTGAGGGACAAGGAGACCAAAAAAGGAATAGGAGACGCAGTGATCAAGGTGGAGGACCATGGACACGACATCAGATCAGGTAGTTAAAAAAAAATATATATATATATATCTCAGTTCTGATTCCAGAGAAACCCTTATGATGATGTCCCCCACAGCCGCTGATGGCGACTACTGGCGTCTCCTGAACCCGGGAGAGTACAAGGTTGTGGTTTGGGCCCAGGGTTACTTCCCATCCATGCGTCACTGCCACGTGGGAATGGAGCCCCGTGCCACCGTCTGCGACTTCAGCCTGACCCAGACACCCATCCAGAGGCTGAAGGAGATCCGGGCCAGGGGGGGGAAGATCCCGCAGGATTTGCAGCTGCGCCTGCGAGCGCTGAGGCTACGCAAACTTCGCGCCAGCACAAAGGCAATAAATCGTCGGCGGGAGGGCCAGCGGATGCAGCATGGGAGGAAGGCTCGGTCCTCTGGCAGATTATGAGGCGGACCGTATCGGGATTATGTTTGGAGCTATGATCTGGTGCAATTACTAACAGAAGACAACTACAGGGTCACTTCGCCTGATTAAGAATGAATACAGCCTTTATGCACACTCACATGAGGTGCGCCAGCAAAATCCCATGAGAGCCAATACAAGAATCATGTAGCCAAATCACCAAAATATTAATTAGGTAGCACGCTGATCTTGTGTTGAATTAACTAAAATATATAGAAAAAGGCAATATAGTTGGGTTTTTTGATGGCTCTCACGTGCTTGCAAAACACTTGACTGCAAGGTCCTTATTGTGACATATTTGTTTCGTTTAAACCCGCACACCCCAGTCTAAAATGAATCCAAACAATCATTTTGGAACGATAGCTCCAAAAAACTCTCGGAGGATGCTGTTGTGCGTTTCATTGGAATGACTACAAGTCAGAAATGAAGTGTCAGCTGGTCTGACGTAGAACGCCGTCGGTCCAACAGGACCACGATGTCTGAGATAATAATTAGAAATAAACAAATATGCCTTGTTTGCTCGAACTGGAGTTATTTATGCTGCTGCCATCGAGTGGATAAAAGGTACAAACAACTCTTTGAAGCCAGGCTGCAAAAAAAGCTTTTTATTTCCAAGTGATGGCAAGTACCTTTTTTGTAAGTTTCATAGCTGGGATTAGTTGATGTGTAAAGACATTTTCTTCCCCCCCCCCCGACATAATGGATGCACACACACACGCACTGAGGACAATCCATAACACAAGACATCTTAAAATGATTCAGAACACACGAAAAGCGCATAACACTTCTTTTTCCTTTTCTTAAAAAACTCATTAGTTGTTAAATGTGAAAATGGTTGATAAGACACTTCTCTGTGAGACAAAGGATCAAGAAAAAAGGCAGTTAAGCTTCATTTCCGCAACTCTGTGCCTGATAAACAACCGTTTTCTATTCCACTACAATTACACAACTTCTCATGTCTATTATTACAATATTACGAGTCTATTTTTTTTGTTATTATTTCCCTCCAAAGCACTTTTTCATTACTGTTATTGTTCTTTCGATTTAGGCCACATCTAGTTATAAGCCCTGAAAGGCCAGTGGATAAAACAAAATAACGTTGAATTTTCTCAAGACATGGTTTCTTTTAGTGTAATGCCTCCTGTGGCCAGATTGGGAACTACAACAAGAATATACTAATCTGTAATTATTATAAAATAAATAAACATTTTTTGTCTCACTTACATATGAGGAATACGGGAAATATCAGGACTACATTTATATAAATTGCAATACAATTTAATTCATATGAACAAAAAACCGCGTTGATTACAAAGTATGGACGGTATGCATAGTACTTCATCTGCATCTTTTTGCACCACTTGAGGGAATTTGGAAAAACACTGTCAAGAGGACTCTGCAACAAATACCTGACATGTGTGTTCATCAATGCTGAAGACGGCGGTGGATTTGCAGAAAATCAAGCAAAAATGAAGTGTGAAATTGATTACCGGGGGGAAAACAACAAACTCATTTTTAAACTCTTAACTCAGCACCAGCCTGGATGAGATTGCTGCGTGAACCATGACGTTTCAGGCTTCAAACTGTGCCACAATAGTGGTTAACGAGCCCTAGAAGTGGCCTGAAGGAGGTCGCCGTCGGTGCACAAGACACCGCTCCCATGCTACAAGTGAATGCGTCATGCGCTAATATAGAGCTGAAATGAGATGGTGAGGCCTGGAGACTCCAAATGAGAAGGGCCTCTGTATCCTTAGTGTTTGTTGCTCTTCATCTTCAGAGTGAAAGTGAGCGTTGCTCTTGATTCCACCATGAACGGTTCGCCTTGCATCTCAAATTGGAGCGAGGCCGCAGTGCCCCATCCACAGGCTTTAGGCCCATCAGTCAAGCTATACAAGCACATCCTGCAGGACACTTGAATAGACTCTCCATCATGCCACTGTCAGAGCACTTTAAAACAAATGCCGTCCCTCCACGAGGGGGTCTTTACGCATCCATATGTGCATAGATTAGCCATTAAGCTGCGTTTTGTTCCACATTAGAACTTGGGCTGGTAGAGCGCCACCCGGCCACTGAGGCAGCCCGATGCCAGTTGGCAGTGCGTGGGCGAGAACTTGGTGGTGAGCACCACGTCACTGTGGGAGTAGATGGCGCGCACCTCCCGCAGGCAGCTGGTTTGCACGGGCAGGCAGTCGGCTAGCTCGCCACATTGTTCGTCGAAGGCCAGCAGGCGGACGCCGTAGCCATATGGCGAGCAGATGAGACGCCCGTCAGGGCTGAAGCACAGCTCCTTGATGTATCCCCGGCCCACGTTGGCCTCCTCGATGTAGTGGGTGAGGCGAAGGGAGCAGCGCGGGGACACCAGCGGGCGGGTGGGCGCCCCCTCCTGGAACTCGTACACGCACGTCCACTGCACAGAAGAAAGACGGAGGTCTTTGTCTACATGCATCGCTTAGGCTCTATTTGGAATATCGCACATGACTATCTTTAGTGGATTTTTTATTTCAAAGATATTATAACAGAAGCATTCGTACCTACAGCCTGTTTATGAGCACTAAATGAGAGAAAATCCATCATTTCCCTTACTTGGTTACTCCAATTTTGAGAGAGGTGGCGCTCAAATGCTCGCTTTTGAAGTTGCGGCTTTTCTTGACACCACTTAAGAAAGAACCCTCCATACTCCAGCCCCATGTACAGTAGTGGTCGAAATAATAGCAGTGCAACGTGACCAACCAGATGAATCACTCTTATTAGTATATTTCTATTGCTACATGGCAAACAAGTTACCAGCAGGTGCAGTAGATTCTCAGAAAACAAACAAGATCCAGCATTCATGATGTGATTGCTCTTAAGGCTGTGCAATTGGCCAATTATTTGAAAATGTGTTTAAAAAAAGAATTGACTTTACAAACTCTAAACTACTTTGTACAAACTTTTTTGTTTCTAGGATTTGGCAATCCTGTGAAACACTAAAATAATATTTAGTTGTATGAGCACACTTTTTATAAGTGCTTCACATCTGTGTGGCATGGACTCTAACAACTTGTGGCACCTTTCAGCTGTTATTCCCCTCCAAGATTCTTTATTAACATTCCACAATTCATTCGCATTTCTTGGTTTTGCTTCAGATACAGCATTTTTGATGTCAACCCACAAGTTCTCCATTGGATTAAGGTCAGGGGATTGGGCTGGCCACTCCTTAACATTCATTTTGTTGTCTTGGAACCAATATTTTGCTGTTTTTTGGGGTCGTTGTCTTGTTGAAACAGCAATTTCAAGGGCATGACCTCTTCAAGTATTTAGACATATGCAAACTGATCCATGATCCCTGCTTTGGTATAAATAGGCCCAACATTGTAGTAGGAGAAACATGCCCATATCACGATGCTTCACTGTCTTTACTGTGTACTGTGGCTTCAATTCAGAGTTTTGGGGTTGTCTCACAATTTGTTTGTGGCCCTTCGATCCAAAAAGAACAATTTTGCTCTCATCTGTCCACAAAATGTTCCTCCGTTTTTCTTCAGACCAGTTGAAGTGTTCTTTGGCAAATTGTAACCTTTTCTGCACATGACGTTTTTTTAAACAGAGGGACTTTGCCAGGGATTCTTGTAAATATATTAGCTTCACACAGACGTATTCTAACCGTCACAGTACTTACAGGTAACTCCAGACTGTCCTTGATCATCTTGGAGGTGATCATTGACTGGGCCGTTGCCATTCCCGTTATTCTTCAATCCATTTTGCTGCCTTCCATTTTCTGCCATGTGTTTATGGTTGTGCGCTTCATTTTAAGGCATTGGAGGTAATTTTAACTAGACAGCCGCACATTTTGTGCACCCCTTCATAAGTTTTCCCCTCTCCAATCAACTTTTGGAGTAAAGTACGCTGTTCTCCAGAACTATGTCTTGAACGACTCAGTTTCCTCAGGTTTTCAAAGTGAAATGCATGTTCAACAAGTGCCGGTTTCATCCTTAAATAGGGGCCACAAACTTCACACTAACAAAAAGGATCACTGATTGAACACTCCCCATTCAACTAATTGCCCAATTGCACAGCCTTAAGAGTGTAGTGCTGGGTCTTGTTTGTTTTCTGAGAATCTACAGTACCTACTGGTAACTTGTTTGCCATGTAGCAATAGAAATGTACTAATAACAGTACTTCATCTGGTTAGTCACATTGGATTGCTATTCTCTTGAACAATACTGTATAAGCTGCACCATTTTGATGCTACACATGTTTGAAAAAAGCTTTAGCTGCACACGTGGACGCTGTAAGTTGATCCTTTTGTTTTTCTTCAGCGGCATGCTACAGGTGGTCCTCGGTTTATGATGTTCCGTGTTATGTTTCAGGGTCAGAGCATGCTCCCATAAATGTATTTAAAGTGTAGTTTTGGTCCGTACACTAGCTGGAGATGTAGTGACAGCGGCGCATATTCTTCTGTCGCAATTCATTGTGTGAGGTAGACTGTTTCAATCTGTCATTAGTTCATTTTCTATATCCTCATTAGGGTGGCGGGTATGCTGGAGCCTATCCCAGCTGACTTTGGGCGAAAGGCGGGGGAAACCCTGGACTGGTCGCCAGCCAATCTGTCACCATGGAAGGGAATATAAACATTAGAAAAAGAGACCTGCCCACCAATATAAGCTGCTCTTCTGGTTCCAAACGCTCGACTGTCGCGACCATCGTTAAGAATTAATATTATTATGGTCTGGACCACCTGTAAGCTAGCATGATGTTGCTGTTAAAATGTGAATGTGATGTTAGCACTGTAGGTCACACAGCTGTGCTAGTGTTGCTAACATTCACGTCCTTAATATTTGATATCCTAAATGCTCACCTCTTGGTCGTCCATGTTGCTGGAGCAGCGGATGAGAGTGGCCCAGCCTTTGGGATGGAGCTGTAGAGAGGTGATGCAGTTGCCTCTGTCCCTCTCCCCGGGTATCTCCGGAGTCAGGACCTCCAGGCTGTTCCTGGGAGAAATGCCTGCAAGAACAGGATTTGTGTCAAGTCGTGACTTTTCAGTCCTGTTATTACTGCGTGTACACAGCCAAATAAACTACCCAAATCCACTACAGTATATTGGGGTGGGTTAAACACACATGTGCACATAAAAATGCATTGCACACCGACACGTACAGTAGTGTTCAAAAATATTAGCAGTTCGATGCGACTACCCAGATTAAATATTTGTATCGATACATGACAAACAAGTTACCAGTAGGTGCGGTAGATTCTCAGAAAACAAACAAGACCCAGCATTCATGATATGCACGCTCTTAAGGCTGTGCAATTGGGCATTTAGTTGAAAGGAGTGTGTTAAGAAAACAGCATTGTGACATTCAATTTAATCTATTTATTGAAAAAGCAGGTGTGAATCAGGTGGCCCCTATTTAAGGATGAAACCAGCACTTGTTGAACATGCACTTCTCTTTGAAAGCCTGAGGAAAATGGGTCGTTTGAGACATTGTTCAGGAGAACAGCGTTCTTTGATCCAAATGCTGATTGGAGAGGGGGAAACATTTTTGGCTGGTTAGCTAAAATGATCTCCAATGCCTTAAAATGGCACGCAAAACCAGAGACACGTGGCAGAAAACGGAAGACAAGTATCAAAATGGATGGAAGAATAACCAGAACGGCAACGGCTCAGCCAATGATCAGCTCCAGGATGACCAGACAGTCTGGAGTTACCTGTAACCATAACCATACTGTTGGGCCTGTTTATCGCATAGCAGGGATCATGGACTACTTTGCATATGTCTAAATACTTCAAGGGGTCATGTTGCCATATGCTGAAGATGACATGCCCCTGAAATGGCTGTTTCAACAAGACAATCACCCCAAACACCAGTAAACCAGAAACACTAAAGTTATGGAATGGCCAGCCAAATGGAGAACTTGTGGGGTGACATCAAAACTGCTGTTTCTGAAGCAAAACCAAGAAATGTGAGTGAATTATGGAATGTTATTAAAGAATCTTTAAGGAGTAAAATAACAGCTGAAAGGTGCCACAAGTTGGTAGAGTCCATGCCACACAGAAGTGAAGCACTTATAAAAAGTGTGCTCATACAACTAAATATTAGTTTAGTGATTCGCAGGATTGCCAAATCCCAAAAAGTTTGTACAAAATAGTTTTGCGTTTGTAAAGTCCACGACAGACTCAGCTATTTTTTTGAACACACTATTTTCAAGTAATTGCCTAATTGCACAGCCTTAAGAGCGTGCATATTATGAATGCTGGGTCTTGTTTGTTTTCCGAGAATCCACTGCACCTACTGGTAACTTGTTTGCCATGTAGCAATAAAATTATACTAACAGCAGTACTTCATCTGGTTAGTCACATTGGACTGCTATTATTTTCAACACTACTGAACATGCCAAGCAACAGAGGCCGCAATAACGCCAAAGGGTTTAGCCAATCAGAAGCTTGAAAAAAGTCACTTCTGAAAAAGGCTTGTTAAAAAACAGCAACGCAAATGAAGTAAAATTAAAATAGGCACTCTAAGATGTTGAAAAAAATGTAGTATTTTACAGTGGTAAAGACTAGATGTTAGTAGTAATGTTTCAATTTCGGTGAGACAAGCACGAGACTTGGTCATCGGAGGTTTGAATTATTTTACAACAGGCACAATCCTTCCTGTCCACATGTTTGAAAAAAAACTTTAATTGAAACAAGCACCTACAGCAACAGGCACTTAGTTATGTCCTAAAATGCTCTGATTATGTCTACTATATTGGGTAATACTAGTGTAAAGGTGACTATAGGGGTGTTATTTCACGTCTTGAGGTCTCTAATAGTGGTAAAAATCATATTTAGAAAGTCATAAACACAAAACAATATTCCATTTATAAATAAGGGATCATAGAAATTCACTTATAATGGGTTTGGAACCAATTAACCAACTAAACGACAAATTACTGTATATGTATTTTAAGTGACCAAAAACTGCATGCGAAGGAAAAGACCACAAGGCAGTAACACACGTTTAAAAAATAAATTAAAAAAACATGTTGAGTTACTGACCTTCTCTGTGGGGGTGGAGCTTGCTGGAGTCATTTCCCTGGCGAGGCCCAGCTGCCCTGGACGCTAATGCGCCTCCATCTACACATTTTACACAATTTTAAATTATTGCTCACAAAAAACAGTGGAAATAATGGATGCAAGAGAAGGGCTGACCTGAAGTGAGGGGGGTGCGTCTTGCTCGCAGCATCCGATAGCTGCCCACCTCCAGGGACTGGGTGAGGTCCAGGTCGTGGAGGATGAGCAGGTAGCCCGAGGACGTGGAGATGAGCATCTTGGAGCAGTCTGGTGTCAGACGCATCCTCATCAGGTATCTGGTGTGGAAAAACTTCTTGTGGGGGCAGCCGTCCTCTGTGAATCTGTACCAGAGAAAAAACATTAGGTATAATGGAACTCACCTCAATCGCACCTGAGACCTTACTTATAAAGCTTGCGTACACAAAAATGAGGCTGAAGTTGTGTACGCAAAATATAGTACCTATAAAAACCCAAACTGACGTGAGAACTGGCGACTCTAAATTTTCCATCGGTATGAATGTGAGTGTGAATGTTTGTTTGTCTATATGTGCCCTGCGATTGGCTGGCGACCAGTCCAGGGTGTACCCCGCCTCTCGCCCAAAGCCAGCTGGGATAGGCTCCAGCATCCCCGCGACCCTAATGAGGATAAGCGACATAGAAAATGAATGAATGAATGAATTTATCATAAGCACCATGACGTACGAGCGTATAGTATCCAGACTGAAAGATAAATACTGTAAAATACACAATGGAGCACTTGAACCTGATCCTGAATGAACTTGATCATTTTATTTTAGAACCATGATAATATTATCTTGACCGCGATTAATCACAATTTGTCTATAGTTAAGTCATAATTATTGCAGGTACATTGTATGTGCCATATTTCACCCACTATATGTAAATATTGTTTATCTGATATTCTCTTTATTTTATTGTATTATACTATACTTATGAAAAATAACCTAATATAATATTATTTTATTCAAATTGAATTGTATTTGTTTTTATTTAAGAGTGTTTGCCTTTTTCTTCTACAATTGAGCTAATGTGACCAAGCAATTTCCCTTGTTCAGTCTAAGTCTAAAATAAGTTTTCATCTATAAATAGTAGGGATGTAAATCCTTTTTAATAAAAGGATTCCATATGCAACTACATCAAATTTTATGTAAAGGGATATAAATATGGGAAACATGAGTTATTCTTTTATTAAAAAATAATATACAGTTAGAAATCCCCCAGCTTTTTCATGTTTTTGATGCAAGCCATTATTTGTCCGACGGTCTCACAGCCCTTGAACGCACCTTCTTCGTTCTCACCCGCTACACAGATAAGACTACTATGAATATAAATGTGGATATTTGTGGTACATAATTTCTCTGAAAAACCAACTCCAGGTGGATGGTGGTTCTACATTCATGTAATGCTTTTAATTTGAGGGTTTCCTGTCATATGCACAAATGATAATAATATAATGATAAAAATAATATTAATTAGATGGCTGTGGGGCCGCACGGTGGATGAGTGGGTACCACATTGGCCTCACAGTCAGGAGATCAGGGTTCGAATCTCTGTTGGGCATCTCTGTGTGGAGTTTGCATGTTCTCCCCGTGCGTGCGTGGGTTTTCTCCGGGTACTCCAGTTTCCTCCCACATTTCCATCATGGAAATGCAAATGAATTTATAACTCTTTTTGAAACGCATTTTTCTGGATTTTTTTTGTCATTGTTGTCTCTCAGTGTTCAAATAAACCTATCATTGAAATTATAGACTGATCATTTCTTTGTAAGTGGGCAAACTTACAAAATCAGCTGGGGTTCAAATAGTTTTTTCGCTCACTGTAAATGACAAACCTGCGGTGTGCCAGTAACTTCTCACTTCTCCCAGAAGCGACGTATTTCGTGACAACTGTGCCACAGCAACAGAAATAACTCTGCCAGGGCTTTCAAGATAATTCTTGCCATTCAAAACACCCTTTTCTTTGCCCATTTCTGCTTATATTTCTAGCGTCACACACCGCTGCGGTTCCTCAAACTACCGAGGGTTAAGCAGGACGTGCGCACGTTAATTGCCCGTCAAAAAATGAGTGGCGTTAAAGGACACTTCCCTTAACGCGTCATTAATGCGTTAACTTTGACAGCCCTCATATTAATTATAACAAACATCAGGTTGCTAATTAAATCATTCGACAGGGTTTGCGTTTGCTAGACACAAGGGTAAGATGTCCCCAGTGCTCCGTTGCTCGCTTTTCGCCAAGCAATAGCAACATTTATTTCCCATGCAGGACCTGGATAGTGTCAGGCCCGTGAGCGTAAACGTACCCTTTTCCACAAATAATGCAAATAATAATAATAATAAATAATAATTTTACAAATAATAATTTTCTTTTGTTGTATTTTGAAATAACACAAAACATTAGTTCCTCATGAAATAATTAAATTATACGTAATAATTTGACGATGGTATGTATGTCTTCAATAAGTGAAATATTTCATCCATCTGGAAGTATTGAAGGAAGAAGTCCAACACTACAGTCTTCGCAAATCGCAAGTTTAATATCCGAAAGCGACACCACAGACGCAACGTTAGTCAGGTACAGAGCGAGCGAGCTCTTTACGAGGTACCGACGCTTGTTTACACGCTTCAGACACGCTTTGATAAGGACATCATTTGCACACCGGAAATTAAGGGAGTCCATCGGCCTCTAGACAGCTTCTTTTTCTTCTTCTTTTTTTTTAAAATCGGTGTTCACTATATGGAATTGCCCTCTGTCAAATTCCGGGTCAAAAGTGTGTATTTTGCATGGTCACATTTTGATAAAGTTTCGGAAGAGCACTAATAAAGATGTATGATGATCACCAAATAGTATTTATTTATTAATTCATTACCTTATGAAATAATGCGTCAGCGTGAGGGCACAACTTTTGGACCGTGACATAGCGAGGGACGACTGTATAGGGTTCGCTTTTGTGTCTCGTCTCACATAAGAGTTGTGTGTTCAAGGAAAATCTTAATGCTCGACGAAAATGATTATCTATGAAACAAAGACATGGAAAAATGTTCTGACAGAGTGACATGAAAGCATGTATTGCTCTTCTCAACAAGCAGCGGGGGCTGCTACAGGTCACTCTGCAGCTCTGTCTTGATTGCGACATAAATTTAAAAAAAAAAGATAACTTTTTGTACACACTTATTGTCTCCCACAACGTTACTCCTCTCCCCTACAGCATCCATTACAATTACATGCAAATGTGTGAAACCCGTTACCTGTTAGTGTCCCACGTGATGACGTTGCCGTCAAAGCCGGAGGTGACGAGGAGGCGCGTGTTGGTGTCGTACTCTATGTTCTTCACCCAGCTGGCGTGGCCGTGAAGTGAGCACACCTTGGAGTTGAGCTTCCTCAGGTCCCACAGCGCGATGGTGGTGTCGTCGGAGCAGGTGGCAAACAGACGGTTGTCCAGGAACCTGCGGGGGGACAGAGCGCGCAGACGTTACTTTCGTGGTGCCGTGCTGGGCCAGTTAATGAAACACACTGGACTTTACCCGTCCACCTTTCAATGATGTTATATTATAGTATTTTTCAACCATCTTGCAATCGTGTATTAGAAGTGCATTATGCAACATCTTTATACAGTTTGAGTGGTTTTCCATTTTGTAAGGGTGTCATGAGACACTCAGTTCATGAGACAAGACCACATCCATAATAATTTCAACCAATATTGACATAAAAATGTAATACTTGCATGGGGTACAATGTTGTTGGCAGCCACGTTGAAAGAGAAGCTAATTGCCGATGCTGTATCCATACTGTGTGTTGATTCCACAACTGGAGATACGTGATGTCACGCGAATCGGTGTCAGTTGATATTGGAAATTGAGAGTATCGACAATATCGGCGTATCGAATGTCCGATATCGTAACATCATAAAATGTTATATGCTGTATGTGACATGTATTTTCTCATGGGCGATTCGTACTGTCTGTCAAACATTTGCAGCATTTCAACTGCAGTAAAGAGCAGCATTTCTTATGCGATTTAGCAAACTACACTTTCTATGAGCACACACCATTTTGCAATGTTCCAGCTGTATTCACTTGTCAACCACAGGTTTCCGTGAGTGTTGACTGTCAGCATGAAGGCTCAGCATCTCGATTTGTTGTCGTCTTTTTGTTGCGACTACTTCTGAAAGAATTCAGCATACTGGCCCATCTGTACCGATGGGGTCACACTGCTCATTTATGCCCTGTCCACACGTAGGTGGGTATCTCTACAACCTCCGGCCGAAGTGTAGATTGGGAGAAAAATCCAGTTATGCGTCTGGGTATGGATACAAGTTATTGGAGTTTTACGTTGCCAAACGGGTGGCATGTTGGCCTCACAGTCAGGAGGTTCAGGGTTCAAATCTCCGTTGGAGTTTGCAAGTTCTCCCCGTGCGTATGTGGCTTTTCTCCGGGTACTCCGGTTTCCTCCCACATTCCAAAAACTTGCATGTTTGGTTAATCAGCGACTCTAAATTGTCCATTAGAGTGTGAATGTTTGTTTGTCTGCCCTGCGATTGACTGGCGACCAGTCCAGGGTGTACCCCGCCTCCCGCCCAAAGTCAGCTGGGATAGGCTCCAGCATCCCCGCAACCCTAATGAGGATAAGCGGCATAGAAAATGAATGAATGAATGTTATTAAAAAGTCTCTTTTGCATAGTGGTGGACTGATACGATGCAACCTGCAAAACAACACGGGTACAGATTCAGGTGAAGAAAAGAAACGCACCTTATGTTGTTGACACAGTCCTCGTGGGCCTCTGTTAAAGTTTTGATGTGTCTGGAGGAGACGGGATCGAACAGCAGCACCTCGGTCTGCTCGCAGGCCACCGTCAGGACCGACCTTCAAGAATGACAGGCGTACATTTATCGTTGTTATTGGTAAAGGAAGACCAGCCCAGACTGTACACAAAACGTGTTGATTCAAATCCTATAGGAGGTGTTTTTAATATTTTGGCATGCACGCGTGGAGCAACAAAACATGACCACCAGACACAATTTTGCGCCTTTCCAAACATGTTGTCTTTTTGCCAGAGCCGCTAACAATGTGAAGCAGACTGCTGCTGTGTCAGCTTGACCCGCTTTGCATGAGCCGTCTAGTCTCTTGACCCACTCTGGCGTTAATCCACAGTCTGATCCTCCAAACCCAACTTTTTCAACGCCAATCCCAACAGCGTTCCCGTGTTCCAAACAAATACAGATTCTATGCGGCCGTAGGATGGGGTCGGTCCGGGTCAAGCGCCCGTCCGGTTCCGGCCTCTTACCCGTCTGGGGAGTACTCCAGGTTGAACACAGCTCCGTGGGTCTTGGTGCTCAGGTTGACCGAATCCGCTGCCGGGTTCATGGAGCAGTACAAGCTGGTCATTGTCTTGAAGTTGTCCCGGACCGGGTCCACAAACACGCCCCGCCTAATGGACCTGTTCTGAAGCCAGGAGAACAGACTCTTCGTTCGGCCAGTGTTTGGGCCCCCGCCGCTGCTGCCTTCTGCTTGAGGCCCGGCGGCTGGGTCCTCCGACGGTGGCGAGGTCGTGCTCGTCCCAGGCGGCAATGGAGGGCAGCTCCGGGCTACGTCTCCGTCGTGCTCGTCGGAGCCGTCCATGTCGGGCTCTTTGTCGCGGCTGTCGGGCCTGTCCCGCGGCTCTCCGGCGTCCCCCGAGCTCATTGTGGCCTCTCCGGCATCCACGCAAGGCGTCTGTGCGTCGGATGAGGGCAGTAACCAGCCGAGCGTGAAAGCGGGCCCGCCTCAGAACCGTCGCGGTGTCATGGCGGGGAGATTTTAGCTCCACAACCCGCAGCCTTGTCAGAACCGCCTTTGCCGAACCACGGCGCGTCAAAGCAGACGATGCTAGCAGGTGCCCAACCGGAAAACAATCAGGAATACTTTCGCAATAAAGGTACAAAGTGTTGAATGTGGCACATAGAAACGACGAAACACTGCACTATATACATACAACCGTACACAACGCTTTAAAACCACTCGATATTTGTTAAAATTGGCCGTTAGTTGCCAATTGCAAAGCAGATTTAGGTCGTTAGTTTTAATGTGAAGTACCCAACCGGAACCGGTTTACACCCAATTGAACAAGCGGAACTTGACTTCTTCAGCGTAAACAAGCCATGACGAAAATTCCGCTTCCGCCATTTTAAGTGCAATCCAGTTTGTTGCTTCCACCTTGTGGATGGACTCCCCTCGCTGGAACAACAATAATAATGATGATAATGGTGAGCGATATTGTTTCAGAATCATTTCATGGTTTTATGAAATGATTTTAATGAAGTGGTTGTACCCTTATTCTGTGTACAAATTGTGGTGTAATAAACTCGCCTTGCCTGTACTACTAAAAAACCGTTTTTAAAGGTTACAACAAAAACGGAGTATTAAGGCTTGGATTCATGAATTGATTAACGGCAGGCACTGGTATTTTTGACAACATGGTAAATGGTGTAATTCGGAGCTGTAGTTGCCTGGAGGTGCTCTTTCTAGGTTTTCATTAGCATTGTCTATTAGCTAACAGACGAGCAAGCTAATATCAACTAAAATCTGAAAGACAAAGTCGTCCTGCAGGCTCGAACCGATGGATGGTGGCCCAGTATTCCTTTAGTCCTTTTCATTTGATGTTCTTTACTTCATAAATGAGTCAAATTATATGTATTTGTTGCCGCTTGTGCCCATACAGTCGGGCTCATTTTGTGACAAGAAAAAGTTTGGGACAAAGACAGTTGCAACTTTGACTCATTCATTCATTTTCTATGCCGGTTATCCTCATTAGGGTCACGGGGATGCTGGAGCCTATCCCAGCTGGCTTTGGGCGGGAGGCGGGGCACACCCTGGACTGGTCGCCAGCCAATCGCAGGGCACATATAGACAAACAACCAGTCACACTCACATTCATACCGATGGACAATTTAGAGTCGCCAATTAAGCCAACATGCATGTTTTTGGAATGTGGGAGGAAACCGGAGTACCCGGAGAAAACCCACGCACGCACGGGAGAACATGCAAACTCCACACAGAGATGCCCAACGGAGATTTTCGAGCCCTGAACCTCCTGACTGTGAGGCCAATGTGCTACCCACTCGACCACCGTGCGGCCAGTTTTTCCAATGTGACATAATTTGTCATTTCCTTTATTCATAGGTTTATTGATGGTACATCCGTTTTTCTACCAAAATAATGGAACTAGCCTCCTGGCCTGCAGGAGTCCAAAGTCAATCAAGGTTAATTTGTTTGAAGAATTCACAAAATCCTTCGGGTAAATCCCCAATACAAAAAGTTTTGCTTGGTAAGGTTAATTCCAACAATTGTAGACATAGTCTGGCACACTCCCCTCCAATATGCTTGTAGTTTGGGGCATTCCCAACAACAATGAAGCAGGGTACCTCGCTCCCCTACACACTTATTACAGGTATCTGGGATATTAGGTGACCAGTTATTCAGTTTTGCTGGTGTTATATATGTCCTCATCAACCATTTGTATTGTAGTAGCCTCAATTTTGTATTAATTGTTTCTTTTTGGGCCTTAAGACAAGCTTTATTCCAATCATCCTCCGATATATTCTCCTTAAAGTCCGAATTCCAGGCCTCTAATTTATCAATAGAGGATTCATCATCATAAGATACTAAGGCTGAATAAAACAAAGAAATTTGACCCTTTTCCTTTTGATGCGAAATCGAAAGATGTTTTAAGTGTGAAAGAGCGGGTTCTACATTTATGTATCTATATTTTAAAGATATGAAATGTCTAAGCTGCAAGTATTTAAAGAAGTGTTTATTTGGGATTTGGTATTTTTAGGTAAGTTCTTCAAATGTAAGTAATGTATTGCTCATGTACAAATCACCAACTTTTCTAACCCCCTTTTCTGCCCATCTTAAAACCTCTATCATCTCTTCCTGCTGTGAAATTGACATTACCCCACAAGGGGGTAATTTGAGAGATTTGAGGGGTATCTCTAATACAGTGGTGTGAAAAACTATTTGCCCCCTTCCTGACTTTGTATTCTTTTGCATGTTTGTCACACAAAATGTTTCTGCTCATCAAACACATTTTAATATTAGTCAAAGATAACACAAGTAAACACAAAATGCAGTTTTTAAATGAATGTTTATATTATTTAGGGAGAAAAAAAATCCAAAACCACATAGCCCTGTGTGAAAAAGTAATTGCCCCTGCACCTAATAACTGCTTGGGCCGCCCTTAGCAGCAATAACTGCAATCAAACTTTTGCCATAACTTGCAACAAGTCTTTTACACGCTCTGGAGGAATTTTGGCCCACTCATCTTTGCAGAATTGTTGTTATTCAGCTTTATTTGAGGCTTTTCTAGCATGAAGCGCCTTCTTAAGGTCATGCCACAGCATCTCCATGGGTTCCAGGTCAGGACTTTAACTAGGCCACTCCAAAGTCTTCATTTTGTTTTTCTTCAGCCATTCAGAGGTGGATTTGCTGGTGTGTTTTGGGTCATTGTCCTGCTGCAGCACCCAAGATGGCTTTAGCTTGAGTTGACCAACAGATGGTCGGACATTCTCCTTCAGGATTTTTTGGTAGACAGTAGAATTCATGCTTCCATCTATCACAGCAAGCCTTCCAGGTCCTGAAGCAGCAAAGCAACCCCAGACCACCACACTACCACCACCATATTTTACTGTTGCTATGAAATGCTGTTACTTTTACGCCAGATGTAACGGGACACGCACCTTCCAAAAAGTTCAACTTTTTTCTCGTCAGTCCACAAGATATGTTCCCAAAAGTCTTGGCAGTCATCATTTTGCGTTCAATTATGTTATCTTTGACTAATAGTTAACTCTTTTTTATGAGCAGAAACATTTAAGTGTGACAAACAGTCAGGAAGGGGGCAAATAGTTTTTCACACCACTGTATATTGACTGTCTCGTCTGCCTCTGTCAGGCCGTCTCCACCACCTCATCTGTCCCCGAATCGCCGTCCTCCTCCTCCTCCCCATCGGTGGCCAGTGGATCTGATATGGATTTGGTTAATTGTAAATAAACAGTACCTCCGGTGCGCTGATAGTTTTTGTTTTGCCTTCTTCTGACATCATTGAACCGTTTCTTTCACGGGGCAACGATTCTCAGTACGTCAGGGTAAACCTGATTTACGATACTTGTAATCTCCTCCCAGGCCACTTTTGCACCATCAGCCCGTGGAGGTCTGCTCGCGGGACCAGATATTCGGCCACTCCGAGTTTGGACCTCCCAGACCAAAACATCACTTTCCGTCTGGGAGAAGTTTGGCCGTCTTGCGCTGTCTTCATCCATATTCTACCAAACTTGCCATTCGCTTTGCCAGTGGCGCATTTAAAGGTGAGGAGAGGAGCTCCTTTGATTGGTGAAGATTTGACCCGGCTGTGTTAAACCCGGTCACGCCTTCTCTCCTCCCTCTTTGCCACTTGCGCCGGTGGGAGGGATGGAGGCGTACTGCACGTGGCGCAAAATTGCAAAATGCGGCTAAAACACGGCCATACGCCATACATAAATTAGAGCCCATACTGTATACTCTTTATATACTGTATGTCATAAGTGCATACTTCAGACTACGATGTTACATTGTTTTCTGTTATTAATTTGTTTCAAAAGATTCAACAAAAAACAAACAAAAAAAACCAAACACTGACGCTATTTTTCCCTAAGTAAATAACGTATATTCATTTAACCTGTTCCAGACACTGAAAAATATTAACAAAAAATACATTTTCTAAAGAAAATTACAGTTCTATATGCAGAAAACAATGCGAAATAATGATAAATGACAAATTAAATAGATAAATGCACATTTAACTTATACCTTTACTGAAGATTCTAGTTGATTAATACGGTGAGGAGCAGCGAGAGGAGATGAGGGGTATCTTCGTACTTTGCCCCATGGCAGGTTATTTAGCAGTTGCACTCAATAAAAAATGCACAGACAGTGAGTTACTAATGCGCAGTTTAGTTATTTGTTTGGGGACTCAGTTTCACGGAATGATCTGGCACGGAGAAAAACACAATAGTTTATTACGCCCAATATTGTACAAAAACCCAGACGGTGCACAAAAACAGAGGTAAAATTGCCAAAACATTGTGTTAAACACTAGATCATATAAAAACAGGTGCATTTAAAAAGAGAGGTTGCATTTGAATTATTTCCGATGAACATTGTTGTTTTTAAACAAAACATAAATAAATAAAGTATAAAACTACATTTATGTCTTAATTTGTCAAATTAGTTCTGAATGTCTCTGTAAAGTAAATCTAGGCTACAGTACAATCTATCTATCTATCCATACATCCATAAAGAATTTGGCTGCATATGAGTGCTGAAAACTATGGATTTTGCCCCATAAGGCTTGGAAGGCTTGCTGGGATAGATGGAAGCATGAATTCTACTGTCTACCAGAAAATCCTGAAGGAGAATGTCCGGCCATCTTTTGGTCAACTCAAGCTAAAGCCATCTTGGGTGCTGCAGCAGGACAATGACCCAAAACACACCAGCAAATCCACCTCTGAATGGCTGAAGAAAAACAAAATGAAGACTTTGGAGTGGCCTAGTCAAAGTCCTGACCTGAATCCCATGGAGATGCTGTGGCATGACCTTAAGAAGGCGCTTCATGCTAGAAAAGCCTCAAATAAAGCTGAATGACAACAATTCTGCAAAGATGAGTGGGCCAAAATTCCTCCAGAGCGTGTAAAAGACTTGTTGCAAGTTATGGCAAACGTTTGATTGCAGTTATTGCTGCTAAGGGCGGGTTTGGATTTTTTTCTCCCTAAATAATAAAGACATTCATTTAAAATCTGCATTTTGGGTTTACTTGTGTTATCTTTGACTAATATTAAAATGTGTTTGATGATCAGAAACATGCAAAAGAATATAAAGTCAGGAATGGGGGCAAATAGTTTTTCACACCACTGTAGATGAAAATGTATGTGCTGATTCAGATAGTTACTTTAAACAGTGGTTGTTGTGATTATTAAATGCATCCAAATGTGCCCGACATTGTGTGAACCGGCCTGTGGGGTTTTGATGGCGTGTGCGCCAGTCAGCCAAATTACCACTAGACGGGCTGTGCTGTGCCTTGCGCCGAAACTAGACCAGGTTGGAGCCGGCGGAGTTTGTATGGTTCTACCACATTGACATTTTTACCATTATCTCATGAATATGCTCCTAAAATGGATCAAATCCTGACATTAGGTGTTCAGAAAGAGAATGTAATCAAGTGATTGGTGAGTTTGTTTTGAAATTTCAATGTAACAACACCATGAGAACATAAAAAAAAGATATGTCTCATAATACAGCTGAAGTTGGCCCATGCGTTACAACAGTCATCCTTAGCGATTCACGATGCCACACTTAGAGGACTTTTTGGGAGGCGCTTGTGGGGTAAGCCTTTATAATGTGCGCTGGCCTCCCTGGGACTGGGTTCAGGGCTGGGGCTGGTGGGGAGCGTACCTGGAAAGTGGTGCAGCGTTCTGGGGTGAAAATGCAAGCTTGTTATGACGGGGGGGCATTGATGTTACATTTCTTTTTGGGTTTGACTGGCCGATCGTGATTGACCGTTTGGCAACTCCTGCTCTTCACCTGCGTCCACTGTACTAAATATCTCAGATTTTTTTTAAATCATTGAGCACTCTATTAGTCTTAGTTGTGAAGCCTTTGCACCGTAATCACAATAATTCATGACCATGACAGTCGTTTGTGTTAAAAGGATTAATTTTGTTGATTGCCTAAGCATGACAGTACAGAGGGGGCTAAGTTAAAGCACCAATGCCAATCCGGCCCCTGGTACCATCTGGGTTTACTACTTGCTAAATCCGTGCGAAATGAAACAAATGTACAAATGTAACAAACAAAATCTCGGCAGTGTCGTTTTAGAGATCAAGGAACCCGACGCCAACCACAACGAAGTCCAGCTGCTCTTTGTTCTGGATGGTTATTTGTACACCATCGCCGGAGACGACGGCAAAGCCGGCGATCCGTCCGGGAAGTACGAAAACACGCAGAACCGGGAAGCATTTGAAAGTTGGTATCCGATGCTTGTTTGTCCCTCTTGACGCAAAAGTGCTCCTTTGGGCAAAGTTCTCGATGTGGACGAGAGTGACGCCATCAGACGGAAGCAGTAGAGAATTCCCAAAATATTCCCAGAATTCCTTCTAGACAACCAGGATGCTAAACCTGTATGTTGATGGGGTCAGGAACAGAGGTGCTCAGTGGATCATGGAGACCCCTTGAGCCGCTATGGCCATGGGCGAATATTCTGTGGGGTTGAACGTTAGACCCGCTATGCGGAGATTGTCATCATCGGGATGGGAAGGGTGGGAATTATGGATGGCGAGCTAAGGAAGGCTTTGAGTGTCATGACAAGAAAGTGTGCCACAACTTGTCCTCGAGTGAGCAGTTTTTTGAGTGTCTGTCCACCACCTGTCCTTCCCTTCACATTCTGTCGCTGAATTTTCTTCAATTTGTCTCTCTCCAATGCCAGATGACATCCCGCCCATACACGCGTACCGCCACCATGCCGGCAAGCCTGTGATGGGCGGCTACGGTTACAGCGGCTGTGAATCACCCAAGCTCAACGGGCCCGTACATTTTTGGAGGTTTCATGAGCGGATAAGTAGGAGCCGATGAAATCCTCAAATAAAAAAAAAACGTTTATGAAACCATCTGTGCTTTACAGATACAGTGGTATCTCAGTTTTTGATCCAAAAGGCTTGGGAAAAAGTGAAATGTACAAAAACAGAGGTAATTTTCATAGGAAACGCAATTTTTCTACCAATAAAATTTTAACAACAAACAGTTAGTCAGCAACTTGTTCTTTGTTTAGGCACTCAGTTTGGCGTGACAGGGCGGTACAGTACGGGGCGAATGGACCACTTGTTTATTCGTGCAATACTGTACACAAAAACTAATTGAAACCCGAATCATATGGACGCTGTGGCATATGAAAACCCAGGTTTGGTTGTACCTTTTTTAGTTTTGTATTTCGTAACTTGATCACAGCTACAGTATATCCATGTGTAAACGTTATATACATATTTATACATGTATATATATGTATACAGTATATATACTGTATATTTACTGTATAGTAAATCCAGCAATGATCTTTAATACATGTTATGTTGATATGTGATGATGGTATAATAATAAGTAATGTAATATAACAGGCTTTAGTATTACGCAAAAGAAGGGGGGGGTAAATAAGCTTGTCTTCTCCACCTATGGTTATGAGCTTGGTTAGTGACCAAAAGGACAAGATCTCGGCTCCAAGCGGCCGAAAGGAGTTTTCTCCGCAGGTTGGCTGGGCTCTCCCTTAAGCGATAGGGTGAGAAGCACTGTCATCCTATAGAAACTTGGGAGTAGAATCGCTCTCCTCCGCATTGAGAGGAGCCAGATGTGGTTCCTCGGGCATCTGGTCAGGATACGTCCCAGACGCCTCTCTGGGAAAGGTGTTCATGGCCTCGGGGAAGACACTGGACACGTTGGAGTGACGTCTCTGCATTTGGGCCCAGTGGGGCCGGGCCCCACCAGATAGTGCTACTGTGCACTATGCAGGCTCAAAATAATTGTAAACAGAATTGGTCTTCTTTATAGATAATCATTTATAAAATATAAGGTCAAGAATAATAATATTTAATAAACAGCTGTTACTAAGGCAATTTGGTTATGAACATTTATGCACGATACAAAGGCTTTACCAAAGCCAAGTTTTATGGTCTAACTTCTCTAAACACTGACGGACTGAAAGAGGGCCGCCCCCTGAGCGCTTGTTTAGGTAAAGTAGACACTCAAATCATCGTGCGCATGTCCAAAACTGCTCTCAGGCGCTAGTGATGTGTCGGTTGTGAACGAAACGGCTCTTGGAGCCGGGTCTTTGAAGTCACCGACACGAGACGGCTTGATTGGGAACCGTGTTTTCTTTTCTTCTCTCTCTATACAACTTTTTCCTTTACAGGTGATCGGTCAATATGTGTTTGCGTGCGCCGTGCAGCAGGAAGAGAAGGGTCGATAGTTCAACTGCAGCAGCAAACACACGAGAGAAAAAGAGCCAGGTCTATCAAGAGACAACATCGACAGGAAAAATGAGTGAGACCAGGAAAAGATGTACAATTCGGAACCATTTCAATTTTATTGACGATACAAAAGCAGAATGGAGACTGTGCAAGTCAATTTCATATGGAGCCGGCTCCACAAACAACCTGCACAGGCACCTGAAAACGGTTCACCCATCAGGACAATGGGAAGAGAAAACGCGGTCAGTTGAGTTGTGTTGGTTCACTTCAAATTTGAATAAAAGGCAAAAGCTGAAAATTTTAAATAGTTAGAAGTTGAATTGTAAATCTTAGGTTTTTGTATTTTATAGGACAGAGTGGAGAGACTATGTCCCTCAGCTGGCCTGGGAACACCTCGGCATCCGCTGGGAAGAGCAGGACGAAGTGGCCGGGGAGAGGGAACCCGACCTCGGGTAAGCGGAAGAGGATGGATGAATATTTTATATAATGCAAATATATTTAAAAACCAACCGTTTTTTCATTAGTAATTAATTTTGTGCATTGTTAATTAATCAGTTAATTTATGAATCAATTTGAAAAAAAAAAACAATCTGACGAGCCGTTTAAAGCCAAAAGAGCCGGCTCTTTGTAGTGAGCAGAACCGAAAGAGCCATCACTAGTAGGGGCCCATGGGGCTACATTAACCGGGCCCTTCATCCAATGAAAATATCGGACTGATATACGTCCCGTGACGTCAAGACGCCATCAACACACGCTCAGATTTGGCGATATAGAGTAGTAAGCTAGCTTGGTTTTCATCATGAATTATTGCACGTTGACAGACGGGTTATTGACAAGTTTGCCCAGATGAAAGATCAGAAGAGATTTCTTTCTGTTCAAGAAATGAATAACACTGGTGATTAGCATTTTTACTTCCAATCATTCAAAGGTTGTACTCAGAGCCCTAATTCATAATGCTATGAATATATTATGGGATAGTGGTATTGAACTGAATTAGCATTTATTGTGTAGGCTTTGCTGCTTTTGGATGTAAAGTGCCCACTCCTGTGCCCCACTCAACTTTTCATGCCACCGCAAACGATTGACCAAATATGCAGATGTTTATTTTCCTCTCTGTTCATTAATGAAATAATGACAATTAAAAAGCACACTGGCATGGTTAGATAATGTGCTGTGAATAAAATACCTTATTTCTCATACACAACTTTATCACTTGCATCTTTTTCTCCTATTTTAGTCAATCCTTGCTTCCTTTGCATCAACATTATTGGTGGTGCTTTCAATTCTGACCATGCATGCCCCCCTCCCTTCAGTGGCTGATCTTGTACACCTCGTCGCCGACCTGCAGGATGCCCGTCTTCTCCACGCTGTGCAGCTGTCCAAACAGCGGTGCCGACTTGTAGATGTGCTTCTCGTCGGGTTTGCACAGCCGGTAGCTGCAAGACGTAGTAAGTATAGAAGGCCTTGCTCAACACAATAGAAATGTACCTACTACTATTTACTGCTCGCAAATGTAACTTTTTTATGATGTTATAACAGTAATATGTCTCCCTGGAGCATGGGTGCCCAATTTTTTTCCAGCGAGGGCCACATATTGAAAAATGAAGGGTCACTTTGATACACTACGGTCCAATGAATAGACAACAATAAGTTGTGAAGTGCCTTTAATAAAAAAAAAAATAGGTGAGTTTACCCAAAACTGAAAAATGACGTATATTTCAGAATTATACAGGCATCAGTTTGTAAGTAATTTGTTGCTACAAAAATGGCAAGAAAAAGGGCAATTAACAATGGATAAGAGTCCAAACCACCTTAACACTTAAACATGTTTCTCTAGAGAAATTGTTCTGTAGAGTGTTCTAAAATGTTGGACCAGTAGTTTAGAGAGGCTAAGATGTTATGGATATTTCCAAGAAAAAGCTGGATCTTAGCTTTCAACTCATTTTTGCTGTTGTGGTTTTCTTTCTCTTCACTTTTTCTGAAATATTCCTACTTTTGAAAATAAAACAATGTATATTTTCTTTTCATAATGTTATAACTTTATTCCATTCCATTCCATTTTCTTCCGCTTATACGGGTCGCGGAGACAGCAGTTTCAGTAGTGATGTCCAGACTTCCTGGTCTCCAGCGACCTTTTCCAGCTCCGCCGGGAGGACACCAAGGCGTCCCCAGGCCAGCTGTGAGACATAGTCCCTCCAGCATGACCTAGGTCTTCCCCGGGGTCTTCTCCCGACAAGTACGTAGATCGATCGGTAAACAGAGAGCTTTGCCTTCCGGCTCATCTCTCTCTTCACCACAACGGTCTGGTACAGTGACCGCATTACTGCTGACGCTGCACCGAGGATGGAGCCATCCCTCACTCTTGTACAAGACCCCGAGATGAGATACTTGAACTCCTCCACCTGGGGCAAGAACTCACTCCCAACCCGTAGGGTACAGTCCACCCGTTTCCGACTGAGAACCATGGCCTCGGATTTGGAGGTGCTGAGTCTCTTCCCAGAAGCTTCACACTCAGCTGCAAACCGCTCCAGTAAAGGCTGAAGGTCACAGCCTGATGAGGCCATAAGGACCACGTCGTCTACAAATAGCAGATGCGAGATCCTAAGGTCACCAAGCTGGACATCAACTGCGCCTAGAATTTCTGTCCATGAAAATTATGAACAGAGTCGGTGACAAAGAGCAGCCTTGACAAAGGCCAACATTCACCGGAAACAAGCTCGATTTACTGCTGGTAATGCGAACCAGACTCCTGCTTCGATTGTTCAAGGACCGAATGGCACATAGTAGCGGGCCACCAATCCTGTACTCCCGGAGCACACCCCACAGGACACCACGAGGGACATGTTTGAATGCCTTTTCCAAGTCTACAAAGCACATGTAGACCGTTTGGGTAAACTCCCACATACCCTCGAGTACCCTTGCAAGAGTGTAGAGCTGGTCCAGTGTTCCGTGACTGGGACGAAAACCAATATTGCAACTCCTGTAACCGAGGTTCGATTAACGGTCGTACCCTTCTCTCCAGCACCCTGGAGTAGACTTTCCCAGGGAGGCTAAGGAGTGTGATCCCCCTATAGTTGGAACACACCCTCCGGTCACCCTTTTTCAAAATAGGGACCACCAACCAGTCAGTCTGGTCAGTCCAGAGGTACTGTTCCCGAGTTCCATGCAATGTTGTATAGGCGTGTCAACCAAGACAGTCCCCCAAAATCCAGAGGCTTGAGGAATTCAGGGAGAAACCCCTCTACCCCCGGAGCCTGCCATTGGGGAGTTTTTTTTAACTACCCCAATTACCTCAGCCACGGTGATAGAACTGTCCACGTACGTATCCTCAGACTCTGCTTCCTCTACGGAAGGTATGTCAGTGGGATTGAGAAGGGTCTCAAAGTATTCCTTCCACCGACCAACTATAACCTCAGTCGAGGTCAGCAAGCCCCCACCCGCACTGTAAACAGTGTTAACTGGGGGCTGCTTCCCCTTTCTGAGGTGTCGGACGGTTAGCCAGAACCTCTAGGAGGTCGACCTAAAGACGTGCTCCATAGCCTCACTGAACTCCTCCCATACCCGAGTTTTTGCCTCGATAACCGCTGAAGCCGCCTGCTCCTTGGCATGCCGGTACCTGTCATCTCCTTTGGGAGTCCCGCAAGCCATTTATGCTTGATAGGACTCCTTCAGCCTGACAGCAGCCCAAACCCCCTGTGTCCACCATTGGGTTCTGTGCTTTCCACCATGACTGGCACCGACCACCTTGCGGCCGCAACTACGACTGGCTGCCTCAGCAATGGAGGCACGGAATACAGCCCATTCGAACTCTATATCCCGGTCCTCCCTCGAGATGCAGGCGAAGCTTTGCCGGAGATGAGAGTTGAAGACTCGACAAACGGGAGACTCTGCCAGACGTTCCCAGCACACCCTCACTACGCGTTTGGATCTACCAGGTCTATCCGGCATCCTCCCCCGCCATCTAATCCAACTCATCACCAGGTGGTGATCAGTTGACAGCTCAGCCCCTCTCTTCACCCGTCTCTCCAGAACATGGGGACGCAGGTCTGATGATACGACCACAAAGTCGATCATAGACCTGCGACCTATGGTGTCCTGGTGCCAAGTGCAATTATGGACATCCTTATGTTTGAACATGATGTTTGTTATGGACAAACTGTGGTTCGCACAGAAGTCCAGCAACAACACACCACACGGGTTCAGATGAGGGAGGCCGTTCCTCCCAAACATGCCCCTCCAAGTCACACTGTCATTGCCCACATGGGCGTTGAAGTCTCCCAGTAGAACTATGGAGTCACCAGCCTGGGTGCTCTCCAGAACCCTTCTGATAGACTCCAAGTAGGCTCCCCACCATTTCATGTCCCAAGAACCAGATTTGGCCGCCAAAGACCAGGTCGCCCGGACACCCGCCCTCAACCACTGCCCAAATCCCATATTGTACCGGACCCTTATGCGTGCCCCTGCAGGTGGTGGGTCTGCGAGGGGGAGTTCCCGTGGTTCCTGATTTAGGCTAAGCCATATAGTCGGTCGGTGGAAGGAATACTCTCAGTCCCACTGACATACCTTCCGTAGAGGAAGCAGAGTCTAAGGACATGTACGTGGACAGATCTATCACCGCGGCTGAGGTAATTGGGGTAGTTAAAACACTTGCCAATGGCAATGGCAGAGTTTCACCCTGAATTCTGCAAGGTACTGGAGGTTGGAGGACTGTCTTGGTTGACACGTCTCTTCAACATCCCATGGAAGTTGGGAACAGTACCTTTGGACTGGCAGACCGAGGTGGTGGTCCCCATTTTTAAAAAGTAGTGACCGGGGGGATGTTCCAACTATAAGGGGATGACACTGCTCAGGCTCCCTGGGAAAGTCTATTCCAGGGTGCTGGAGAGAAGGGTATGACCGTTAGTCGAATCTCGGTTACAGGAGTTGCAATGTGGTTTTTGTCCCGGTCGCGGAACACTGGACCAGCTCTACACCCTTGAAAGGGGTGTGAGGGAGTTGTGGCCGTTTGTGGGAGTTTGCTCAACCGGTCTACATTTGCTTTGTAGACACGGGAAAGGCATTTGACCATGTCCCTCGTGGTGTCCTGTGGGGGGTGCTCCGGGAGTACGGGATTGGTGGTTCGCTACTACGTGCCAGTCAGTCCTTGTACAATCGAAGCAGGAGTCTGGTTCGCATTGCCAGGAGTAAGTCGAGCTTGTTTCCGGTGAACGTTGGCCTCCGCCAAGGCTGCCCTTTGTCACCGATTCAGTTCATAATCTTCATGGACAGAATTTCTAGGCGCAGTCAAGGTGTTGAGGGAGTCCATTTTGGTGGCCTTACAATCTCGTCTCTGATATTTGCAGACGATGTGGTCCTTATGGTCTCATCAGGCTGTGACCTTCAGCGTTTACTGGAGCGGTTTGCAGAGGAGTGTGAAGCTTCTGGCATGAGACTCAGCACCTCCAAATCCAAGGCCATGGTTCTCAATCGGAAACGAGTGGATTGTACTCTCCGGATTGGGAGTGAGGTTTTGCCTCAGGTGGAGGAGTTCAAGTATCTCGGGGTTTTGTTCACAAGTGAGGGACGGTTGGAGCGTGAGGTTGATAGACGGATCGGTGCAGCTTTAGTGCGGTCGCTGTACCGGACCGTCGTGGTGAAGAGAGAGCTGAGCCGGAAGGCAAAGCTCTCTGTTTACCGATGGATCTACGTTCCCACCCTCATCTATGGTCATGAGTTATGGGTCATGACCTAGGACACGCTGGAGGGACTATGTCTCACAGCTGGCCTGGGAACGCCCTGGTGTCCGCCCGGTGGAGCTGGAAGAGGTCTCCGGAGAACGGGAAGTCTGAACTTCCCTACTGAAACTGCTGCCCCTGCGATCCGGACCCGGATAATATTATTCTTTATTCTTTAATATTTAAACTTTAGACTGCTAAAATTATTTTGGTATTTCTCATAAAATTACACATTTTCTAGATAGTCACTTTTTTCTCTTAATATTTTGATTTTGTTACCATAAAATTACTTACTTTTTTTTTTTCCAATTTCTGTTTTTTTATTTTAATTCAACATTTTTCATTGTAAATCTTTTCTCGTAATTCTGAATTTATTCTCATAATATTTTGAATGTATTCCCTTAGAATTATAACTTTTTCTGCAACCGAATTTTCCTTTCCAACTTTGTTGTTTTCTCATATAATAATTTAAAAAATATATATATATTTTTTTTCTTTAATATTTAAACTTTAGGCTTCTAAAATGATTTCGGTATTTCTCATAATATTACAACGTTCTCGTAACTAGCTCTCTAGCTAGTAACTTTTTTCCCTTAATATTTTGACTTTATTCTAAAATTACAGCAGTTTTTTTCCATGTTAGCTGCCGTTGTCTTTTTAGTTTCTTTGTTCAATGACAATCTTGGAATGTGGCAGGTAGCAATCGAAAAACAGCGGTGGGCAAGCCCTACCCTCACTTTCAGGGAAGAGATGCTCAAACACTTTGTTGCAACTATAATACGGGACATTTAAAAAATAATTCATTTCTTACCTTTTCAGTGTTTCCAGCGGTTCTTTCCTGGTGATGATTCCAGTTTTGGGGTCAACTGTGGTGAAAACACACCTGACGAGAGAAAAGAGCTTGCAGTTAAGTTGTTGTTTTTCCTTTGCAACCACTCTGCCATCTGCTGTGTAGAAACAACATTTGTTCTCATGCGGCCAAAAAGAAAATATCAACCGCCAACGCGAGCGGTGTGCACAATTTTGGCTAAATGATTCTGGCTCGGGTTCAAAGTGTATTACCTCCCGCATGACATTACACGGCGCAGTCGCACGCTGCCAATCTGGATCTCTTCCCATGAATCCTACCAAAAAAACGCTTGTTGAATATAATTAGTCACCTCCGCCTCTCAGGGATTAGTCAGCCGTGAAGTAGAAAATGATGATTTGTATCCCCCCTCCCATCTCCACCCCCACGCACACACACACACACACACAAAAGAGCTACGTACTTCAGCGAACGCCTCACAGTCACTGATGACGATGTTTGGACGAAAGCGCTCCACGGTGACGTCCTTGTCCAGCTTTTTGCTCAGGTCCTTGACCGAGGACTCGGATAGCAGCATCACCGGCCCACTATCTGAGTACACCACCTCCTGGAGGATGTGAAGAATAGTACCAAAAAGGAATTGAAGCTATCATAACCAAGAAGGGATGGACACACAAAACCAATTTATAGTAAACTGGCAGTTTCATGGTAGATGATACATAAATATACTGTATGGCTATGTACTCATTATGTTTTTAAGTAGTTGAGGGATTGTAACCATCCCTAGTGGCAGCAGCCCGCAGGAGGCACAGTTAGCTCAGACCCAACTAGTTTGTGACCTGAAAGGACTGACAAGTTGAAATCAGAAGAGAGGGAAGTTTGGGTCCGCACCAAAAATATAGCAAACCCATGCTATAATACTGAATGGCAAAAAAACACAATTGATACTCATAAAAATGTCCAAACCCTCTCGCTAGCTTAACGTTGACATGCTCCGACTTCAGTTCAACATTTGCAATAAACGTGACTGTTTTTGTCTCTATTGCCTCCAAGCGCAGCCCCCGCATGTCCAGAACATGCAGACGCAGGTCTGATGATACAACCACAAAGTCGATCATAGACCTGCGACCTAGGGTGTCCTGGTGCCAAGTGCACTTATGGACATCCTTATGTTCGAACATGGTGTTTGTTATGGACAAACTGTAATTCGCACAGAAGTCCAGCAACAACACACCACACGGGTTCCTCCCAACCACGCCTCTCCAAGTAACACTGTCATTGCCCACATGGGCGTTGAAGTCTCCCAGTAGAACTATGGCGTCACCAGCTGGGGTTCTCTCCAGAACCCTTCTGATAGACTCCAAGAAGGCTGGGTACTCTGAACTGCCGTTCGGCGCGTACGCACAATCCACAGTCAGGACCTTTTCCCCAGCCCTAAGGCGTAGGGAAATAACCCTCTCGTTTACTGGGGATGACTCCAGCACAGAGACACCAAGCCGGGGGGCTATTAATAAGCCCACTCCAGCTCGCCGCCTCTCCCCTGCAGCAACTCCAGAGAAGAACAAGGTCCAGCCCCTCTCAAGGAATTTGGCTCCAGAGCCCAAACTGTGGGTTGAGGTGAGTCCGACTATATCTAGTGGGAATGTCTCCGCCTCTTCCAAAAGCTCGGGCTCTTTCCCCACCAGAGAAGTGACATTCCATGTCCCAAGAACCAGATTTGGCCGCCGATGACCAGGTCGCCCGGACACCCGCCCTCGACTACTGCCCAAATCACAATGCACCGGACCCTTATGCTTGCCCCTGCAGGTGGTGGGTCTGCGGGGGGGGAGTTCCCGTGTAACTTCTTCGGGCTAGGCCCGGCCAGGCCCCACAGGGTGAAGGCCTGGCCACCAGGCGCTCCCTTACGAGCCCCTCCCCCAGGCCTGGCTCCAGGGTAAGGCCCCGGTATGCCACGTCCCGGGCGAGGTGCGGTCACTCCTCTTGTTCTTCTTCATAGGGGTCTTCTGAATCACTCTTAGTCTGGCCCGTCACCTAGAACCTGTTTGCCTTGGGAGACCCTACCAGGGGAATAAAGGCTCCGACAACATAGCTCCAAGGATCACTCGGGCACTCAAACCCCTCCACCACGATAAGGTGGTGATTCACGGAGGGGACTTGTATTACTACGTATTTAAAAATTATTACGTACAAGTGTGAATTTGAAGAGATTAGCTCGGATCCTCAAACTCTACCGCTGCCTTTCGGTTCTTTGAACAAGATGGTTACCTTTTAAGCATTGTTAGAATACAATTTAATGGTGTCATCTCCCTGCCATCATCAGTCAAGAAAATATATTAGTGTCCATCCCTAATCTACATGTTACTCCAACATGAAGTCATCGCTTATCACCTCATGTTGAGAGAAGAGAGGTTCTGTCTCCGCCAACCTTCTGGCCCTCATGTGAGCTTCAAAGTGCACCAGGCGAAAGGTCTTCTCTGCCTCCAGATAACCAACCAGCCAACGAGACGCTTCGTCACCGCAGTCCCGCCCTTGAATGAAAGCCCCGAAAATTCTGCATTACAAAAACAGAGACTCATTGCAAAAAGATGACAAGATGCTGTGTTTTTCCTTTAACACAAGAAGTTACAGACTTGCAGTCCACAATGGGGCTGTCAGGCTGCTTGACAGGAAAACGCAGCTCTGCCATGTTGGGGCCGTTCAGGCAGACTTGGTCTCCCTCGCAGGTCAGGGACACCAGAACCAGACGAGGTTGCTGGCGGCCCGTCACCATGTTACCGTCGTCCGTCACCACCAGCCAGTGTCTGCAATCATAGCACAACGGACCACTGGTTCTTACAAATTATTTTTGTCCTGTCCATCCATTGGGGCAGTTAGTATTGTTGATCTATGGTGCCCTTAAATGCTAAACAAGTTTACACTGCCACGGAAAAGCATAAGATACTCTTTCATGTTTTATAGATTCCGATTATGTTTATTGCTATGCAAATTTGGAGCGGCCAGACCAGAGCAGGAGAGGATAGAGACGAGGAGAAAAGAAGACAGAGAGAGACGACACCACCTGCCACTACAACAATTCCAAAAACAACATCAGCAAATGTCTCTGGCAGCCATAAAGCCCATAATGGAAATAACAAAATAGCCACAGTGGTAATACTGTATTGAAACAGTCATACTTTGTGGTAACAGTAGCAATGAAAATATTAACCAAAATTGTGAGAAGATTGACAATAACCGTTAATACTGCATGTGTGTACATGTAATTGTGACTGAGAATGTACGAAAGGTGAAGAACTGCCTCCTACCACCCACCATACCCTGTCCCCCACAGGCAAGACAGGCCCCCCATCACCACAGAGCCAAAACCACAACTGGACAACCCCGACTAGAAACAGGTTGGCAGGCTGGAGGACAACAAGCCCCCAAGACCGGTGAGAGACCACACCCCACCCCAGTTGGGCACTGGAGGTCACGCACACACACCGGAAAGAAGCCCGCCAATGACCAGGAGCGCCACACCCCCCACTCCATCCTCAACCCCAGGGAGCGGGGCCCGGCCCGCCCCATGCCACCCCACGCAGGCGCAGAGGGGTAAGGGATCCTAGGGACTTTCAATTTGAATGTGGTTCAGCCCTTGCATTGTGGAGTTGGGTACCCACTGCTTACCTTCACTCTTTCAAGCCAGCCCAAATCCTCTTTGATATTTACAAAAACACGTATGTTCATTTTGTTAAAAAAAATTCAAATCATGGCTGATGCCCCATCAAGGTGGTGCCATTTTTTTATGTTTCTACTGAAACAATAACAATGTAAAAACTAGGGGCTGTCTGAGATTACGGATTTTCATAGTTGAATCTGATTTGTTACATTTTGTCCACAATTGACAGAGTTTTTTTTAAGAGCAGAGCTAACGGTGATGCCGACAAACAAACATATCTCATTTGTGACTTTTTCACCTCAAAAGAAACACTCAGAGAAGCAAATACATATGCTAGGCGTGTACCTTTAGTATATTATTAGTGAGAAAGAAGGCAAGACGAACAAGACCAAAAAACCGCCGCTGTCAGCACAGCAAAAAGTGCAATTAATAGGAACAGCGTGGCTTGATCAACAACAACTTGGGCGGTTGGTTGCTGTCGCTCGGGACGTAAGAAGCTGCCGACACAAGTTGGACTTCACATTCTGGTGTCATCTCCAACCTTTGAACTATACACTTTAAACTAATGCTTTCACACTAGGGGTGATTTTTTTTACTAGCCATTATGCGCCAGTAAGTGTTGATGGTGACGGTCTTCCTAACCTTCCAAGGTAGTGCTCACTTCAGGGCCTTAGGATGGTGCAGCTGAAGTGGGTGATTTTATTAATGCCTGGTAAGTAAAGGTCTTTTGTTAAACACACACACATTGGTTTTAATTCTTTAACACAAGTTAGGCTGTATCAAAATATGATACACACACACACACATATACAGTGGAACCTCGGGATACGAATTCCCCGGAATATGAAAATACCTTTCAGATTTTTTTTTGCTTCGGCTTACAAAAACTAATTCGCTTTACGAAAGTTTGTGGATCTTACCAAAACTGTTTTTTTTTTCGGAATCTTCCGGATTTACCGTATTTGAAGGCGCATGCTAGAACATACGGTCTACAAAAAAGGCAACGGAAGCCAAAGAGTGAGTTTAGTTGGACTTTATTCTACTATTTAACAAAACACTCCGTGTATTTTTAACCCCTCTTCTCCCACAAATCCATCTTCTGCATCGGACTTGAACAACTGGGCAAATTTGCCATCAGACATGGCGGGTTCCCTGTCATCGTTGTGAGTCGGCTGTTCAGCAATGATGGCGGCTCGGACAAGAGTTAAAGCAGATACCTTAGCCCAGGCATCCGCCATCCATTCACATATGCTGGCCTAACTCTCCGACTGGAGGCATGGCGGAAGTGTACGTATGACGTAATGTTCTCTGATTGGTTTATCGCTGCCAGTTTAAATGCCGTACTGCACTTCGCTGCGTATTAAAGGTACGAAACTCTTAGAATTTGAACTCAATATACATTCTATTTCAGGTTTTTTTTATTACATTTGTATTACAATACTCCTTATTTATACAGTATTAAATGTGCAGAACGATTTTTTTCTTCTCATTGTATGAGGGATCTTCCGGGTCAGTGGAACAAATTAGCCAATTTACATGTTAAATGTTGCTCAGGTTGGCTTACAAAAATCCTTCTGGAACAAATTAATTTCGGACCTCGGGGTTCCACTGTGTGTGTATATATATTTATATTATAATTAGAAGAACACTTTTTAATCAAAACTCACATCTCTTTTGGCTGATTTTTTACTGACTGACTTTCGACTGCTGTAGTTTTTCATTTGGCTTTGATCATCATCTGTTGATAGCATGGTGCGCTACCTGGACACTACAGAGGTTGCACAAGTAGTCCAACTCCTCCAGGATGGCACATCAATACGTGTCGTTGCAAGAAGGATGCTGTGTCTCCCAGCAGTCTCAAGAGCATGGAGGAGATTCCAGGAGACAGGTAGTTATTCCAGGAGAGCTGGACAGGGCCGTAGAAGGTCCTTAAACCCTCAGCAGGATCGGTATCTGCTCCTTTGTGCAAGGAGGAACAGGACGAGCACTGCCAGAGCCCTACAAAATGACCTCCAGCAGGCCAAAGGTGTGAATGTTTCTGACCAAACAATCAGAAACAGTCTCAATGAGGGTGGCCTGGGGGCCCGACATCCTGTAGTGGGCCCTCACTGCCCAGCACCGCAGAGCTCGATTGGCGTTTAGATAGATACATACATACATTTTTCAAAAGGTTTGCATTTTCAGGATGCGAATTGGATGTAGGGCTAGCGAAAGGCCAAAAATCACGAGTAACTGATGTGCTTCTAAAAAATGTTGACAGTTTGTAAAAAAAAGTGACTGTTAGATTAGAATACTCCCCTTCTTTCTTTAATTTCCTTTGTTCACTCGCGACACAATCCAGATTTAAGCCTTAAATGTGCTTGACACACTTAAACGTATTTAAAGTCTAAAATAAGACAGTTTAAAAGCTTAAATAAGCCAGGGGTGGGCAAACTTTTTGACTCACGGGCCACATTGGGTTAGGCCAGTGGTTCTCAAATAGTGAGGCGGGCCTCCCTTTGAGGCGGTGAGTACTTTCCATGTTAGTGTAAACCTGCCAATATGTCCACATTTCTTAGACTCAAAATGCCATTTGACTCTTGAATACATTTCACAGCTCTCCATTTTGTTGCATTTCCTTTTCATTCTGGCGCTTCTGCCAGTCCGTACAGATGAAGGTTAGAGTGCATTTTAACTTCATCATGAAATGTCACCAGGAGGCCCAATATCTCCTCCGTTTTGCGAGCCGTTATCTTGGTTGGATGTGTTTGAATGCGTACATTACGGCTGACTCTCAATTGTCCTTCATGGTTCTGAACACACATACTGCGGGTAGGTTGGGTTTGCTAGAAGTTCTATTAGTAAAACACGTACATTAAGGCTCGAGGAAGACTTTGAGATCGCTTGCAATTTTTAATACCAAACTTTTGGTTAGAATCATCCCATACTTGGAGAAACACCAACATTGGAACTCAACAGAACAGATTTTGGATGTAATGTAGACGGTGTACTGGTATTTTAGGGGAAAGCTTTCTTAATATGATGTGCTGTGATAATAATAATAATAATAATAATAATAATAATAATAATAATAATAATAATAATAATAATAATAATATGACAAATGACAAGCAATGTTGATGATTTCGACTGCCAATGTTCTAGACAAGAGGTTTGCGTTCCTGGTTGCCAGAACATCAGACATCCAACAGCCTTCACAGGGCGACCCTAGAGGCTGCACACACTCACCGGTCCTGCATCTGTCCGCACTTGAGGCCCCTTTTGAGGCACTCGGCGAGCGGCACCGACACCGCCTTGCCGGACTTGAGCGGGTGAACGAGGAGCTGCGACACGACGCCCACCCGCACACGGTTCTCCGGCTTCCGGGAGTATTTATATCCGAGACCCACGAGCGCCACGGCCACGGCAGCTCCGCCGACCAGCAGGGCCGCTTTATTGTGAGTCAACGCTCCCACAGCCTCCCTCGGCTCCATTTTGGAACTTCGCACACTGAAGTTGGACTTCGGGTTGTTTCTTGTGGGTTTTTTTTTTTTTTTAAAGACGCAGCGACTCCCACAACCGTCCACTGCCTTCCGGTTTAACCGGCTTCCACTGAAGTGATTAACACAGTGGTGGGAAGTTCGGATCATTTGCCGACTCGGATCTTTGACTTCCGTTCAGTAAAAAGAACGAATCTTTTTTCGAGTCATTTCGTGCATTTTAACAAAATATGATTAAAATGCAACCTGTTTCTTCCCTATCACATCTACTGCTTACACAAACGTTAATCACACTACAAACAAGACGAAATTATAATGCTATAAGAAACTGAAATGATAAATTCATTGTTTACCTGGGTATTTTGTCTATTAATCACTCACCTCACCTCCCTGTCCCTTTTCGAGTTGTTCGTTCCTCACGTGACAGCGCCATGTGATCTTAAGCTATGCTGCATGAGCCGGAAAGAGAATTGATTAGTTCATCTCTCGAGTCTTCGGGTTTTGAGTCGTTCGTTCATCACGTGACAGCCCTAAAAGCCTAACCAATGCTGCATGAGCCGGAAAGAGAATTGATTAGTTCATCTCTCGAGTCTTCTGTTTTGAGTCGTTTGTTTATCACGTGACAGCCCCATAAACCTAACCTATGCTGCATGAGCCGGACGCTACCGCATACTGAACGAACGACTCAAACCCGAAGACTCTAAACAAGTGAACTGATTCCACTACAGAACAGATTACGCATTGTTACGCAAATGCGCATGCGCGACTGAACCAATCACTCCCCGAGACGATTCGTTCTTCCCGAGTCACATTTGAGATACTTTCAAAATGAACAAATCGTTCATGAACGACCCATTGCTAGATTGACAGTGGTACGTTTCAGGTCCTTGTAACTTTTGCTCATTCATTTTTTTAATGAATGTTCATTAAGAAACCAAAATGATTGGTGTATTTTTAAATTTCATTTGGAAACACCAATTTTTAGGGTAGCTAGCCAGCATGAAGGTGTTTTTCTCACCGGGGTGAAGTTTGTTAGTTAGTTGTACTCGCCGGGTAAAAGAATATGTTGGTTGTGCTAAAATATTAACTAAAATATCTAACCACAATGGAAGTTGTGTCATTGGGGCCTTGTATTAACGCTAGCTAGCATATTCGGTCATTTTCTTCGCTAATGCTCATATTTGTTTGTTTATCTTTAGGAAGGTGATGAGGATGTTGGTGGATCCTGAAGGTGTCTCTCCCCCAACCTCACATCTTCAGCGGCATGGTGAAATGCAAAATCAACCCAAACGCTCTTCTTACTCATTACAGGCAGACGACTGAGCACCAAAATGGTACTATTGCACTGTTTTTGCAATACATTTGAAAAATAAAAATAAATCTCACAGCCATTTTATGTAAGGAACAACAAGGAATATAGAGTTTTGTCTAATGTGAGATACAGGATGGGCCAAATGTAGTGTTACAGTTAACACATTTATTTACATTTAGACATTTTAATTTACATTTATTTGAGCAATTATTAGAGATTAAATAGAGATTAAGTAGTCAATGTAAAATATCTACTGTAAATATAATGTGTATATATATATATATGAATATATATATATATATATATATACACTGCTCGATAAAATTAGAGGAAGTCTTTGAGGTCTTTGAGGAAAATGATCTTGTATATTTTTCCTGATAATAAGTAGGTGATGTATTAGTAACAAAATGACGCCACATAATTAGATAGAAGTGAAAATGATCACCCTGTAGAGGGGGGGGAAATCAAAGGCACCCCAAAAATGAAAGTGAAAAAATGATGCAGCAGACCGATCCATTTTGTCAAAATGTCATTGTAGCAACTCAAAAGGACGTGCTTGTACGCATGCCTGACAACGTCGGGCCATGCTCCTAATGAGATGACGGATGGTGTCTCCTCCCAGATCTGGACCAGGGCATCACTGAGCTCCTGGACAGTCTGAGGAGCAACTTGATTGCGCTGGATGGACCTAAACATAATGTCCCAGAAGTGTTCTATTGGGTTTAGGTCAGGTGAACGTGGGGGCCAGTCAATGGTATCAATTCCTTCATCCTCCAGGAACTGCCTGCATATTCTAGCCATTGCCATAGACCAGGAGGAACCCAGGTCCCACTGCACCAGTGTAGGTTTTGTCAATGGGTCCAAGGATCGCGATACCTAATAGCAGTCTGCAATCTGAAAGACTGCAGTTGATAAAGGGTTACGGGACTACCAAATCGTAGGGGACGCTTTCAAGCTACCGAGAGCGGTATTGAATTTGTGCGATCCAAACTTTGTACCCAAATGGAAACGCTTGGAACGGGGGCAGTCAGTGGAAGGGAAATCCCAAGCATTATAGCAGACGGTAAGATGGAGCTATGCAAGCGTGGCGGTATAGATAGTGTGACTCTATTCACATTAGAACTGTGACTCAATCTAGTAAAGAAAGTAGATATAGTTATCCTATAATAAACACTTCATCCCGAACTGTCTTGACACGACATTCCTGCGGTGGATTCCAAAATGTGTTACCGCAATGTGTACATTAGTAAAAAAAAAAAAAAGGAAAACTCGAGCTTTCCTAATGAAGCCATTATGAGAAGGAAATGAAAGGCAATCATTCAAACTGCAAAGGGTGCCTGCAAATCAAAACAGACTCAAATAGTATCCACACTGTACCAGAATCTCAAAATGGAAGGAAAGGGAAACACTGAGCGTATTAAAGATTGGAACGAGAACTTTGGGTGAACATTACAGAATGTTTGGAATAGTTGGGTATGATTGTACCTCAGGGTGCCTCCTCTTGGGTCTGGAGGAAAGTTGCTGGAAGAATATACAGTGGAACCCCGGGATATGAAATGAATTCATTCCCAGACAATTTTTTTAAAATCCTGAGCAACAATCATTCATTTTCTATACCGCTTATCCTCATTAGGGTCGCAGGCTGGAGCCTATCCCAGCTGACTTTGGGTGAGAGGGGTGGTACTGGACTGGTCGCAAGTCAATTGCAGGGGCCAACATGCTACCCACTCAGCCACCGTGCGGCCCCTCGAGCAACATTTAACATGTAAATTGGCTAATTTACGGTTCACCTATCGCACCCTCGGTACATTGCAGTTAAAAAAATATATTATATGGAAAGTCTACATTGCGGACTCCTCTTTGTATCGCAGGTTTCTGAGGAGATACGCCTTATATATTTTAATATAAGACGTATCTTATATTAATAAATTTTTTAATTAAAAATGGTAATTGGGCTGCACGGTGGATGAATGGGTAGCATGTTGGCCTCACAGTCAGGAGGTTCAGGGTTTGAATCTCCGTTGGGCATCTCTGTGTGGAGTTTGCATGTTCTCCCCGTGTGTGCGTGGGTTTTCTCTGGGTACTCCGGTTTCCTCCCACATTCCAAAAACATGCATGTTAGCTTCATTGGCCACTCTAAATTCGCCATTAGAGTGTGAATGGTTGTTTGTCTGCCCTGCGATTGACTGGCGACCAGTCCAGGGTGTACCCCGCTTCCCGCCCAAAGCCAGCTGGGATAGGCTCCAGCATACCCGTGACCCTTATGAGGAGAAGCGGCATAGAAAATGAATGAAAAATGGTAATTGTTTGTAATTCCTTCTTTTAAATAAAGCATGTAAAAGTAATTTTAGGTTAAAAAAATGTCATAAAGGGTTTATGTAAGTATGTTGGAGGGTTTACAAGAGCTAAAAAAGAATAGGAGAAGTTATGAAAAAAATATCCCGTAGATTTTGGTACTTTACCTAAAAGTAGCGACGCCATGTTGGCGCAGGAGTGCTGCAGTCAATGCAAACCCTTCGCGTGTGTTCTGGCTTTGTCCATTCATCCATTCATTTTCTATGCCGCTTATCCTCATTAGGGTCGCGGGTATGCTGGAGCCTATCCCAGCTGACTTTGGGCGGGAGGCGGGGTACACCCTGGACTGGTCGCCAGTCAATCACAGTGGCTTTGTCAAAAAGTCACTTATTTTTGGGAGAATGTGTTTAAAATCATGGCAGACCTTTTGGGCAATGGTGGCACTTTTTCCTGTGTGGTCCTTTTGATAGAAGAATCAGTGTCAGGGAAGAAAGGTACTTGTACAAAATTCTGCTGGCGGCATTTTTAAAAAAGCTAATCCAGAAAAATTTTTCAGTCCAAGACCCGCGACAGCGGAAGACTGCTTTGGTTTTATGAATGCAGTACTTGACATGAAACTTTTAACCCACACATTGAGACATTGTTTCCTGACAGAAGGCAAAAAAGGACTTTTACATCTTGATTGATATGCTTAATTGGAAAATGCAAATCCAGTGCAACTGTGTGTCTGTTTGTGTTTTGTTTGAAAAAGGAAACAAAGTTAAAGACCTTTGCGCAACGCTTGTGCATGGTGGTTACAGTGATGTTACTTCCCGTCCGTGACCCGCTTCCGGTCACCAGGGCTAGGCGCTGCATGAGATATGGACTAATCACCCTGGCAGAACCCCCACATGTGGGCGGGCCCCTCATGATGCTTTTGCCTTTTGCCGCTAGCTGAAGCCATCTGGTAAATGCAGGGAGAAAAAGCAAATGGAAAAGACAAAACAGGAAAATAACCGCCAAAGTGGAGAAAAACAAAGACGGTACAGAAAAAACAAGTCATTAAATCCCCAAAGGAGTGAATGACGTAACATTAAAAGAACCAGCAGCAAAACCTTTGGAGACTGGTAGATTTATTCATCAAAAGAAGTCCTTCTACCCTCCCATGATGCATCAGTAAATTGCTACAGCGCTACAAAAGTATAACTTTCGGTGCAGTTTGAACCAACCCCCTACTTATGAGAGTAAATATTTGCAATATTGTCATTTATAACTTTGATAAATACCATCTGTACAATATGAGCACATTCTTTTCACGGCTCATTTCAACTGAAGTGACAGAAAAAGACCGTGGAGGCCAAGCATTCCGCTCTACATTACGTCCATCTGTTGTAATTATTTTCATAACTTATAATCAGAGGGTGTCTTTTTCAGACCCGCAGCTCCTCCACGGGTGGTGTTAGGCTACAGAAGCTCGGCTTTTAATAGCACCGGCCATCACCAAACGCAAGATCGCCGAGTGAAGGTGTCCTGGGAATATGTGCTGCCAGGTTTGTCGAAACGAAAACAGCTCCGCGTTTTGTCCCAAATTGCTGCGTTCACACCCGCAATCCTCAGCGAGGCGTTGACGTAATGTGGAGGCTGACCTTCTCTCGGGGGCTATTTTTGTCTTTGACATAGATACTCAGGTCTGTGGCCAAAGTATAAACAGCAGATGCTCGGCCCGCGGGGGGGTCAATACAGGGATTTGTGGAATGGATACTCCGTCTGTCTTAATGGCTGAAGGCGGCGTCACAGGCGCACAGCCAGCCCTCGCAAGCTGCTTGGATGTTGCAGTGGCGACAAGATGCGTTGGCGCCACGCTATCGTTTATGAGATATCTCACTTGGATTTGTGACTTATGATATTTACACATTTCCCCACCATTGGGGAACATTCTTTGACACGATGCAAATATTAGGGTTGTTATGGCCTCGTCTACGCTCAGATCCTTTTTAAACAGAATTCACGATGGTGGGATGTTGGTGCACTTTCCCGCGGCGACTCCGCATCCTGCAATCTAATGAAATACTTGTTGGATGCCCGCATTAAGGTGGCAGACTTATTTATTTTTTGTCCTGCCATCCATGCATCCTACCCATGCTTATTACTGGTGGTAAGACTTCCTCCAGGTGGAAAAATGGTTCTTTTGAATACACTTTTATGGTCTGCGTTTAGGAATAGTTGGTTACTATCTTTGTTACTATTGTTATTATTCCACCAAATACGTCCTCTTTTGCTGTCTTTAATACACCTGAAAACGCCGCAAATCTCACAAGGGTGTGCATGGTGGTGAAAATGTGCAAATCAAAGAGCTCTCTTGTGCAAGCTCTGGTACACATGGGAAGACACATGAAAACCATCAACGAATCCAAACTGCAATTTACGCACAGGTTGTCGGCATTTTTGTTGTACCGGTGCCATTTTTCTGGCATTTTGGCTATTTTCAGGGGTTGTACCGAAATTTGTCAGTGTACTTTTACTTGTATATCATTTTATATAAATTCAATCTGTTGACTGCTTACATATATATATACTCTATATATATACTCTATATATTTTATTTTATTTATATACAGTGGAACCTCAAGATAAGAAAGTAATTTGTTCTGGAGGGGCTTTTGTGTCTTGATCTACATATAGGTGGCGTAATTCCAGCTCTGTCGTATCCTCCATCCATCCATCCATCCATCCATTTTCTTCCGCTTATCCGAGGTCGGGTCGCGGGGGCAGCAACCTAAGCAGGGAAGCCCAGAGGTCCCTCTCCCCGGCCACTTCTTCCAGCTCTTTCCAGCGGATG
>QODF01000092.1:1366413-1412626 GCA_024372805.1 Oostethus manadensis | reverse complement strand
CTCTCAATGCGGAGGAGCAGCGGTTCTACTCCGAGTCTCTCCCGGATGACAGTGCTTCTCACCCTATCTCTAAGGGAGAGCCCAGCCACCCTGCGGAGAAAACTCATTTCGGCCGCTTGTACCCGCGATCTTGTCTTTTCGGTCACTACCCAAAGCTCATGACCATAGGTGAGGGTAGGAAGGTAGATCGACCGGTAAATCGAGAACTTTGCCTTTTGGCTCAGCTCTCTTTTCACCACGACAGACCGGTGCAGAGTCCGCATCATTGCAGACGCCGCACCAATCCGCCTGTCCATCTCGCCCGGGAAAGGGTGGAGTGCCATCTCCAGGTCGGGGATGAGGTCCTGCCTCAAGTGGAGGAGTTTAAGTACCTCGGGGTCTTGTTCCGTCGTACCCACCGGAAAGAAATACGTTCATTAATGATGACATAATCATTTACATGTGCATGAATATTAAAAAACCAATGAGAAAATGATAAACGCAACGTGAGAAGTCGTAATATATGTTGTCATGAGTAATGACACTTTACCTTTCGGGTCGAGCGAGGTGAGCTTGATGGCGGAGGAGGAGGCAGAGTTTTGTCAGATGGTAGAATTCATACGTAAGTTTACGTGCTGTAACTTCATTTAAATGAATACAATGCATTACATGCTAAACTTAACACTACGATTTTTCATTTCTTTACATTTTAAAAAATGGACGGGACGCCGATTGGCCATCGTTAGGAGGAAGAGGACGGTGGGAGATAACCAACGGGAGCGCAGCTTCTTCTTTGGTTTTACAGCGGTTGGCATTCAATACTTGCATTACCGCACTTTCCATTTTCATTTTGCATATTTTTTTGTTAAATGCGACGAAAATATCTTAGAAGCCCGAATCGTATGATACTTTTTTCTTATAGTGAGGTTCATGTTCCCTTATTATTTATTTCAGTGCCCCCATTATAAGGTTAGTTTTACTTTGAATATATTTGAAATGGTGTAGATTTAAAGTGCCACACTTGATAATACTATATCATAACATGCTTCATACCAAGCACGGTTACCTTGGCCCCCCACACGGTTACCTTGGCCCCCCACAGGGCCGCACTCACATTGCATTGACTTCATTTGTGCTTGAGTACATGCTATTACTGTATGTTCATACAGACCTCTCCCAACTTTTATTTGACTGCCCATCAATTACTTTTCTTCTGCAAGGCGGTGGAAAAACGGTCGTGTCAATCAAATGTCGCATGCTCGTGTGTGAGCAATCGCATTGCCCCTTGACGACCATCGGTCTGGAATTGACCGACCAACATCTGGTCTCCAAGCAACAAGCTGAGTGGCTCTGCGTGAACTTTCTAAACGTGGCCGCCTCACACAGAGCGCAATATCGTGTCACGCACGCCATACTTTTAGCTCATGACTAACCTGCTGTAGGTTTTTTCCGGAACTGGACCTCAGTCAGACGTCCCGTGGGGACACCATCTGGGCCAAACAGTGGCTTCTATACATTCATAAGACTTGTTGACTGAATGAACTATAGATTGTGGATCCTGATAAAGACTGGCCCTTTAATGGGTTCATATTTTTGGTGTTAAATCTCAAATCTCAAAAGAAAACATACAGAAACATGTCAGGAAACAGGACAAAGTGTCTTTTGAGGATGTTGCAAACTTTTCTAATGCCTAAGACAGTCTATTGAAAGCGTATATGCCTCTGATTGACAGCTTGATTATTATCCATTGTGCTAACATGCTAAAGTCCCTCCCATCTGCCACCACAGACTGGCACTAAAAATAGTCAGCATCTACCCCCTCCGCCCCCTTTTTTTCTTTCCAGGTGTGATAAGAGCAGCTCTCGCGTGCTGACGAAATGTCATCAGGTTTGGACCTTGAGGAATAACGGTTTCTTCTTTTGGTATTTGAGATGAACGACCTTCTTTCTGCTAAACGCAACTTCACACCATTTCTTTATGTTCTTCTCTGTTTACTGCTACAGTACTGGAATGCCATGAGGACGTTTCTTTTTGCTAAGCACACAAAGCCGATGGAGTTGGTTCAGAAGACAAAGCAGCATTCTGCATTGCAGCGGCAAGGTTGGCTTGGTGGCAAAACAAAACCCGACATTCAGCCTGTCATTCATCTTCACCCGAGAAGAAGACCTGCAGTCAAATACGTTGATATTTTGTTTTTTTAGCACCACAAAGTGGAACTCGCGTGGAGGCTACACTGAGCTGCGTCTCATAAACATTCTGAGAGGAGTGAGAATGTTGAGGCCTCTCCTGATGGACCTTTTGCCTGAGCGCCGCTGCGGAGTGCACACACAGCCTGTGGACGTGGTCTCGGTGTAGCGGAGGCCGTCCTGCGGCAAGTGGGCATCGGAGAAGGTCAGCTCCTGGGGGATGGCGGAGGAGCCCTCCAGGTTGTCCTTGCTGCGGTACCACAAGCACGAGCAGATGGTCTGGAAGTGCAGCACCTCTGTGTAGACGCCGTCTTTGGTTTTGGGTGCCGCGTCGGTCCCCGGCGTGGAGGGCGTTGAAGCGGAGAGCGGCACCAGACAGGCCACCTCCCCTCCGCTTTTGGCCATGCCGCTCCGCTGCGCCTTGTGCCTGGCATCCCTCCGCTCGTCCTCGGCGTTCATGGTCAGGAAGCGAAGCACCACCAGGTTGAGGAAGGCCCCAATCACCGTCAGGCCGGTCAGGATGTAGATGAAGCAGAAGGCCACGTAGCGGGGGTCGTTCTGCAGGGCGTCGTCCCTCTGCAGGGCCACGTAGTCGCCAAAGCCGATGGTGGTGAGCGTGATGAAGCAGTAGTAGAAAGCGTGCAGGAAGCTCCAGCCCTCACTGTGCGAGAAGGCCAGCGCCCCCACGCAGAGTGTGCTCATACAGGAGAAGAAGCCCACCGTCACCATGTTGGCCATGGAGACCTCCGTGTGACGCATGGCCAGGCACTTCTTGGCTTGGTGAAGCAAGTAGCGAACCAGCGTGTTGATGCGCTCGCCCAGACTCTGGAACATAACCAAGGTGAGCGGGATGCCCAGCAGGGCGTAGAACATGCAGAAGACTTTCCCTGAGTCGGTGCTCGGGGCGGCATGGCCGTAGCCTGCAGGGTAAGGGGGGTACATTGTTTAACAGCTTTACAATCGTAGCATTTTTCCTCCTAAACTAGCCTAACAAATGCTGAGTCGTTGTATTTTTTATCATTCTTACAAAATTATGAAGTGCCTGTTTTTCGTTTTAAACCCCAACAAATGAATAACGGAATACCATACGTGCTCTAATCGATGCCTCTATTCAGTTTACCTCAGGGTCTGCCATAACCGCTGGGTGCGTGGCCCCCAAAAGCAAAACACCATAACTACCTCTGCATGCGCTTTAAAATGTTGCTTTGGGTGTAAGAGTAATGCGTATTGCACTTGCCGTACTGTGGTTACCAAAGAAGTCATCGGCACTATTAATGCTGGCTGAGCAGTTTGCTCCTTACTGGTATTACAACATTGGCTCTGTGGCTGCTATGTTGTACAATATACTTGTTTTTAAATGACTATGTGTTCTAAGAGAGCTATGTTTTCCTTACCACTTTCCCATGCACTCCAAAAGTAAAAAAAAAAAAAAAGGTGTTTGGGGTTTAGTTAACATCCATTACACACGCGTGACCCCAAGACGACCTGCCCGCAGAGAATAAAAACACGCTAATTCAAAACTACGGCAAAGACACACAGCACTTAAAATGCATCCTGATTCCTCTTTTTTGTCACACTTACATGTTATAGATCATCAAACAAAAAAAACTATTAGCCAGGAGCAACACAAAATGCATTTTTTAAATAAAAGTGTTCATTATTAAAGGAGAAAGGTTGGGCCAACCTTAGCAGCAACAATCGAGCGTTTGCGATAACTTACGCCGCTGTGGAGGAATTGTTGCCCATCTTTGCAGCCCAGCATGAAGCTCCTCTTTAAGGTCATGCCGCAGCATCTCAATGGGGTTCAGGTCAAGACTATGACTAGGCCACTCCAAAGTCTTCATTTTGTTTTTCTTCAGCCATTCAGAGGTGGACCTGCTGGTGTGTTTTGGGTCATTGTCTTGCTGCAGCACCCAAGTTGGTTTCAGCTTGAGGTCTCAAACAGGTGACCAGACATTCTCCTTGCCAGGAATTCCTGGTTCTGTTTATCAGAGCAAGTCTTCCAGGTCCTCAAGCAGCAAAACAGCACCAGAACATCACACTACTACCACCATATTGTACTGTTGGTATGATGTTCTTTTTCTGCGTTGTAACTTTTATGCCAGATGTAATTGGATGCACACGTTCCAAAACGTTAACTTTTCAGACCACAGAAGGTTTTGGGCTCATCAAGATGTTTTCTAGGAAAATTCAGATGAGCCTTAACGTTCTTTTTGTTCAGCAGTGGTTTTGCGGGCTGTTTTTGCAGTTTACTGACCTTAACTGACGCAAGTGAGGCCTGCAGTTCTTTGGATGTTGTTGTGGGGCCTTCTGTGACCTCTTAGATGATTCGTTGCTGCGCTCTTGGGGTAATTTTGGTTGGCCGGCCACTCCTGGGAAAGTTCATCACTGTTCCATTCGTGGATAATGGCTTTCACTGTGGTTTGCTGGGGTCCCAAATCTTTACAAAATACTTTCTAACCTTTTCCAAATTGATAGATCTTAATTAATTTCAGTTAATTTTTGTTTTAACAAGGAGGGTGGGTGGCAATCTCTTTTTCACACAGGGCCGTGTAGGTTTTGAGTTTTTCTCCCTTTAATAGTAAAAAGATGTATTTAAAAAGTTCATTTTGTGTTCAGTTGAGTTGTCATTGACTAATACTGTGTTTACATCTGTTTGATGATCTGAAACATTTAGGACCAGGAAGGGGGAAAACACTTTTTTGCACCATGGATATATACTTTAAGAGGTATAAACAAATATGTTTGCTATTATCATGTGATTTATAGTGCATACGTAAGTCTATGAGATCCAGTACAAATGTTGTTCATTTCTAAGGGTTAGTGCAATGAACTAGCTTGCAATGAATAAATAGCAAGAAATAATCTGGATTTAGCACAGTGCTAGTTTCCACCCGTAATCCCAGACATACTGTCCCAGACATACGACTCTGCTACCTGTACAAACATAGTGTGATGTTATGTTACGTTATTGCGGCTGTAGTGTGCGTATGTAACGTTGCAAAAAGGGGCTGTTATTACGCTGGGTTAGGCTTGCAAATTACAGTACAGTGGATCCCTGCACGTTCTGATTTCAGCATTCAGGGCACTTCAGATGTGCAGATTTGCAGTCTAAAAAAAAATCTTCTTTTTATTTTTTCCTCAAACAACAGATGCTTTTTTGACTTCATTCCCAATTAGTCTGTGGTAAATGATAAAGTAAAATGTACAGCGTACATGGATCTTATATGTTAGAAAGCCCACAAGTTTTGCATGCCTATGTCTCTGTGCGTCACTGATTATGTTTTTTCATCAGGTGTTGAGATTTTGCACCTTGTTCAGCCGTCCTTGAACGCACCATAGTTGTGTGTTGTGACACAAAAGCTTGTTTGGCTACGAAAGAACGAGCTTCACCCGTCTTGGTTCATCCTAGGTCTAGGTCAATCCGGATTGTGCCATGTGTGAACAATGGCAATTGAAGAGAGAAGGGGGAGGGTTCTGGATGTCAGTCTAATCTAATAATTACAACAGTTACTCTTATTCCAATTGTTGATTAGAAATGGAAGGAGAATATTACCGTCAAGCGAGCAGGAGGGTTTGAAGCGGTAGGAGTGAGCCGTGTGTTAAAAATATGGGTGTAAATACATTTACACGTTTTTGGCCATTCGCCGGATGTAACCCCTGTGCAAATCAGGCATGTAATGTAATAAACACATTGTCAAGGCAGACTTTTTTGATATAGCTGTTCCATTGGCTTGTTCAGGTGTACCTAAAAAAGTGTTTTTGAGTAGAGAAACTCCACTTGAGAAAGCAAACAACCCCCAGAAACGCTAAAGACTTGGGTTTGTAGGCAATTGTGTCTGTGTTTTCAGCCGTATGAACAAGTTATGAGACATTCACAGCTTAAGCGGTAGAAGGGTGCATGTAGTCTTACCTATGGTGGTGATCACAGTGATGGCAAAGTAGAAGGAGCCAGCAAACCTCCACTGGACACCAGCCTTGTGGGCTTTGAGCTGCAGGACAACGTGCTCCAGCTCATCAAAGTTGGTCCTGCTCAGGTTGTATTTGCGCATCAGCTCATACCTGCGCCCCTCCAGCCTCCTCTTGTGGTTCTTCTCCTCTTTGGACTCCAGTGTCTCAAACACGGCCGCCCCGACCACCAAGTAGGTCAGGATGCTGACGATCAGGGCCAAAGTTCGGGCGTTCTGCCTCTTCATTGTCGCTGGGGGTGGGGAAGGGAGGGACGGGGAGGGGGATGAGAGGAGGGGGAACCTGACTGGGGTCTAAGCTGAGACTCGGCAACCTGCTTCTACACTCCTCCGCGTCCGAGTGCCAGCATTGCGCTCGGAGCTGTTCCTTCAGCACCGCCACTCCCCCCCAGCTTCCCCACACGTCACAGTTGGATAGGACTATTTGTCATCCTCTTCTATTTTAGAGCAAGCGGGAGAATAACACCAATGGGCAATCCCACACTCAGGGGAGGAGACATCTCACATGGTCTACCTCCTGCCTGAAGGAGTCTTCAAACGAAACCAAATATTGACCTAGTAGACGTGAAGGCAAATGGGTTCTACTGGATGAACAAGTTGTCTAGCAACCTCCATGATAAGAAGCACACATTCTTTGGCTGAGTCAATATTTAAAGCAAACACTCTTCCTCCGCAAAGGTGACTTGTAATTGTTATTATAGCCAGGGGTGCTCCAAGGAAAGGAATTTTATGGGCACCTAACCCTGCCTGTCAGGATGTCAAGCAGCACCAGGCAATAATACTAGCTTTCTTTGTGGAAAAAATGATAACATGAATAAATATTTGTTCCTCAAGTTGGGTTAAATTTGTGTTTGTGTACTTTCCATTTTCCCCTGCCAGCAGTCACCACAGCAAGTCACTCACAGGAATTAGTTTTGGCTTTCTTTTTTGTTTACATTACATCAGACGCTCTTCCTGACTAAATCCTGGACGGGAACCTAACCCACACCCTTTGCCATGACGGGCAGGAGTGTGTACTATTACGCCGGGGAGGGTTAAATGACAGTTAATCCCTCAGTTATTCGTACTACAAAGTTGGTGTTAAAGGGGCTGTATGCAGCTTGCCCCGAGTTCCTTAAGTTCATACGTGATTGAAACCAAAAAATATACGAGCTTTAAAACAACAGGCGTCTGTCCAAAAAAAAAATCGTCACAATTACCAGCTATATTGCATAAATAGTTGCATAAAGGGTCGTAGATTCTCACTCGGCAGGAATCAAATAACTGTCGGCCTTCACGTACGTGTCACACGCAAAGGCCGACTCATGGAAGTCACCAGCAATTCACATTCATGATGAATGCATTTCTGAGAAGTGGGATTCCTTATTTGTAAATGTAATATTTTCTTATAGTTTTTTTAATACCCCTTAATTTGGTTTCTAGCATAACTAGGCCTTAGGCAAGACATGAAGTAACACCCCTCAGAATACCCAATATGGTACGCATAATCATATAAAATAAGACATAATATAGAGCCCCACATGTAGGCCGTGGTTCTCAAATAGGGGTGTGGGTCCCCCACCTGCCAATATGTCCAAATGTATTATACTCAACATGACATTTGAGTCTTGAATACCCATCACAGCTCTCCGTTTTATTGCTTTTTCCTGGTGTCAGTTGCACGTTCAGTTTGTACAGTACAGACACTTAAATAGATATTATCATTTGTCAACAGTGTCTCAAATGGCGGGGCGCAACAACATTTCTGGCCCCAAGGGGGGGCGTGACAGAAAACAACAGAGAACCACTGGCATAGGCAGAATTCCTTGCTCCTCTTTACTTCTGGTTTGGTACTTCCAGCTTTGTTTCATCAATGTAACATAATGTAACATTACCAACCCCTGGAGACCAGTTTAGAGTACCATATGTCACAACGGATCTTTCAATGCATTTTTTGAATGCCTTATATTTGTATGTTAGTTTATTTAGCTATTTCTATTCTTAGAAATACGGAAATTAGGCCAAACATCTGTAAAATTTGCTTGCGCGTGCTTTTAAAAAAAATCAATACATAATAAGTTGTGGTCACGAAACAGCAGGCGGCGTAGATACGTGTGAAAATCAACTGTGTGCTTGCATATCTTGGAAGACAAAACAAACCTACTGCTATTTTTATGTACACTGCTGGCACTGGCTACTTCCTGAAGACGCTGTGCTACTTTTAGAACTCGCTGCAATGCAGATGGCCAAGACTTTGGCAACAAAGCAGTCTATATGTCAACACTGAAATCCTCCATTTCAAACAGAATGAGAGGAACCGCCGTTTCCTGTCCATTAAAAACACAATTGTTGTATCTTGTCAAAGGACAATACTGCAGAAAGTCCATTTGGATGTAGTTTAGACTAGTCAGTGTGCAGCATAGATCTCCTACCCCGTGAAAAAGAGTCAACACACAGCCATTATTGTCTATATACAGTATCTGGCAACACAAGTGAGTACACCTCTCAAAATTTGCACGCATGTTTGGCTTTGACTTTGTGGAAAAAATGTTGGAATATACAGTACATTGTTTATGAGTTTTGGCGGATACCGCATACATTATCTGTGAACGTATGACTGAAGCAGGCAAGGACAACATTAGAATCAACAGTCATTTTTTTATACTCTTTATTAATTGTGAGGCTGATCAGACACCAAAATTTACAAATAAGAATAACAAAAACATTTTGTTTTGTTTGTTTGTTTGAACAGCTGCTGAAAACTACATAACTACACACTTTCAATTGTGTTCAAATATCATTTGTACAGTACATCGTTAGTTTTAAAACGCAGCACAGTGGAGACATTTGAGTGCTTACACGTCAATCACACCGCCGAGGCCCTCCCCATCATGAGGTATTTGTATTTAGACAACCTCCTGCGGGCTCCTACAAGGCCTCGAACTCGTCGATTCTCTGCTTAGTGTTGCCCTGGCGGATTTGCCGCAGGGTCTTGTACTTGTCGCGGCCGACTCGCACGTTGTCGGCATGCTGCAGGTCGTTGCGGGTCTTCTTGTCCTGGTCGCGGGACTCCTCCAGCTCTGAGCTCAGGGCCTGCGGGGGGGAGCAGGAAGCAGAATCTTGGCTTTAAAATCGCTGGATGAGGAATTTATCCTACGCATTCGGCTGTTACAGTCTGCTTGCACCGCGGCCAAATGGAGCAATGAAAAAGTACAGTATGAGGGGTCGTGTTTAGACGGCTGTTTTTTGGTTGGATGTTTAGTGAGCAGGATTTTCACACACCTTGGGTTTAGGAGGAGTGTACTGGGCCACGCTGGAATGGTTTGAGGCATTTTTTTTTCCATTTTGGTACTAATACTCTGTTTGCATCGGGCCAAGTGGTGTGCTGACCCATCAGATGGAGTTGTAGTGAAAAGTGATGTAGCTTGATACCCACCTGCAACTCATTTTGATTCAATGAAACCGAGTCAGACGGAGATTTTGAAGCTTGTTTGTGTCCCCGCTTGTGTCTCGTCTTGTAAGGGAGCACACTAAGGACATTCTTCTTTCATTTTCACACTTGCTTTTTTGCACTTTGTTGCTATAAACACCAGGGGTGTAACGATTCATTCACTAATCCATGGATCAGTTTATAGTCTTATGATCCAAGTACATCGATCTGTGTTCGCCAAATTGCCATTCCGGACCACATATAAGAGTAAAACATTCGGAGCTGTCACGCAAGCGTAAAAAGAAGTCAACTGCATCAGCTCACCCTGAGTTTAGCCTGCAGGCGCTCTTTCTTCTCGGCCTCGGTGAGCCTCTGCTCCTCCTGGCGGTGGTCATTGATGCCCTGCATGTGCAGCTCGGCGCTGTAGGTGCTGTTCTCCTCGCTGTGCTCGTGGTCGCTCTCGCTGTCCGAGGAGGAGGAGGCAGGTGCGGCAGCGGGAGAGGAGCTGGTCATCACGTTGCGCAGCTCCTCCTGTGTCTTCATCAGGTTCTCCTCCACCTCCTTAGCCTTGATGTGCCACGTGTCGGCCTCCTCCTCCTTGACCCGCTTGGCCTCCTCCAGCAGTAAGATCTTGGCGCTGTACTCGGCCAACTCTGTAGCCTATTCACAACAAAAAGGTCGAGGAGTCACATGACGTCACAGCGTCGCTCGACACGACTGAAAAAGATGTGAGCACAGCCTGGGCTCACCAGCTGCTCCTGGCTCTTCATCTGGTCCTCGGCCTGCCTGGCCAGCTCCTCTTTGGCGATGATGGCTTCCATCCTCTCGGCCTCTAGCCGAGCCGCCTCCTGTTCCACCTTCCTCCTCTCCTCCTCCAATCTCATCGCCCTGTCCAGCTGCTCCTGGAGCTCTGCAGCAAATCCCCCCTTGTGATGTCATCAAAGTGTGCCAGATATACGCATTCAACTCATTTGTCCTGTGTGTATAACGTATACGTGACCTCCCTCGGGCGAAAAACACATGGTCAAGTTTGTTGTCTGACTAGTTAGCAAGCGGGGTTATGAAACAACAACATTTCAACAAAACTCGGTAGCCAAAATAGAATTGACTAAGCTTGGGTGCAGATCCGGGTAAAAGTGCGAATCTTGGCCTTTGGCTTTTTTTTTTTCTCTTTACAGTTCAACTGGATTGCCAAGTGGTGCAGTGACCCACTGGATCCAGCAGATGGAGCTGCATGGAAAAAAGTAGCACGAGGGTTCACAAATTCAAGGCCGCTATAACGCAAATGAGCAGCGGAGGGCAGTCACTCACCCCTCTCGGCCCTCTTGGTGGTCTCCTCGTACTGCTGGAGCTTTATCATGAGATCCTGCTTCTCCTGCTCCATCTGCTCCTTCTCCTTCTCAATGGCCTCTCTTCTCTTCTTCTCTCCCTCCAGCTGATCCCTGGGGTGGGGGTGGGGGTACATGTTAGACATGTCAGTAGACGCAGCCTTTTTGGATGTCCTCAGCTTGCCTCTCCATCTTCCTCTGCAGCCTCTCCTCCTTGGCCTGGGCCTTCATCTGCTGCACCTCGATGGTGTCTGTCTTGCGGCGCCGCATGTACAGCTCGTGGTTGCCCATGCACAGCTGCAGGATGCGCTTGTTGACTCGCAGGCGCGGCGCGTAGAAGATGAAATCCTGCCAGGGAGATAAGAGTCGGTTTTAAATTTGGAAAAAAAAAACCTTTCACTTTCGGTTCTGGTAATATGTTAGCGTCACTCTCCAGTTGTCCTTTTATGTGCTCAGCTGCAACATTTAATCGATGACTAAGCAATTATAGGGCTGCAGCTATGAAATATTTGATTCATTTTATTGAAAATTCCTTCGATTAATGGAGTAATCGGACAAAACATATTTTTTCATAGGTTAACGAGCAGAAAATAAGACATTTCACTTAATAATGAACAACCAGTTGGTTTGATTTCTTTAGATAATCAGCAGTTGTATGTCTGAAGTTCACCTTGTGCATAGAAACAAAGTATTTATCCAAAATGTACAGAGAGTGCCATGAATGTCTGGGACTATCGTGTTTAAAATGCAATTTGTTAACTTGGGAGTACGTAATGGCCCTTAATGACGCTCTTTAATATTTCAACTTTATGCTATCAAAAGACATCATTTTTTCCTCATATTATTACAATGTCATTCTCTCAAAATTTTTAAATTTTGATTTTAGTTTCTCTTCATATTAAGACATTATTCTTGTAAAATGACTTTTTGTGTTAAATTCTATTTTTTGAAAGGGCCACGAGCCAACAAAAAAAACAGAGACGAGATGCAAATGGCACCTGGGCCTCACTTTGGACACCCCTGCATTACACAGTGTTACCCACTAAAAATGACAGATTAGTAGCTAAAATGTTTTTATTTTCCAGCATAACTCAGAGCGCCGTCCCTTTGCTGATGGAAAAAAAAAAGCCTGACGTAAGCGATTCCTCGAGGCTGGAAGAACTCCTCACTTGTTTTCCCTTCACTGCAAACTCCTCAGTTGAGAAGGTAAGTGTACAAGAATAAAACTCGGAATATGACCTTTGACCCAGGCCAAAGGTCACACAAGTATCTTGTCTTTATAGCTCTCTCAGGCAACGGCTGTTACGACAGAGTTTTAAAATCACGTGAAAAGTCGTAAATTTATGACAATAAGAAAAAGCTTGTAATGTTACCAGAGTCAAGTCGGAAATTTAGGAGATTTAGGAGTAAAAGTTGTAACTTGATGTTACAGGCATTGCCGGAGACAGCTATTAAAAGGGGGGCCTTATGTGGAGGGGTTGGGGTACGAGAGGGTAGCGGTGAGACGATGCTAGCCCACGCTAACCTGGCTAAGCTGCCAACTGCTCTGTTTTGCTGTCCCGTTATAAATAAAAGCTTGTCTGAAGCAAGAGGAAGAACTCCTGAAGGACTATGCTGCTTTTTCCCTCTGACATAATGACACCTAATATTATTATTATAATAATAATAATAATACATTTTATTTTTTAGGCGCCTTTCAAGGCACTCAAGGTCGCCTGACATAGTGACAAATACAGTAGAACTGTTAAAAACATGAAATACAATTAAAAACAAATACATGATAAAAAAAGACAGTTATGATCACAGTGCATAAGCTGGTTATGAATCGTTCAATATTTTAATTTCATAACGGAATATTACGAGCTTTTTCATGCTCGAAACCTCACATGATTTTAATACTCCATTGTAACAGGCATTGCCTGGGACGGCTAGAAAGAGGGGTGTGGCGCTTTTTGGGGGGCAGGGGCGCTGAAAAAAAAGTTTGGGAGCCACTGGATTCATGCTGTAATAAAATAATAAAATGTAAATACTTACCGGAGACTTCTTGTCAATGGGCTTGATGATGAACTTCTTATCATTGAAAGAAATGTTCCTAATTTCACTCCAGGGGAAGCCGATCTTTGGGGTCATCCTGAGGACAAATAACAGCTCTGTGGCGGTTGGCTGCGAACAAACATGCTCACCTTGCAGAACAAAACGCAAGAGTTCAACGACCTCTCCAAACAAATCACGGCCAGAAAGAAGGAGGCCAACGACCGAAAGGTGCGACGGCGATTGTGTGTCGCCGGGTCGACACTCCAAACAAATGTCTCGTGAGCTGGATGTCCCACCTGTCCTCCTTCTCATAGATGTTGAGGCCCAGAGCGTCCACGCCCAACCACAGCTCCGTGCCCTTCTTGTTCTTGATCTCAAAGTAGTTGATGCCGTACATCTCCAAGTCCTGAGCAATCTTCAGGTACTCAAGCATGGCCTCATCCCTGTTGGGGTCAGACAAAGTCATCCGTCAGTCTTCTTTGCAGCTTTCCCCCCCGACATGAGCCATGAGAGTTCCCCATGATGGTATTTTCCCACCACATTTTTTAAAGGCTTCACTACACACATGAAACTTCTGTCAACTGTCCATATCCTCATCCTTGATCTTGGTGCCTTTCTCACCGTGCGTTCGATGAAGTTGCACTGTCCCCTATCAAATCAACTGAACTACAATGAAGCATGTAAAAAAAAAAATATCCAAGCGGACTTACTTCATCATGCATCCGTGCTCCCAATGCCAGACCTGAACCTTGTCCTCCCACTGCTCCTTGGACAGACTGTGTTGCTCCAGAACTCTGAGGAGACGGGTTAGCGTTGGTGTTGTTGTCGACGTTCTCGTGAGGTTCGCGTTGTCTCACCTGCGGGACAGCAGGCGCTCCGAGGACATGTAACCCGGGTGGTGCACCGACTTCTTGTACTCGCCGTATTTGGCTTGGATGGCGTAGGATGCCAGAAGGACGGCCGACTCGGGGGGACAGTAGATCTCCTCCCCGAGAACATCCTCCTTCACCTGCAGGTAGAAGAGCCTCCGCGTGACGTCTTGGATCAGCTCCTCTGCCACGTCCTCCGGGTAGTACTTGGCCCTCAGCTTGAACTGCAGGGGGGTCTCCTTCTTCACGTCCTGGGACATCACCTAAGGCCAAGATGAGGCGGTTAGCAGTTGAGATGTTTATGTTTGGGCATGAAAGCAAAACCAAAGAACGTAAAACCTTCTTGTCAGAGTTGAGCCACGTGATGAAACCTTTGCCATCCACAAACTGGAGCCCAAAGTACCAAGTCTCACGCAGGCCGATGGTCCTGGCCACCTAGAGAAAAAAACGCCATGATGTGTAACAGACAAGGGTATCGGGGCGCCTGCAGGCCATGTAGATGGTTACGATGTTGGAGCTGAGAGAGAGCGCGTGGCTGCAGTTTTGGTTGGTTTCATTATTTTTACTCTGGACTCATAAGCCCCTCCCCCTCTCGCTCCCTCTTGATTCCAACCCAATTAGCTCTCTAGTGTCTCAGGTTCACGTCTCCTTTTGTATTGTACTATTTGGGGCTTTCTCCCTGTTAGGGGGTCAGTGGCATGAGCGTACGGCTTACTTATGCTGGACGGCCGGGAAATGGAACCCACGCAGGCGTGTGTACCGTTGCACCAAATTGTGCCCTCTTTAACATTACGGAGTGAGGAGCAGACCTGGTCAAAGAGCTGCTTCCCCGTGGTGTTGGGATGGAAGGAAAACTCCAGCTCGGCGTCCATGGTGGTGACGCGAACGTTGACCTGCGGAGAGAAAGGTCGTAGAGTCACGTGACAGGACAGTTCCTCCTGTTCTCATTGAGCCTTCGTCTGAAAAAGCCAGTTTGGCCGGGAAGAAAGGTGTAAATAATTGCCTTTTAATGTGGAAGGGGTTTGTTCATCAACCATAATTGCTCGCTATCTAATTCGACTTTGGACCGCCGTCGCCGAGTGGAAATGGCCGAAAGCCAAGCTACGTGGCCAACTGCATCTGGATGCTGCACGCTGCCTGACGGCAAAAGCGGCAGGGAGCAGACATTTGCTTTGGTTCCTGAAGGACAAACAAATGAGGAGGAAGAGGAACTCCCGGATTTGCTCACACAAGGCTTTTTATCAACTGGCACTGAAGCACGCCCCGAGGCCGCCATAAAGATAACCCCGCTGGAAGTTGGGCAACAAAACCGGAACGCTTTCCACCATGGCCATCTCGGGTATCCATGCTACACCCAGACCTTTCATGAACATACAGATCTTTCCATACCAACGACAACGAGAATCCCCTCCAAGTTACATTTGATTCCAGGAGAAGACAGGAAATGCCTGCTGCATGAGTCACCACTTCAGCTTAAGACGTCATCTTGACCTCCTGAGTAAGACTTTCTCCTTGGAGCGTCGATAGATGCAGCTTTAGACTGTGTTTCAGCTCCAAGCGCACATTTAAAGGCCTCCGCCTACACAGGCCTGCTAGTGTCTGCTTGTCCTCGCTTAGAAAAGTGAGTTTCAAGCCAAAAGTGCCGCCAAGCCGATTCTTGTTTCTGCCCCGGAATGTGCGCGGTCAAACTCTGCTTCTGGTTAATGAGTAAAAGCCGAGACGAAAAGGAAAGGCAACAAAGTGCAAAGCTGATCGTGTTCGGTGCTTCTGTGTCGCGCTCTTACCGTTTTGGGCATCTCGGCAGAGGTCGTCGGCGCTCGGCTGGCGGAAAGAAGGAAGGCGTCTCCCAGGTGGACTGAGGCTGCAGTGGCCGACTCCCAGCAGAGCGTCCAGCTGATAAGGAGGGCGAGCCTGGGCTGCGAATGGAGGGTAGGGCGTACACCCTTTGAACCGGGCCGTGACGTAGCGCCTGCGACTTGGTTACTATCGCGCAAACACAAAGGAGATGTCTACCTGCGGGGGGGGGGGCGCTGACCTTTGGTCGGGGCAGGGCGGGCTGCTTTAAGCCCTGTCAGCGCGCTTCTTGTGTACGCTGCGGCGTTCTGGCATCGCAAAACCCACCAAAAAAAGTGGGTATGCAGCATATGCGGTGTGCAGGGGCGCCGTGCTAGAGGCGGCACCAGAGGGACGGGAGGAAAATGATTTGGGCTCAGGATGTTCTGTGTTTAAAGGCTGCTTGTGCACGTGTAAATGATTCTAGCGATACACTGATTATTGACTTGTTTGTCATCCTTCGGCACTCTGCAATATTAACAAATCGAGCTACTTCATGTGCATTTTAAGCTAAAGTTGGCCTAAAGTACCGTCATTTCCCGTGTACAGGCAGGAAGCTGCTTCTCAGCAAAGCAGGGCAATGCATGCTGGGAAGCGGTTTGCATAATTTTAGTTTATTCCTATCCACTAGTGTTAGTAGTTGTCTTGTATGTTTGTTACCCACCTGCTGCATGTTAAGTTACTGTGCGATGATTTTTTACGTTTTATTTTATAACACCGTGAGTCGGACTGTTGGGTAATGACCTTCTGATTGGTGAAGCTCTACCTCTACCTCTTCTTCGCCAACTCCTGAGCGGCACGATATTTAAAGGATTAGTAATAGTTCTGAAGTACACAAAATGTCTTGAGGTCAGAACACGGCCAGGCACAATAATGCCTAACACAAGCTACTGCTAAAACGCAACTCTGAACCCCTGACATCACTTCCTGTTTGCCCGCCAGTCAGCTCCACAAGGGAACACATTAAGAGCAACACACACACAAGCACAAGTCTTATTTACTCGTCTACGCTGGTCTCTACGCGTCCGTAATGTTACGTGGATGGGACAATAGCCACTGCAGGACGCATAAAAACTAGAAGTAAAAAAAGAACAAGGAACTCTCCCAATGCAAGGTGTGAGTCTTATTCCCTGTTATGTCAACTTAATTGGGTAATTCAAGTGTGAAGGCGACTACAGGGGTGTTAGTTGATGTCAGGAGGTCTCCAACGTACAAAAAGGAGTTTAGAAGGTTGTGAACAGCTTTTCCATGCTCAAAACTACAAAAATATCCCATTTAAAGTATGATTTATTTTATTGTTTCCGGTGAATTTCCACAAAATAGGACTCCATGTTAAGAAACAGAATATTTTGGTAGTTGAGAGTATAAAACCTGTTTGGCTTTCTACCGTTATTAAAGCCCTGTAATCATGAAATAACACCCCTATGGTCACCCCAACACTTTTTGGAAAACCACGATAGAGCCAAGGAGCGACGTTCGAACCGTGACGTAGCGAGTGACGCCCGTACAGACATGGCTTGCACCGTTACCAGCCCGGGAGTCACCAATCTTTCTGAAACAGAAACCTCTTGGGTGCTGATGAATGCAAAGAGCAGAAATTTGCTGAATGTACCGTGAACTACATGTTGTTGTAAATAATGAATGATATTCGCCTCTGTGTTAATGATCATTTCATAAAGAAAAGAGATAAATATCAATACGCTACATTTCATTTCAATATTCATTCTTTAGGCTCTAAATGAGGCTTTAGTTGCTTTTTGGGAGTTTTACTTGGCCGGCTCTTTCTGCTCGTAGTGCGCTACCCTGTGGGTAATCACAGGAGAGCCAAAATGAAAAGGAAATGCATGTGGAAATATAAAGAGAATCAATAGTACAAAAATATACAAACGAATTTTTCCATTTTGTCTTTGCTTTTTGTGAATTGTCTTTGTTTTTTTCGCTTCACCGTTAATTTTGCTCTTTTGTCTTTGTCTTTTCCATTTGCTTTTCCTCTTTGCATTGACCAGAGTAGGCTAAATGGAAAAAGCATCGTCTATTCATGGACCCGCCTGCAGTCTTTTCCTGCCAGGGTGACGGGCTTCCATAAGGACTCCAGCGTGTAATTTCACGCCAAGTATGCGCATGGTGGCGTGGGGATTCTCTCCATATTTACACATGTATTTCCTTTGCATGTTGGCATTCCTGTGATTCCATACGCAGGGCCCTGTGAAAGCCGTTTTTTCTCCAAAATTCCCTGTTTTCCGTTCTTTTGTTATATGCATTTTTTACATTTTACTTTTTTTGTCATATATGTGGGTTAGTGCACAAAAGGTCATTTAAGTAAGTGCAAAAAAAACTTTTACTGACACAATTCATCAATGGACAGTTTAGCTCAGTAATTTGTATTCAACTTTTTCAAACAATATCTTCCTATTAAGATTTTGGCCCAAATCATATTCAAGTCAAGTCAAACACCAAAAAACGACTTACTTGAGAGGAGCCCCCGAGTTTCTCTACTACACCATATTTGACTAATTAATCAAAAGTCACCCTCTTGACCCTCTAGGCCAGGGGTAGGGAAGCTATGGCTCGGGGGCCAGATGTGGCTCTTTTGACCCCATATGGCTCTCAGAGGTTTCTAAGCACCATAACATGTATTTATTTTTATTTAGTTTTTCCTTAAAATATATGTAACATATGTTGCTTTACAAGTGCGATCTGAGTGATTTATTTGCCCGCGGCATAATCTAAAAATACAACTTAACAAAAACTTTAAGAGAAAAGCAAAAATAGAAAAATGAGCAGTCATTTTACAAAAAATAAAGTCAAAATACTTGGGAGAAAAAAGTTGTCATTTTTGGAAAAGCAGTTTGCGGAAAAGGTTATAACATAGTCAAGTCAAAAATATTACAAGAAGAAAGTCATAGTTATGAAAAAAGTTGGAACATTTTTTAAAAGCTGCAGAAATTGCTGTAATTGTACGAGTAGAAAGTCAAAATATTAAGAAAAAAAGTCACAATTTTACAAGAATAAACTTATTATGAGTGATTCATTTTTATTTTTTAAATGTCGCAATGTTAAGAAACAAACAAAACAAAATGTGCAAATAAAGTAATATTATTACAATTAAACATATAATTTTTATTAGATACATATATATATATAATGTATGTTTTGTGTAATTTTTTGTTGACATCCATCCATTTTCTATGCCGCTTAGCCACATTAGGGCTGTGGGTATGCTGGAGCCTATCCCAGCTGACTTTGGACGGGAGGCGGGGCACACCCTGGACTGGTCGCCAGCCAATCGCAGGGCAGACATACAAACATTCACACTCTAATGGACAATTTAGAGTCGCCAATTAACCTAACATGCATGTTTCAAAATATAAAACTTCTACACTTTCATCCATCCAATTCAGAGACTAAAATTGTTGGCACGCTTTTAGTTCTAATCACTTTTTAAAAAACAGGATATGCCTCTCAAGAAAATACATTTGAAAATGTCATTTTGGGCTCTCTTAGCCCAAAAGGTTACCGACCCGGTCTAGGCCATTGTCCTATAGGGCAAAAAGATTATCCTTTCAACTTGTTTCCACTTAATTGTGATTTAAGCCACATTAGACCTCCACCCCAAAAAAAAAGATATGCAGCACACTGGTAAGTGCTGCTGTTTGAGCAATGCTTAAAACAGGATGGCGGGGGACTCATGTGGTCCTAAGGGGTGACCGCGTTTGTAACCCCCGTACTAGATTTTGGCCTGCGGTGGTGATAGAGGATTTTTCAACCTTCAACAGTTTATGACATCCCTTTCCTCCACTTAGATGGACGTTCAACATGAATAATCGTAATAATCAACTAACAGCAGGGACATGTGTCTGTGTTTTATTGAATTTTAATTGCAACACAAAAATAAAACACGCAAACGCTATTGTTATTGCCGTTCCCCCCAAGCGGAAAGATCAAACTTGCACACGCAAACATGCGCTTACGATGAGGGATTAGCATTCTTTTTCACAAATCTACTGACGCTAAGAACCTGAAATTGCTTTCTTTGCAACATACCACTAACATTTTCTATGTTCCTCAACAGTTCTTCGTCGCTGCTAATCATGGCAAACGTCCGGAGCACTTCCGCAGCTTGTAGTGCATCTTTCATGGTCGGCGGTAGCGGGTCGGCGAGGTGTTCATCTTCGTCGTTCCCAGCATCAACCGTGTCGTCCGGCTTGCTCTGGACGGACTTTGAAATGTCTTTGTCGGCGCAGGGTGCTGAACATTCCACGTCCTCGTCCTGCGGGTTACATTTTTCTTTGAAGTCTTCCTGGTCCAGTCCAATGGCTGAATAAAAGGGCTTGTCATCGTCATCCTCGGTGATGTCTTCAGGCAGGAAGCCCTCCAAAACCTTCACGTCATTTTTGCCGTCAGCGGTAAAGGCTCGAAAGAAACAATTACGAATGGTCTCTGGTTTTACAGCATCCCAGGCTTTCCTCAGGGAATACATGGCCCCTAGCAGATCTTCCCTAAAGGTTCCGTCGGCTTCAAGAAACGACAGCTTTTTCTTGGTGAGCATTTTTCTGTAGTGGAATTTCAGCGTACGGATGATCCCCCGATTCATGGGTTGGGTGTTTGGGGGGAGGAAGACCAATTTGATGGCTTGCAGACCTTCCAGGTGCGGATGGGCTGAGCAGTTATCGACAATTAAAGCGACTCTGCGCTGTTGAAGGACCATCTGCCGATCCAGCTGCTGGATCCACGCGGTGAACAAAGCGGGGGTCATCCAGGCCTTTTCATTGTGGTCGTATTTTAGCGGTAAACGCGGAACGTGCTTCAGACAAAGTGGCTTGTTGAACCTTCCAATGAGAAGCAAAGGGACTTTGTCGCTGCCGTCCATGTTTGCAGCCACCAAGAGTGTGACGCGATCTTCAGGTTGCTTGCCCTCAAGTGCTGATTCGCCATTGGGCGTGTGCGCGCATCCTGGCGTGCGTTCGAAGGAAAGAGCCGTTTCATCTGCGTTGTAGATGTCTCTGGGCTGATAATCCGACAAGATTTTTGCAAGACGCTCTTTCCACTCACCCGGTTGGGGCAAACGGGCGTCTTTCCCTTCAGCGCAAACGCGCTCGTAAGTCAGGTTGTAGCGCTGCTTAAACCGAGTAAACCAACCATTGGAGGGAATGAAGTTGCCGACTCCGAGCTCCCGGGCGAACTGTTCGGCTTTCTGTGACAGCAAGTCACGTCGAATGGGAAATGCTGGGTGTTTCTTGCGGACGTCGCAGTACCACAAGTACAGGGCTTTCTCCACGTGAGGGTTTTTTGCCAACTTAATTTTCTTACTGTTGAAGTTGGCGCTTCCGGACTCGTATCGCTCTTTGATTTTGCTGGCGTGTTTGATCCAGCCGCTCAGGGTGTTGCGCTTGACATTGAACTGTTCCTGTACCGTAGCCCGTGCAGTCCCTCCTTCCACAGCCTTTACCGCCTGGTACTTAACATCTAAAGTGTGGAGTTCTAATTTCCGTTTTTGTGCCTGCTCTGCCATTTTCTGCACTCGTCCCTAAACTGCCACTATTTTAGCACTGACAAGAACGGGGTGGACCAGACCTTGACGCCACACATGAATGGGTTCTACCGTGCAAAAAATGTATAAACGTAAAAAAGGTAGGTAGAGCTGAGGTCAAAACTCGTCTTTGATCTTAAAGTGCGGCTGGTCTTCGGGTTTGAAGTCTTCGTTGGGGCTTCCGTCGTTGTTGAGGATTCGTGCGGCCGTGTAGCCCACGATGGGATACTTGGCTTTGTAGGTGTTCTCAAAGACACTGTCCAGAGACTTCAGCTGCTCCCCCGTTAGGCCTGTCTGTTACGGGAAAGACATTTACGACAAAATGGTTAGACTGGTGAGCCATCAGTACGGACATGACATCTTGGTAATGTAACAGATTACCGTTGATCATTTACTCCCTAAATTTTCCTCCGCTTATCCGGGTCAGGGTCGCGGGGGCAGCAGTTTCAGTAGGGAAGTCCAGACTTCCCGGTCCCCAGCGACCTCTTCCAGCTCCACCGGGAGGACACCAAGGCGTTCCCAGGCCAGCTGTGAGACATAGTCCCTCCAGCGTGTCCTAGGTCTTCCGGGGGTCCTTCTCCCGACTGGGCATGCCCGAAACACCTCACCAGGGAGGCGCCCGGGAGGCATCCGTACTAGATGCCCGAGCCACCTCAACTGGCTCCTCTCGATGTGAAGGAGCAGCGGCTCTACTCTGAGCTCCTCCCGGATGGCCGAGCTCCTCACCCTATCTCTTAGGGTGAGTCCAGCCACCCTACGAAGGAAACTCATTTCCGCCGCTTGTATCCACGATCTCGTTCTTTCGGTCATGACCCATAACTCATGACCATAGGTGAGGGTGGGAACGTAGATCCATCGGTAAACAGAGAGCTTTGCCTTCCGGCTCACTCTCTCTTCACCACGACGGACCGGTACAGCGACCGCATTACTGCGGATGCTGCACCGATCCGTCTGTCGATCTCACGCTCCAACCTTCCCTCACTTGTGAACAAGAACCCGACATACTTGAAATCCTCCACCTGAGGCAAGACCTCACTCCCAACCCGGAGGGTACAGTCCACCCGTTTATGACAATGTCATTGAAACAGGAGTTAGGGGCATATGCCGTTTGGGTCACATGGGAGAGAAAAACGGGGTCCTTTAAACCATGTAGTGTGCATGTAGCCTCGGATTAATGCGGTGTTCGCATGGACAAAGTCCTTATCTGACACTCTTATCGCTTCTTTATCAGGATCTGCACTAAAATGTGTTCCCCGCCTCCCATCGTGGCTCATGATGCGGCACGCCTCTACTCACGTCAGTAGGAATCCATCTGTTTTTGCGCAATCCAGCTGACAAACAATAGAACTCAATAACGGGGGGTGGTCACGGTGAGGTTGTGCAACACTCACAGTATCTGATGTCAGGTCTTCGGGGTCGAGGGACATCTTCGCTACGGCTCGGGTGCAGTCCTTGCCAGCCAAGGCGTTGTAGGCTGCGTTTTTGCCATAAAACTCTGAAATGATACATTAAAAAAAGCATGTGGAGGCTTGTTCTGATGCAGAACTTAGTATGGCGTGTGCCATTTGGCTGCAATAAAACATCGTCTCAGAACCACAAACCCACACCAAGCTAAATATTTGGCACACACATTCAAATTAAATAACTTGGGGGTGGTTTTTGTCACATTTTAAGCCACATATTTTCCCCAACGCCCTGTGATGAGGATGCGCCACCACTGCTTGCATATAAGCACCAAACGCGCCCGGATGACTAAATGCATGCATGCAAACCATGCAGCATCACGACACGCACACATTTGATGGCCATCTGAGCAAGCCAGAAGACACGTTCGCCATGACGTCACAAAGACAAAAAAAAAGGAAGCACCTTTTCCTTTGGTAACCTCGAACACCACCCCTTTTACCGCCATGTAGATGGGCTCGCCCTCCTGTGAAAGGAACGCAGCATGCATGGGTCGGCGGCTGCGTGGACGAGCAAACGCGTGAAGGGGAGGGGCTATACCTGGCTTCCGTCGTACCTCCTCAGCTCCTCTTCGGTGAATAGTCTCACAGGCTCGGTGGCCGCTTTGTATTTTAGTTTGGCGTCGTCTGCCGAGGCCAAGCTGATGAATACAGTTACGAACAGTAGGCCAGCTCCGCTCGTTGCCATGGCAGAGTGTTTGTTGGTTAGTTGCGGAAATGAAGTCATCGTTTCCGCTTCCTCGTCGCGTCCATATATGGTCACTGGTGCGTTTGACGTAGTAGGAAATGTGGCCTCTGGTTTCGAACTGCCCGTATCCATGTTTAGTAGAGACGGCCTTGATAGGAATATTTGTACTGGGTTCCTGGAGGTAGATTTGATTGACATATCGATTAGTTCTGAGCGATGTTTGCCGTTTTTTGTGATCACTTTCAGGTCAGTGTTGCTGTGTTCGTAGGATCCGGGAAGGCAGCAAGCTTACGGGATATCCGTAACAATAGATACGTATTCTGCACACGCACATGTAAATAAATACATACGATTGAGCCACACAACAAAATGTATTTGGGAAAATGAACAGAGATGGTAAAATAAACACGAAACCACCGAAGCTTGTGTCCGACTTCCTGGATAGAGCGGCGAGTGTCACGTGACCGATGACGTTGGACGCAGTCTTAACTCGGATTTGAAATGATTTGTTTTTGCTTTAACGCTTTGTTGTGTTTTTCAAATATCCAAAGTATACCTGTGATTGTCCATCCATCCATTTTTCTATGCCGCTTATCCTCATTAGGGTCGCGGGGATGATGGAGCCTATTATCGTTGACTTATTCGAACGAGTCGGCTTTCGGCTGCTTTACTGTGCGCATGCGCTCACGTTGGCGCAATCTGGCAGAACACAACATGGATACGCCGGAAAGAAGACACGGACCCAAACCCTAAGGAATTTGACTCTGTCAATAATAATAATAATAATAATTGTACATAGTGGGGAACAGGAGAATAGTACAACACATTTACATGGGGTGTATATAATTGTGATTATATTCATGATATACTGATTATAATTATGGTATTTTCGATGTTGCAGGTTACAATACAATTCACAGTGTAATGTCCAAAGAGTACGTAGTGCAAATGATCATGAGTGCAAAAAAGAGCAATACAAGTTGACAGTGTTAACATCAAACGTAAGGAACAGTGCCCGTAACACGGCAGTAAAACGGCTCAAACACAACAGAAACGTTTTTATTCATCATCTTCCTGTTGAAGAGCCTACCGCTGAAGTTGTGTTGATCTCCTCAAGTAGCAGTCCAGCCAGTTGGGGGAAAAAGTATTTTTTTTAAAATACTAAAAAAAAGTAATACTAATGTAACCTTTGACCCAGGTCAAGGGTCACACAAGTCCCCTGTGTTTATAGCTGTCTCGGGGAATGCCTGGTAAATGAAGCATTAGTGAGTATGAAGTCATAAATTGATGACAATAATGTTGTATATTTACGAGAAAAAAAGTCACATTACCAGAGTAAAAACGTAACTTTACGGGAATAAAAGTTGTAACTTTATTTTATAGGCATTGCCTGAGACGGCTATGAACCCGGGAGCCGTGTGTGGAGGGGCGGGGTATTAGAGTGTAGCGGTGAGACGATTCTAGTTCAAGCTAACCTGGTTGTACCCAAAACCGCTGTTTTGCTGTCTCGTTATAAATAAAAGCTTGTCTGGAGCCACGGGAAAGTTTCCTTCCTTGCCTGAGACGGTTATGAAAAGTTAGCTTGTATGTGGATGCTAACTCAAGCTAACCTGTTTGTGCTCAAATGCTTTGTTATTATTAAAAGCTTGTCTGAAGCCAGAGGGAAGTTCCCCTCCCTACTGAAGAACTATGCTCAAGTTTCCCTCTGACATGTAAAATTACCACTTTAAATAACTCCATGGCCGCACGGTGGCTGAGTGGTTAGCACATTGGCCACACAGTCAGGAGATCTGGAAGACCTGGGTTTAAATCTCCGTTGGGCATCTCTGTGTGGAGTTTGCATGTTCTTCCCCGTGCGTGTGTGGGTTTTCCCCGGGTACTCCGGTTTCCTCCCGCATTCCAAAAACATGCATGTTAGGTTAATTGGCGACTCTAAATTGTCCATCGGAATGAATGTGAGTGTGAATGTTTGTTTGTCTATATGTGCCCTGCGATTGACTGGCGACCAGTCCAGGGTGTACCCCGCCTCTCGCCCAAAGCCAGCTGGGATAGGCTCCAGCATCCCCGTGACCCTAATGAGGATAAGCGGTACAGAAAATGAAATGAAATAACTCCATGTTACGATTTTTAATCTCGAAATCTTAAGTTATCAGGAGAAGTAATCGTTTTTATTATTTCATTTACTGTATTTATGGAAGGGGTTGTAACTCTGATTTACAAGTTGTTTGTATTTGTCGTACTTGTTTTTAAACTTTGAATCTGTAAAACTGGCCTAATTCAAACGTGCATGACTTGACACAACCTGCAGACCAAAAGCAGTGATTCGACTCGACTTGCTTGGTTCTCATAAAGATTGACTTGGACGTGCTTGTAACCTGAAGGACTTGGTGCTTACTTGTGACTTGTGCATGAGTGACGTGGTTGTACTCCCAACCAAGTGCGCACTGAACAACGTGGGCTTGCAAGGACGAGGTTGCTTGTGCCAGCAATGGCGGCCAGTTTTAGTGACATGGGGTGCTATGCCTTCGTTCGTCCACTAGAGGCCCCCAATGTTGCTTTCACTGAAGCGCCAGAGCTCCGAATCTGTTATCGTCTAAGTTTGATACAGTACCGACATGGGGATTGATCCACGTACCTCGACTACGGTCTTCATGGTTTCCCGGGGAACTCTGTAGCCGTTTTCTGTTGTTTTTATTAACAATGAGCAACAAACGACGAGCGCAACTACAACAGTGGGACGTGTTTATAGTTCCGGAAACGCGTGCGGTCGTTAAATCGAACTTTCCAGCTGACGTGACTCCCGGTCAATGCTTGATTGTGAGGTTTCTACGTGAATGACTCACCCTCCGACACGCCATACGTGTTTTGGTTGCCGCTGCGTTCTTCGTCGTCGGTTCGTGCACACTGCGCATGCGCCCTGCCGTCTGCCGCCGGGTGACACAGCGCCTCCGTGTGGCCGGCGTGCGTACTACCTGGTTTTGAGACACAAGTGTGCTATGGTCGCATGTAAGTTCGAGAACGCGGCAAAGCGAGAAAGGTGTCCGTATCCTTCGGTGTTAGTAAGTTGGTCAGGACGCACGTCAAGAACACGAACCTTTGAGTTCGGGCACCCCGAGGGCGTGTCTTCCTATCGTGGGAGGGTCGCCTCTTCCTCCTCTCACTGTACTTCCTACGCTCTCCTTTTGTCGTCTACATGTGTCTCTGCGTTCAAAATGTTGACCGGACGTTGCCCCGCGAGTTGAAAACACCCCCAAAGTCCTTGTTTGGAGGAACAGTCGCAGCGAGGAAGCAAAGGAATGCTCGGCAAAGGCCACGCGTACCAAGAGGTAGGTTACTCCCCGCCTCGAGGTACGACCGTACACTTGACTTGACCTGAGAGTGGTTGGAGTGCCAAATGATGGCACGCGCACCCCTGACGCCATGTCGGTGCAGGAAAAGAAGCTTCCTGCAGAAAGGCGCTGACTTGACGTCGCAGGAGGTTTGTTTTACTGGTGTGTTGACGCAGCAAAGCGCATACACTGTTCAACGCAAGTGCAGTGTTTTGGATCTCTTAGGGGGAAAAACATTTTTCTTTGGGAAATTATTTTCAAGAAATCAAATGGGAAAAAAACTGCAAAGTATTAACAGGAAAAGCGTTATTCCAACAAGAAACGAAAGTTGCAATCTTATGAGAATGAACTCCAAAAATGAGGAAGAGTAGCGTAGAGTTGAAGTTTTGAAGAAAATGGTTTATCATGACAAAACAAAATACTAAACTTGACATTTTTGGAAAACATCGGCGGGCCGATTTATCGTGCCGATTATGACTTATCAATGATGAATCAATACCGGCGAATATGTAACTGATTCCATTGAGGCATCCTGGTCACACCCAAATATATATACGTATTATGTCTCTCGTATGGAGCCTTGTGTCAGGAAGGGCATCTGACCTAAAACTTTGGCCAAAAGAAAACATGCGAATCAAACAGAACAAAATGATTCGCTGTGGCGACCCCTGATTGAATAAGCAGGAATTAGCTGAAAGGAAAGGAAGAAGATGATTATACGTATTATTGTTTGGTATTTGTTGTAATTGTTTTATATAAGATTTCTTTCTATTTTTTAATAAAGATGTCAAATTCCCATCATTTATATTTTTTGCTGTTCCATTGAACCTCCACTAAAGCAATAATGGACGACACAGCCATGTTTTGCGACTCTTAAGTCAATTTTCCATGTAATAATGTCAATATTGATGTGTGTGAGGTCCTTCACATGGGTTTTATTGTTTTTAGGCATTCAATTATATGTTGGTCCACTTCTTTTTACACTTACATGACAGTAAAACTCTTACAATGTGAGTGAAAACATTTGATTACACTTAATAAGGATGTTATGATCATTATTACTGCTTTTATTGTTATTTTATTTTCCCACTTGAAAAATTGCTTGTTCTTTGCAGTTCAGTGATGATGACAATGCAGAAAACAACGCACTGTCTGGAGGCAACATGGATGACAGCATTTCGCCAGGTACTTGCCTTGTTTAAGAACTCCATGGGATACATTAGCATACCTTGACCCTCGGAGAACAGTAATGAACTTCCACAGTACCTCAAAATGTAACCAATAAACGTCCTTTTATACAACTGGGCCTCACGTTCCCTTGATTGTGTGGTCGCAGAGGACGACGTGAGGGCGAGCATGTTGCCCACGATGGTGAGCAAGACCTGCCTGAAGAACGTCTTCACAGTGGTGCTCATCTTCATCTACGTGCTACTGACGGCCGTGGCCGCCTTCCTGGCCTACCAGACCATCTCCGACTTCCTGGATAAGCTCAACCATCCCGTCATGTCGGTCACGTATAAGGAGGTGGACGCCTTCTCCCCGCCGGGTCGGTACCACATGTGAAACTTGAACACTGTTGTGTTATTGCTAAAGCACTTTGGTGTACACGTGCGTAGAGGAAAAGTTTCACGTTTCACAGGAAAATTGTGGATTTGGACCACGGATACGACCCAGTGTCACATATAACTTGCCTTTCCCCAAAATGCTTCCATTTTTGTTGTCAGAACAGCGTGAATGCTCCGCTAGCTAATCAGGTTTAGAAATGCCTAACTACACCTGAGACACAAATTCATTGTTTGGCTTGTCCAAGACATGCAAGATTTTATTTTTTTTCTCAACCAACTAAAAAAAAGCTTACTGGTTCTGAATGGCACACAAATATCACAGAACCTTCGTAGCACTAACCAAAGTGGGTTTTCAGTGAAAAGTGGCCGATTGTGTCCAATCCCACTGCGCCAATGTCTCTCCAATGCTGCTCCCAGGCACTGGGGGGCATACGTACACCGTAAATGGGGGTTGTTATGGTATTCTGTGATGTTATTCTTTCCTGGGGCAGTTGCAATTCCGAATTTAGCTACGGTTGTTCCATCGTTGCAGGTATTGCTCTGTATCCCGGGAATGCCAAGCTGTTGAGCTGCCATCACCATCACCATGATAATGTTCCACCTGTCGTTGACCCCGGAAAGCCCCAAGTGGGGGACTGCGTCATCACAGAGGTTACCTACGTAGGACCCTTTGCCAATCAAACACAGGTCAGTCCTAAAATGGTGCATCATCCATCCTCTCAACAATAACATGGCGCTAACAGCCGGTGCCGACGTCGCAGAAGAAGGCGCTGGTGATCCGCGGCCCGTCCGACGTCAGGAACAAAGAGCTGATCTTCTTGCAGTTTAGTCAGAACAAAACAGAGGAGGACTTCAGCGCCATCACGTACATGCTGTTCGCCAAGTTTAGTGACCTCGGAGACAGGTAATGGAATCAGCGTCCGGCAGCTTTATCTAGCTCTGTGGTTAAAATGTTGCTACTCAGCTGTTGGTGTGAAAGTCATGCATGGGGGGGAGGTTACTTTGATATTTATATATCATTTATTTAATTCATAACAAACAGTGCCAGTGAAGAAAAGACAGGCGGCAGAGCTGGAGGTAGCAGAGATGAAGATGCTGAGCTTCTCTTTGGGTGTGACCAGGATGGACAGGATCAGGAATGAGCACATCAGAGGGACAGCACATGTTAGAGGTTTTGGAAATAAAGTCAGAGAGGAGAGATAGTGAATATATTGGTAGAAGGATGCTGAGTTTTGAATTGCCAGGCAGGAGGCCTAGAGGAAGACCGAAGAGGAGGTTTATGGATGTAGTGAAAGAGGACAGAGTTAGATGGAGGCAATTGATTCGCTGTGGTGACCCCTGAAGGGATAAGCCAAAAGGAAAAGAAGAAGAAGAAAATAATTAAACAAAACAATTATTTACGTGTGTTTAAAGCAAAGTGTTTGTGTTATTCTTAGTATCAACAGTTTGGGCTTTTTGTATCATTGTGTCTTTTTGGTCTTTTTTTCCATTTTTGCTGGTTTTCTTTAGCGACTACAGTAATTGTATCTCTACAACATGCTGCAGTCCAGTAATAAATGACTTTGTATATGTGTATATATATATACTTTGTATATATATATACACATACATACAAATGCATAATAGAGTACTATGATCTAATGATTGATAAATAATTATTAATTAATAATATAAATGATTGCAATCATGTTTCTAAACGATTTTAGATCAATTAGAGAGCTGTGTTTTTCTTCCCACTTTCTCGTGTGCTATGAACATAAAGTGTTGTTCTGCATAATGAGCCCAGTAAGTGATAACTTGTGTTTCTGTCTTCAGTGTGAATAAATCTGAGTTCATGAGGCACTGTGAGAGGAATTACTCCACGTGGACCTTGTCCGGGGGATTTCGAACCTGGGTCAAGATGTCCTTAGTGAGGACCACGGGGAAAAGCAACAAATCTGTGCAGTTTCTTCAAGAGGTACGTACAGCAGACGGCTTGTTTGGCCACAGCTTCAGTCCAAATGATTGCCGACTGTCTTGCAGTCGACTGTGGTCAAATTCAACGACAAGCGGCCGGAATCTGAGAAAAGCACCCAGCTCTTCTTTGCTGTTTTCGAGTGGCGGGATCCTTTTATACAAGAAATTCGACTGGTAGGTACCTGTAAAGTGCGGACGAGAATAAGATTGCACAGTCGTGAGAAAAAAGAAAGTCAATTTAGTTGTACACCATTCAAATATCCATCTACGTGGTGAATATACAGTATATGTACATAGATAGATAGATATACAGTATTTATATTGGGATGATGAATTAGGTTGCAAAAAAGGTTGTAATATTAGAAGAATAAAGTCAAAATATTACAGGAATGAAGTCTGTTACTAGTTTTGACCTTTAGCAGTTTGCAGATTAGCTTGGCTTACTTGTTTATTTTAAGGAATCTGTACCTTTGGCACCCTAATGAGGATAAGCGGTATAGAAAATGAATGTACCTTTCAGCTTTCCCAGCTCAAGTTGAGGGTATGGGCAAGCTGTTCTGACCTTGTGTTCCCAAAGTATAGTCAGGAAATCACCAAATAGTTCAAAACACCAGTAGCACAAAAATAGCCCCCAAAAAAGACAAATATTTGTAATATTTTAATAATAATAGGCAGCGTGATTTGTTAATAATATTATTATTATTATTCCTGGTGGTTCTCACTGCTTGAACTTTAATCATTCATTCATTCATTTTCTCTACCGCTTATCCTCATTAGGGTGGCGGGTATGCTGGAGCCTATCCCAGCTGACTTTGGGCGGGAGGCGGGGCACACCCTGGACTGGTCGCCAGTCAATCACAGGGCATGCTTGAATTTGAATGAAAAATAATTGTATTGGTACTTGTCTTGTATATTTCTTACCTACCTTTAGCGTGTTAAGTTGCTGTGTGATGATAGCGTTCTATCCAGAATACAATCCTATGAATAAGCATCATTCAACAGCACATATTTCGTAATTATGGTTTTGTGTTTTACACTTTCTGTCTCAATGATCATCAGAGAAGATCATGTCGCTCATATAGAGGGTTGTGTCAGGAAGGGCGTTTTGCCCAATCAAAACGTGCGAGTCAACGGAAGGAAAGCCGATTCGCAGTGGCGACCCCTGAAGGGAAACGCGGGGATAAGCCGAAAGGAAAAGAAGTAGCAGAATGTTGAAATATGAACGAAAAAAAAGTCGTAATTTGAAACAAACAAAATAAAGCTGGAATTATTTTTTAATTAGGGAGCGGAAAAAGTTAGTGTTAAAAAAACAAAACGTCGTTTCCAGAAGGTACCATTTTGGAACAGTGCTGTTTGGGGGAGGTAACTGGTGTTTTTCCTTCTAGATCGTGACGGCAAATGCATGGAGTTCGGTGGCCATTCTCTGCGGCGTTTTCATGGCTTTCTTCAAGGCGGCCGATTTTGCCAAACTGAGCATCAAGTGGATCATTAGGATGCGCAGGAGGCACCAAAGAAACAAGGCCAGGGAGCTAAACCCCATCACGGAGGAGGCTTCTTCCAAGTGATTGTGCTCCTCTTCCACTCACTCAGTGATGAGTTTTTTAAATTGTTACCGCTACAATTCAAAATCTTTCCTTTCACATTCCTGCAAAGGCAGTTTTTTAACGCACATAAATGATCCATTTTACTGAAAGACACTGAAGAGGTTTTTGATGGGTTTTTTAAATGTTTTTGACGCTTTACTGTGTGAGTAAAACTGAAACTTGGGACTGTTCCTCGTGTTTATAGCCAAGAATATTGTAATTTATGTGTCCACAAACACTGCATCACCAATGATCAGCTGTATGTTGATAAAGGAATTCGCAGTTTGCACTTCTTTCTTCTAGTAGAGCGATCTGCTGTTAATATTGTTGCTTTGAAAAGTTCTAGCAAGCTCTGTGGTTGTGTTGTAATGATGTATGTTGTATGTGATTTGAACTGTGTATGTGTTGTGACAATAAATTATGCAGTATTTTTTTAATGCATATAATGCATATAGCTTACAGTGTTATTGTGTTCTGGCCGGGAAAGCTCCAGTGCAAATACTTTATTGTATTGTTTTGGAGCGAACAGAAAAGTGGAACTGATTGATGGAGTGATTGAATTTTTATTTTGAGCCACGCAAAATATCCAGAACAGAACACAATCAAAACACACATGTAGGCGGAAAACAATTTGGCTCCAAAGGGACAAGCTTATTTACACCCACTCCCTATTCATAACACTAAAGGTACTTATATTAACACAATATACAGCATTTTATACATATATTATACTTGTACATTGTATTTCATGACAAGATACTACACCTTCCCACACACTTGCAATATACATTATTATTACTGTGTTATACCCTGTGCATCGTATTAATACTAATGAGACATTACTCATTATTATACCATCATCATATATCAACCATATCAGTCATGTAATATAACCCATTCTTGGATTTACCATACAGTATATGTCATTTGAATGCGTACAAGAGAATTTTGATTAGTAAATATAATGGTTGTCAGTGTTGATGGTAATAATAATTCATTTGGATATTTATTGCATGAATGTCCTATGCTGTGCATGAAAAGAGACAAGATTTTGGTCTGCTGCAAGAAGATGGATGATCTCCCTCCACTTGTCTGCCCTATCTGATGATTTTATTGTATGAATGTCCTAAGCAGTGCAAGATTTAGGAGGTCTGCCGCGAGAAGGTCAGTTTCGTCCTGCAACAGGACCTCCACTTGTCTAATCTGTTGATTTTATTGTATGAGAAAACAATCCAAGGGAATATCAGGTCCAGTTATATCAGGGTACATATTTTTATAAATATTTTCCCATGTATTCAGTTATTACCATCATCACCGTTACTTCTGTTTAAGATCAATTTAGTCTATGATCCTGAAATCAGGAATTAGGTGGTTTTGTATGAATATAATAAGGCTAATCATAATAATGATACTGATCGTTATTAAGCAAGTAGATGATGCATCCAAATAGAAGATTGTGTGCTATATGTACTATACCTGTGTATCATTACATCAAAGGGTATAATATTCTTATTCTATTCTTAATTAATGTAATTATCATAGTACATAATGTCTATGATTCCATAAGTCAGTGTCATACAGTTAGTATGTCTTAGAAGGAGATTAATAGACAACCTGTTATCCTGGACTTACATAGTTATGAGCAATGGCCGTCTATTTTAATGATATGTATTAGTGTACCTGAACACCAGGTAACATTCCGGTACTTCTTTTTCGGTACTTCTTTCCTCATTCATGCACTGAGACGGAATCATTTCTTTGTATTTTGATTTAAATAGATGAACATTTGGACATTTCTTGAGCTCAAACCCCAGTCTGTTCCAAAGTTTAACACCACATACACACACACACACACACACACACACGCATACACACACGCACACACACAAACTTTTGCTGGTGGTTCTCACTGCCTGAATTGTAAAGTTACCACATCCCCTCACATTCTAACCCCCATCTCTCTGTGTGAAGAGCTTTTGAGTATTAGTTGGAAGGATATTTTTATTGGCTTTATATAGAAGCTGAGCAGTATAAAAATCTACTAAATCAAAGAACCGTAACAGTTTCGACTGCAAAAATTAAGTATTGGTATGATGACAAAAAACAACCCTGGGTACGGGGATGTAGGGAATTTTTGTGATGAAAACTTCCATACAGTAAGTCAAATAATGCAGTACAATAAACACAGTGCATTCTATTCTAGGAAATACTTGACTTTGTATGGATGTGTGCTTTCCAGCTTAGTTTACTAGCAATAGTTACTGTACTAGTCAATGTTACGATACCACTTCACTTCTTTTTACCAAGTCATATTTTTTTAAATACTTCCCAGGCAACATGACTTTTGTGTTATTTAGATGTAGAGATCTTTTATCAACATCCACCCCATCCTTTAATTTAATTAGCCCGTTGTTTGCATTATCTATAAGTTTGCTAAAGTCATCACTGGAATAAAAGATATTTGTGTCATCTGCAAGCAAACATAATTGTAATAAGTTTGATGCATGAAATATGTGATTTATATACAACTCCACACGCAATGGCCGCATTCAAAGCCTGACGCCGTATCTTTAAAGTTTTTGAAGCACTAGTGAATGATTGATGGGTGTCAAAGTCGTTTTTGAAGTCAATAAACATATTTCTTACGCTGTTTGTGATCTTCCTATCTATCATTTATTATGTTATATTTATCTATAAACGATCCTAATCTGTTATTGACAAGTTTCTCTAAAATATTGGAAAACTGAGGGAGTAGTGACAAAGATATCTTTTTTGCAATTTTCATTTGATTTGGAAATTTGCCAGTCTGGAAGGACAAATCGCATATGTAATGCACAGTACGTATGTGACAACAATGAAAGGCACACCCGCACCTCTGATATCTGACAACAAACAGCATTTGAGCTCGCTCGGTGCATTTTCCGTGGCGAGTTTCTCCGTTCCTACTGCGCAGCGACGTCCTTGAACGCCGCTTCCGTTGCCGGGCAGGCTGGGTGCCCACAGGAGGAGGAGGAGGATGTGGATAGTTTCATCGCTGGAGGAGACAAGGTAGGAGTCTCAAACACCGACGGATGTTCCGAAGGTAGCAGTCGACCACTTTTTCCCTTCCAGCGCGTGCAAATACTGGACTTTAGCGCAACTCGTCTGCCATTTTGTCTCGTTCGTTGTGCTCTCTCGTTACCGTAGTTACGCTGGCTAGCATGCTAGCTGGCTACCCCGCGGAGCGTTACTCACGCCCGATAATTGGCATAAAAACGGTTCCTAAGAGCTGGTATTAGACTGTGGCTTCTCCTGGACTGGCTTGTGCGCCGTAGACGCAAATTCCACAAATAATGTGCAGTTTGGCTACATACCCGCCGGGGTATTTATCTTACGGGCTAACACAAACAGCTAGCCGCGAAAGCCTCACGGGGGTGAGAAACAAGCCCGCCCCCGTCGCGTGCGGGGCATAACATACCGGAGTCCCATAGTCCCGTCAAATCTCCCCACCGAAAGGCGAACGGTTAGCGAGCGAGCACAGTAGCAACGCCTTGCCTTTCACGGTTTACTTCTGTACGCAAGTGTGGGGAGAGAAGCGCTTGCGTCCCATCTTCTGGCTCTTTTAGCGTTGTTGCCATGGATGCGTCGCCGCGCGACACCACTAAGAGTCACCCCTTTTGTGTACGAAACGACATCCTGTACGGAATCGCAGGAGGGCCACACAGAAAAAGAAGCAACAATGCCAAAATAGACTTTTCCTTTTTCTCATTGCGTTCCCCGGATGGCTCAAGCTGGCAACAAAAGGCAAAGGCAAAGAATCGGGATCAGCTTATGTGTTGCCACACTAGGAGTTTGACTCGGGTCGCTATCACTCTCTGTTACAATAATAATAAGTGTACATAGTGGGGAACAGGAGAATACTACTATACATATTTACATGGGATGTATATCAATGTCATTATATACATCAGGGGTGCTCACACTTTTTCAACCTGCGAGCGACTTACAAAATGATCAACTCAAAAACATCTACCACGCCTACATACAATATAAGTCTTTGTAGTATACATAATTGCGTGAGACCATATTTCAAAACACAACACAACAATGTTCATTTTTTGTCATTGCCTGGGTTTTAGCTGGTGTCGTATTTGCCACGAAATGTCCAAAAATGCTGCCCCACATTTCCCTTATTTGGTGTTGCGGTTGCAGCGTAGCAGATGAGGTAAAAGCACTTGGAAAAGCCATCCATCCATCTTCCATGCCGCTTAAGTCCTCCTCTCATTCTAAACGAAAGTGATACGTTTTTGTTCTTCTTACTTGGTTCAGCTCCTCCACTCATTGTTGAGAAAAAACGGAGGTAACTCGCTGCTAGCGTGTTAGTTTTGCGGCACATAGCGCCGGTGTTTCCGCATGCGCGGTGACTGTCAATCAAGTGGACGTATTTTTCGTTTTTTATTTTTTTTATGTATAATAATTTTTTTTTTTTTTATCAGACTAGTAATTTCTTATATCAGCGGTCCCCAATCATTTTCCTTATTTAGATTGATATCAGACTTTGCACAGCAGAGGTGGGGACGGGGCGTGCAGCCGTGTTTTGGTTCAGCGCATGGACGCCGTGCATGTCACGCGATCAACTGGTAGATCGCGATCGACCTATTGAGCAGCCCTGATATACATAAGATACTGAATAATTATGGTATTTTCAATGTTTCAGGTTACAGAAAAAGCAATGACAACATGGACAAAGAATATGACTACATTTGTACATTTTTGTTTTAGTGGTTCTCTTTGTAGTTCCACCCGTATTTCCTTTTCACTTTGGCAGTCCTGTGATTCCATAATCCTGCACGGTGAATCCTGGTAATTGTCATCTTGGAATAAGCCCGTGATTTCATTGTTGGAATAACCTGCTCATTTTGTATATTCAGGTAGTCCGCTAACCTCATTCTTTGCTGAACCTAGACCTGACCACCTGCAGCAACCTCGTACCTATTTGCTTAGTTCAATCCAGGTGGCCACTTTGTTTTGGCCAGGCAATGTAATATTCCAGACAACGTCCCTCTCCTCTTAAAATCTTTAAATACTAACTTTTCAGAAGATCGTAAACGACATGTTGTCATGCAAAATGTTCACATTTTCCTGGTAAATCATGCAGCATAATGGAATTAGATTTTTTGTATGAATTACAACTTGCTGGAGATTTTTTTAATGTTGCACACTAAACCTGCCAAGGTTGTAAACTGGCAACATTTTATGAGTTCTTCTAGTGATGAACTTCAGCTGACCCACACTGCATTTTGGCATTGCCCCATCTTCTTTGTGATCATAAAAAAAACACACACTGAAATTAGCCAGCGTCCATCTCAGACTCCTTTGTGGTATTTTGAGTGTTGTGGAGAAAAAGTGGGCGTGGCATTTCTTTGAAATGGAGTCTTGAACAATTTGAAAGTCACATGATTTAGTTATCAGGCTGATTTACTGCAGAAGAAGTGAAAATGAGACTGAATAAATGAATGTATTGTCTGTGTGTTGGCAGTTCTGGTCAGATTTCCAGTCAAGATGGCCAAAGACAAGAAGTGCATCCTCTGCGAGACGGTCCATACCTCCAAGAAGGTGCAGTCACAAACTGTTTTTATTGGTTAAAAGCAAAACCCACGTCACGTATCTGGACAGCATGTCTTGGACCACAAAGACGTACGATGTAGAGTAAAACAGCAAACAGAGCAATTGCAACTAGCAGTAGTCTGTTCCAGGGTCAAACTGTGGCCGTCATAAGTGTACAGACAATGTTTTAAGTACCACGTTAACATTTGAACTGTTATACAAGAAGATAGACTACTCAGTCTTATCTATAAGAATGAAACTCGGTTTTGTGGCTTTCTTTAGATAAGTTACAGTCGTCCCTTAATTGGTTCTAGACCCGACCGCAAGAATAGAAAGCCTGTTTATGGCCATTTCAATACGTTTTTTAACATTATTAGAGCCCCGTAGACAAATAACACCCCTATAGTCACCTTTCTATTCCTATTATTCTTTGTTTACGCCATTTTGCGTGGGCTACAGGATCACTGCAGAGACAAGAGACAGGCGTTGCTTGCGTAGCCAGCTAGTGAGCTAACTAGTTAGCTTCTTCAATTATTCTAAACTTAAGAAAGAGTTTCAAACAGAGGGAAAGAAGGACTAAGAAGCCTAAAACTTACCGCTTCTGCGTGGAATGGGAGGAGAACGTTTTTTCACTCTTTGTCATGTCCGACATGCCATGGCTGACTACCTGCAGTACAAAGGTAATGTAATACAACGTCATGTCTCAGCAATGTAACATTACTGACCCCTAGCGACCAGAATAACTTGTCTTTCAATATGTTTTACTAACAATAGGCCACACTCCACCACAAAACAGCAGTCATGTATTCATTCATTCATTTTTGAAAAACCAAGAACGAGTAAGGATGCAGTGAGGGATGACCTCTTTAAATTGTACAACCCCAGGGGACTTTGGCTTCTGATTTTCCACAGTGCATATTGTCTAGTCTCGGTTTTAGACCCCGGCCAATTAAGAAACGTAATTAATTCTGTATTTTAAAGTGCTGTCTAATTTGTTGTTAATTTAGTCTTTTCCACAAAGGACTTTCTGTAGGTTAAAACGGGACTTACAGGTAGCTAGATTAGTTATAGTTATATATATTTGGCATGCGCTGGATGACCCTCAAATTTATTTTCACGTTTGAACCGAAACATTGTATAAAGTTAATATGCAGGGACACAGTTGTGCCGTGTCAGCGTGCATAAAAGCATAACTTTTTAGTGGTAGCTCTATGTTTATTTAATGCTCTATGTTTACTTAGAATTCTACGTTGCACTGAGTCGCCAAAGAAAGTTCCTAGTTCGTGAATTGTTCACTTACAATGGCAATTAAGTTTTTCTGATTCTGATTCTTTTTGTTCCTCTGCAGGAGATGGACGAGCACATGAGAAGCATGCTGCACCACCGCGAGCTGGAGAAACTCAAAGGCCGGTTAGTCAAGTCGAAAAATATAAAATATATTCACAAAGCTTCTGTTTGATCCCATTTGCATGAGCTAATCTAAAAAGTGTAAAACGTTTTCTAGGTACATAAAAGGTCTATCTTCTGACAGATTTGGGAACCAATCTGTCCCAAAACCAGTTAGTACAGTAAACCTTGGTTAGCGTCTGCCTCAGTTAGAGTGTTTTTTGTTTGATGTGAAAAATTGACACCACATCTCCGGTTAGCGACCAATCATCAACAAGCATCTGGTTGTGTTGTTTTTTTGAAATCACAAAACTTCATTCCTTGTTAGCATCCAATTTGCAAAAATGTGAACTCAAAACACATTTTTATAGTTTTACATACATAAAACTATTCTAAAGGCATAAAAATAATGAATTAAAGAGAACAATGCTGTTGGGAATGTCTTCAATGAAGGTAAAAGTAATCTGGAATGCTCATTTATCCCTTTCATTGATCTTTTATATGCGTTTTATATTGTTTTTCTGCATGTAAGACTACAAAAATATTTTTTGGGTTAACATATTAGGCTTTCTGGAACACATTAGTTGGATTTATGTTATTTCTAATGGGAAAAAAGGATTCAGTTAACCGTTTTAGTTACCTTCTGACCTTCTGGAATGAAAGAATGACACTAACTAGGCCTGTCACAATAACAAGTTTTGCTGGACAATAATTGTCCTGTAAATTCTTTTTGATAATTGATAGTATTGACATTTCTTGAGACCATTTTTTTCATTAATCGTATGGCAATAATCTTTAAATTTTCATGAGTTTTTAACATTGTAATTGGAATGTTAAGAGCTTTTAAATAAATTAAACTAACAGCAAAACACACTAAACAAAAATGACAAAAAAAGGCAATTAAAATAAAACGGACTTTTGGTCTTGATTAGCAAAAATTGCACACATGGCAATTTATTGAAGCCGGCAAAATGATTGACTTTTTTAGTTTTACTTTTCTATTAATAGATTTATTGATTATCGTGACAGACCTAATGCTAACCAAGGTTCTACTGGGCATGGTGTGGCCAACATTTGCCTCATATGCCGTATATGTCAATCCAGACCATCCCAAAGATGCTCATTGGGTGAGCCTCTTTAGGCCACAGCTGCATTTTTTTGGTGGCATTTAATTGCTCTGGATTGGTGTATACGGTATTTGAGGCAAATGGTGGTCGCACCAGACAGTGACTGGTTACCGACAGTGTGCTACACCCACAGTAAGCTATCCGTAACAATAGATATGTCTATAAAAAGAAAAATATTGGAAGAAGATACCGAGTTTAATAGTAAATTGATGTACTGTGTTCCTTTCCCTTCACTGCCAATGGCGGAGGCTTGATACAGTATGTGGCAAGAAATTAACAAGCAACAGTAAAGTAACGTTGAAAGACATTTTCAAATCAAGCACTGAGCTTTTGAAAATATACCCAAATGCAGCCGTAAGCAATTTCACAACTACCACGGAAGGTTGAGCAGAGCAAACATACATTCAAGGAGTCAATGAAGGCCCCAAACTGAACTGCAGCTGCTAGCCTGTGACTGCACCGGAGATCGTAAGCCGGAAGCCATTTACAGATAAATGACAGAATTGCTCAAAAAATGAATTTTAAAAATACATATATTATTATTATTATTGTACCACTGCCCGCTGTGTTGTACAATATACACTACTGGTCAAAATTTTTAGAACTCTTTTATTTCTCTGGAGGAAAAAAACTACGTTTTCAAGTGCTAGGATGGTCTGTCTCTATTCCATTGTTAATGTTTTTTTCTTGCCATTTTTGTAACAACAAATTACCATATTTCAGAAATATTTTTGGTAGCCTTACCTTACCTTACCTAGCCTTACCTTAACCTCTGGGACTGGTTACCACTTACCTTTGTATCATTTCAAGCTATTCATTGGACTTAATTGACAATATGAATTCTCAATAAACAACGGGAACACATGGGGTGTTCTAAAACTTTGTACTTGTAGTGTATATTGTACAACATAGCAGCAAAAGAACCATTGTTGTAATAGCAGTAAGGAGAAAACTGCTCAGCCAGAATTAACAGCGCTAATGGTTAAATTGTATGACGCACGACTTTCAGTCGAAAAGCACCATTTTAAAGCGCATGAAGAGCTAGATAAAGATAAAGCTGGATGCTGACCATTCATGTCGCGATACTTGAAAGGCAGCTCAGGAGATTGCCTACAGCAACAGCTGTTAATAAACATTGTTTATTTAGAGAGAAGCATGCTTCTTTTGCTATGACTAAAAGAGACTGCGTTTGATTGCATAGAGGTATAAGTCATGTGATTGTGTTGGCCACACTAGCAATGGTGCCATGCTCTGCCATTGGCGTTGAGGTGATTACAATCTCATGCATGTGTGCAATGAACTCAAGCCTTTTCAACATTTAAAAGGACGGCGCTAATATTTCTTTACTGGCTCCAAAACACCATAATTGTCCATAAATTTTAACTAGCGTGCCCACAATGACAACATTTTTGGACATTTTGAATGAATAACAGTCTCATGTGATACTTTTCTGTGGGCTTTTCTTTGGCGTATTGAATGTGGGTCAAGAGGAACATGCACACACATGGGCACGTGCCCATGGGGGTCAAGCCAGTGGATTGAGTGGCAGCTGCTCCAACTGTGACACATATATTTAGACACAAGCTCCCTCCGGAAGCCTCATAGAAGGCAGCTGGCTGGCTGGCTGGCTGGCTGGCTGACTGGGTTGTGACTTTTTGATAAGTTAAAAGTGTGAGAGATGTCAAGTTAAAATTCTGCTGAATACTTTGACCTCCAGCTGATAAATAAGATACCCAGGTGATAACAGTGAAAAGAACAGGAGCTGATAAAATGTCAGCATTCCTCGATACATAGTTTGAAAAAAAGATAAGGGAGAGGGGTGCAGACCCAAGGTGACATAGTTGGGAGAGGTCTGGTGACAAGGCTCCTGTTACTCTTTCCCTGCTGTGATTGGTCAGTGGGATGAAAAGCACAAATGTCAGTGCTGGATTGGGGAGGAGCGGGTGATCAGTGGATGCTTCCTGGCTGGAGAGTCGGGTCAAAAACAGAAGTGAGACCCTGGCCAGGTCTCAGAGTCCAGCAGACGCCATCATGGCAGCACACTAAGCGCTGCAAGGCCGGCTAGCTCCATTAGTCCCCCGCCTGGGCTGAGCGGCTCTTCCTGCCTCCTATGGCCTGCTAGGGAACGCTAACTTTAGATCAGGACGATAAAGATTTTTATTTTGACACCAGTAAATTTAAGTTAGTTACCTCCTGATCTGAAACCAATAGAAAATTTGGCTCACTTTATTTTTAAAGGGATTGATGAGTACTCTCTTCTCCCACTTTTTCTGACTGAGACAAAGAAAAAGAGTGCATTGTTCCAACAAGCTTTGCAAGGCAGGAAGAACCAAGCAAGCAAGACCAGAACCATGCCTGAAGGAAGTATTGAGCGCCCCCTGTCGCCGCATCTCCCCAGGGACTGTGGCCACGAGTGCAGGGTCTGCAAGATGTCGGTGGTCAGCCTGACCGACTACGCCAGCCACATTTCCAGTACGGCGCACAAGCAACACGTGGAGGCTCTGGAGAAGAAGCCGGCGAGCCTGGACTGCCACGAGGACTACTTCGACCAGGCGCTGGTGGAAGCCATCCACAAGAGGAAGGAGCAGATCCGGTAAGACAAATCTGCCATGTTTCATATAGCTCTTCATTCAAAAGTAGTGATGAACAAAGAAATGCATGGTTGTAGACCACTGGACATCCTCCGATTGTTTGTGCTATTGTATGTGTAACACGAAAGTTTTTGATAAATTAAAAACGGTCACCTGATATCTGCACACAAAAGATGGCAGACTATAAATCCAATGTCTTATTTTCAATATAATTTGCTGGGTTGACCACTTGGGGCAGCAGAGGTCCCTTGCAGAACATGACAGTATTTTATCCATTCATTTTCAACGCCGCTTATCCATTCATTCATTCATTTTCTATACCGCTTATACAGTATTTCAAAATATTTTTCCCATGTTCTTTCTCTGGGATAAAAACAAATGTAAAAAAAATAATTTAGGAAAAGGTATTGAAACAACAGAGCTAATTTTAGAGAATCTGATTCAGACTTTTTATTAATACAGAAGATCCCTTTTATTTGCAGGGGTGGCGATATCAGACCAACCGCAAATGGCGGAAAACTGTGAGCAATTGAGACACCCATAAAAAAGTCTACTTTGACACACCAACAGGAGGTCATCAAACCACCAAACACCACCTTCACTCACAGTGCAATCAAATATGACACAACAAGTAACAGATATAAAATAAGCTCCAGTTGGTTTGTAATGTGTGATTAAGAGTGTGAATATCAAGCTAGTTGAATTTTGCTTCTGCTGACTACTCAACCTTTACCAATGCAGGCCAAAACGCATAGCTGTACTACCAAAACATGCCCTAATTATGGATATTCTAAAGGGACAGGCTTTTCTACAAATAAAAATGATTTGATAATACATCTGTGAATTTCTGGACTTGCAAAATGCTGTATTCTGAATATGAGGAGATCCACTATATTACTCTTGGAAACTGCAAAAATTCTGCCTAAATTCCTTTATAGCCTTTGCATTAATAAATGTACATGAGTAATACTGATTAACATCTTTTTTGTGCTATTGTGCTAAATAAATGCTATTTAAAGAGCTAGGGATTTGAAACGCTCCAGCTGTGAAGGCAGTGAACAAGCCTGAGCACGCACCATCTATAGCCGCATTCTGATCATCAGCCCTCACAGGCTTCTTTTAGCCACTTGTTAAGTGCTGGGATCAAATGACAAGACTGCAGCCAAAAACAGGAGCAGGATTTAGCATGGGGTTTTGGGGGGGAGTGTTCACCTGCACTCTATGACTTTTTTGTGATTTTATCTGTAGCAAAGAAGAGGAGGCGGCCACTGCTGCTCAGCTGGCCAAAGAGCATGAGGAAGCAAGACAAAAGGAGTTCCAGCAGCGACTCAGCAAAGCCAAAGAGCGTTACCAGCTTGATAGAGGTCCACAGCATCTGCCAAAAGGCTTCGCTTGGTCCACTCAGCACAACTCCTGGAACAACAAACATCAGCCCGGTTTACAAACGGGTTCCCCACCTTGGAACAACAACAAACAAGGAAAGAGCGCCACCTGGCATGCTCAGGCTCCACCTTACTTCCACAGATTGGCATCGGGGGACTTACAAGTCAGCCGCTTCCACTCACAGGACGGCTGGGTGGGCTCCAAAAAGTGGGAGCAAAGTTCGTTCTGTGACCAAAGTCGGCTGCCGTGGCTCAGCAACCAAGGCAGCAACTACGGCATTTATGGCAGGAATAATATTTCGCAGTGTGCACCAAATAATCGCCCACTCGGCTTTAATGGGCCCTCTCAGTTTTTGCCGCCGCCACAGTTTTTCAATTCTGTGAACTTTCAAAGGAAGGGTGAAGAATATAGGGGTCACCAAGAGATCCGAGCAGGTGACTGCAACCGGCCCAGTAAAAATAACTTTGGTAGCAACCCAAACCTGGACAAAACACGCATGTGGTCAAAAGATGTAGACTCGAAACCGAGTAAAAATACCTCAGCGACCCCAAAAGACAATCACACAAAAGTGCCAAAAAGCCAGGAAAGAATAACAGCAGAACCACAAGAGACGAAGCTTAAAAGTAACCTAAAAAGCAGAGAAAACAAAAGCGATGCCCATGAAGATGGCCACCAGACCACCACATCTGGTCCTTCCACACATCCCAACACTGGGGTCTCAGCACAGCCACAGTCAAAGCCCACCACCAAGGAGATGGGAATCAGGACCTTTCCTGTTGGACCCCTGCCTTCATGGCAAGGACAGAGGTCTACAGAAATTGTCAGTAAAGTCACGTCTGTCCGTCCGGCCGAAAGGAGATGCTCTTTGGATGGATTCAGGGAGGCAATGGCCGGAGAGAGTCAGGGGGAGCCCCTCAGGGGTCACATTACGGATGACAAAGACAACAGCTGCCGGCAGAACGCGGCTAAACCAAAATCACAGGACACGCTCCAGGAAAAGAGTGCAGGGTCTTCATCTGAGAGCACGCACTCCCTCCAGTCGCTGCATGTCAGCACTTCAACCACAGAGAGCTTGGCGCCCACAGCCTCAGAAAAATGTCTGGACAAGGAAGCTCTCACTTCAACGCCCCGGGATGAGGCCACGCAGGCTGCAGAACAAGAGCACAATTCAGAGAGTGACACCTCCAAATGTGGGAAAACGGACCTCAAAGCTTCCAGCGCATCCAAACTTGGACGAGACCTGACCAAGCGTGTCAGCACTAAGAGTAAGACGGGCGGCCTGGAGCCTAACCTCAACATTGCCAGGCGGGTGCGCAACCTGAGCGAGTCGCGGAGAAGTGACACAGAGAAGGATTCCGGGCTCAAACCTACCGTTCGTCAGCTCATCAGCTCCTCCGCATCTCGGCGGAAGGTCAACTGGGAGCAGGTGTACCAGGAAGTGCGGAAGAAGCAGGACAAGGGGAAAGGAATGCCCAGGTGAGAATATATCTTACATTAAACAACGTACAACGTCTCTTCTGCTAAGTCTTATTTCGATGTCCATCTTTCTCCAGGTTTGGCATAGAAATGGTCCCAAACGACCCAGAGGACCAGAGCCAGGAGGAAGACAACCTTGCATTCCTGGAGAATTTCCCTTGGGAATCACTGATGGAGACCTCATCGCCTGTCGTCTCCCGTAAACGCTCCTTATCAGAAAGCAGCATCGCTCCCGGGTCTGAGCACTCGAGTTTCCCATCTTGTGACGAGACAACCCAAAGGCAAGTCCAACGTTCAGAGCAGCAAAGGTCCCCTGTTTCTCCCAAGTTGAGCGTTCCCAAAGGGAGCGACAGTCGCCCAGAGGCAGAGCAGAAACCAAAGTTGACTCTGGAGGAAGCGCAGAATCAAGCAGATAAGATAATGGCAGAGAAGGCAAAGGCTCTCCAAAGATCTGATTCCATGCTTGGAGACCACAGCTCTGGAACAGAGCAGCTGGAAACTCAGGGGACAGCGAAGAGGCGAAGAACACCTGTGGTGAGTAAAGAAAGTAGCTGTGGAATATTTCCCCAGAAAATAAATGTGTCATGCAAACTTCGGGTGTCTCCCCTAGGATGTTCCAAGCCAAGAGGCTTCAAGTGTGGAACAAGATAAAAAGCGAAGAAAGATCAAATCCAGAAGTGGTTAGTGTCTTTGTTAGAATACGCTAAAACTCCCTCGATTGTAATTAAAATAATTGTTCATATTTATGGATGTAGTTAAGTAGAAGCACACAAAACTAAATATCTATTGCAAGTATTTATATATAAAGTATACTCCAACAAATCTAAATTGCAATTAGTTGCCTTGTGAACACAAAATTGCCCCAAAATCTGAAACAGAAGGACAGAACAGAGAGTTCAGTCTGTTGCTGAGAAATGAAAAATAATATATATATATATATATAT
>QODF01000092.1:1331400-1366219 GCA_024372805.1 Oostethus manadensis | reverse complement strand
GATATATATATATATATATATATGCAATAAAATGAAGAGATGTGAAGCGAACAAGCACATCCAAGAGTCAAATTGCATGCTGAGTACGATGATTTTGTACATGTTGGCAGGTCTGCGCTAACCCGCCTGCCCCATTATTTGAGAAGCATGTAAATATTTGGGGTAGGCGTGTCACTGTTCAGCTCTCAGCGGTTGTAAGCGCTAGTGCTGGAGTATATTTTCGGACAAGAGGAGAAGGCTCAGCTTGAGATTTACGAGTATTCTGAGTATTTTATTGAAAAACACAATAATGTCCCGCCGGCGTCCCAAAAAATCCCTGAAATTAGCAGCATCTGGCTTTTTTTACATATTCTACTAATAATAGTGCGTTCTGGGGGTGCGTGAAGCTGATCGTTTACAGATCGACCAGCTGCTGGCCGTGTCCCTGCGCGAGGAGGAGCTGAATCGTTCGCTGCAGACGGTAGACAGCAACCTCATTCAGTCCAGGGCAGCGCTGGAGGCCGCCTACATGGAGGTGCAGCGCTTCATGGTGGTCAAACAGCAGGTTGGTCATAACACAAGAAATGCAAGAGTCTTTTTATATTTTGGAATATTTGTAAGGTACAAATACAATTACTCTACATCTTTTTAAAAAAAGTCTACCCTTACAAAGATAGTAATGTTTAGTGAACTTATAGTATAAAACATGTGATACAATGTCATTGTGATTGACTGCATGTATGTTCATTTTCAGATCACCACAGAGATGAGCACCCTAAGAGAAAAACGCATTGAATTGTTAAAAGGAATGCAAGGTAACATTAAATTATTTCATTCTGGTTTCAGTGAAATTAACAGTTCATTGTGTGTTTATTGAAGCCGGCAGCATAGACTCTGCACCTCCAATTCGACTAAAAGAGGAGAAGGCAGACCCAGTGGAATCCTCCTTTGCTGCCTCCATTTCCTCTCTTACATGCACTTCGGCACCTCCTCATCCCGGCTCCGCCTCGCCTCCAGCCTCCAGTGCCCTCCCTGTAGCCATCAAGCAGGAGCCCCTTTCCCCTGTGCGGGTGAGCTCAGAGTCTGAGCTTTTGGAGGCCTCCACTCTAGCAGGTAAGACTGTACTTTGCTACTGTATTGCTGAAAGAAAAAACTATTCTTACACGTGGTTTGTTGTTGATGTGCCTCTCTAGAGCCTACTTTTGAACGCCACACATCTGTAGAAACAAAGCTGGAGTTGAGTCAGGCTGAGGGCGACTCGTGGAGCTTCGGCCGGTCTGCTGACGTGAAAGACAACTTGTTGGGATTGTTGGAGTCCAGCGAAAAGGCGGTTCAGGCAACGCATCACCTCCACAACCTTGACCTTAAAACCTCAGTCCAGCCAATGTCAGCCAGCAGCCGGAGAAGCTCGGAGACGGGCAGCCTCATCGAGCGTTCACTCTCGCCGACATTTGAGACCCCCCCTGTACCAAACATGCCAGGGTCGCCCTGCGAGATGCGTAGTGGCAAGCGTGTGAGGAAGCTGAAGAAGAGGAAGGTGCTAGAAAAGGCTCACGGGAACGTGCAGCTCGAAAGCAGCGACACAGAGATGGATGCTGAAGCCTCCAGGCCCAGGTGGCTCCGACCTAACAGGAGGTCCAGCAGCAGTGGGCAAAGCAGTCAGGTCAGTATCTCCTCCTTACCAAGTGGAGGCAATGTGCAGATGGAGGACGACATGAAAGTGACCAGGCGGGACATGAAGCCTCTCCTACAGGCCCGGCTTCCTGAGACAAACTGCCCGGTGCTGCTGGAGGAAAAGATGGAGGTCACTGAAACCCGCCAGCAACCCACCAGGACAACATTATCTCCTCCAGCTTGCATCCCAGACTCGTCCAGAACAGAGCAGCCAAGCGTAGCTTGCAATGAGGTCACCTCCACCAGCGACATGGACATTTGTAAATCATCTGAAAGGTGAAAACATCACACACGAAATCATTTTTTAACCTTTATTCATGACATGGCTGATCTGATCGTGACTGTTCTCTACTGTTTCTCTTTATAGTGAAGTGTCATTTCCAAAGATGACGTGGACTTCCTCCTGTGAGTTTGTCTATGAAGATAACATTGAAATCATTGCTAAATTTCATTCACCGTATATTCTACCCTCATGTTTCATTTGTCATTCTCAGACATGTCCTGTGGAGCATTCGAGGGCCACCAGGAGGCGGTGAATGCCCTGCAGGTCCACATCGGCCTGCTGTACACCTGCTCGGGAGACCGCACCATCAAAGCCCTCGACTTGCAGGTAAGTGCTCGTGTACATTTCCGCCTGCCTCATGGCATGCCGACATATGAATGACCTTCCCTCTTTTCACAGAGCCGCAAGTGTGTCGCTGTATTTTCGGGTCACACGTCCAAAGTGAGCTGCTTGTTGGTTTCGGCTGCTCCCTGCCTGCAGCGCCGCCTGTACTCTGGTTCTAGCGACCAGACCATCCGGTGCTACAATCTTAAGGTATTTTATCTGTAAGATCACCTGCTTTGCTGGCCTATATGCAGGACAACTACCAGTGGGTATGTGTTTTAGATTCTTATGGTTATGGTTTAATTTTTTTTGAACTTGCAGACAGTTTGACAGAATGCGTCATGTTACAGTTCAGGATTCTACATGTCCCAAAAGGAGTAGGAAGAAGCAGGACTTATACTGTAACTACACTTGTCTGATATATCAGATTTTACATACAACACATACAACAACATTAAGGTGTGGAGAAAAACAAAATGAACAAGCTTCCAGCTTCCACATCTTTAGCTGACTGGCAGATAGTTGGCATAGCTCAGGCTGCATTTTAAGACGTGTAGCAAACCCCACTTTTGGGTCAGAGGCGGTATTATGTCCACGAGAAGGAGGTTTGTGCTGTGCCTAGTTGTCTTATTTGGATGTTTGTGTCGTTTACAGACACAGGAATTGGAGCAGCAGTTCAGTCTGGCAGACCGTGTCCTCTGTTTCCACAGCCGTTGGAAGCTTCTCTATGCTGGTCTGGCCAACGGCAATGTGGTCACCTTTGACCTCACTGTGAGTAACTCAGCACTGTTGGTATAAACTGCTCCACAGTCCTTTGCACATTTGGGATTCAACATTGACAGATTCACAAATTATCCGATTTTTGTTTAAACATTTTTGTATTTTTTTTTTTTATTATTTTATTCTTTATTCTTTACTAATTTGTAAAAACGTGATAATAATATAAACGTACCGCATGCGTGTACCACTGTTAAAAAAGTTGTAAATTTTTACATGCTTATGTTTTATGCTTCACTGATCATTTTTCATTAAACATTGAGATTTTGCACTTTATTTGAAGGTCTTTGAATGCACCATAGTGCTGTGAATGGCTACACCGTGATTTTAATTCCATCTGTTCATAGAGCATCTTACATTATCAATTATTAGTGGTGAGTAGCCATATATTTTATATAATAAGTTTAATAAATATTTAATAAATGTGTGAGGCATATTTTTGGCTTCATCCTCGATCACGAGTCATAAATCAATGGCAATTGAAGAGAGAAACGGAGGGTTGTGAATCTGAATCTAACGTAATAATTACAACTGTCACTTTTATTTCAAATTTTGATCCAAAATTGGAAGAGAACATCGATCTTGCAGGAAGGTGTCACGATTAGACTTTTTTAAGTCAAATCAATCACCCACAGTTTTTCACCATTCCCTGGTGGTTCTGAAACATAACCCCTGGGATATGGTCACGTCACGGCTCATAGTGTGTTTATGACCTCAGAGCAACAAGCAAATGGACGTGTTTGAGTGCCACGCCCCTCGGGCTGTTAGCTGCCTGGCGTCGTACCAAGAGGGTTCCAGGAGGATCCTACTGGTGGGCTCCTACGACAGTACCATCAGCGTGAGGGACGCCAAGACTGGTCTCCTGCTGCGCACGCTGGAGGGACACACCAAAACTGTCCTCTGCATGAAGGTGGTCCACTTCTCACACCATGTTTAATTGCAAAAAGATGGAAGCAAGATTAATTACTTTGGTTTTCAGGTTGTGAACGACCTGGTCTTCAGTGGCTCCTGCGACCAGAACGTCTTTGCACACAACATCCACGTGAGTCCACCTTCTTTGTAATAACATCATGAAGGCTCTCATTGGTGGGCTAACAGCACTATCTTCTGTGCAGAGCGGTGAACTGGTGCGTTCCTACAAGGGCCATAGTCACGCCGTAACTGTCTTAACAGTTGTCGGCAAAGTAATGGTGACTGCCTGCCTGGACAAGCTGGTCCGCGTTTACGACCTACAGGTGCCTTGCTTCGCCTTCCACTATTACACATCCTCAACGGAACTAGAGCGACAAGCGGTCTCATCTATAGCTTGCATTTGCACAAAGCAGGGACAAAAAGTTGCATACCCAGTTTTTCACGCAAAGTATGTGCAAAATGGCGAGGCACACACAGTATTAAGTGATGAAGTCATATATTAGAAATAAACATACAGTGGAATCACTGCATCAAAAAAATCACACTGTTATTGAGTTTAAAAGCGTTGCTATTTAACATGACGCTGCCAGATATCATTTGTCATTTAAATGTAATTTCCTATATTGTACTGTACGTGAATATTTTGGTCCATTTTGGGTTTCAGAGACTTTATGTGTACAGAGACTTTTAGTCAGAATTATAATTGAGACCCTAGATCTTTATTCTTCCCTCCAGTCTCGAGAGCAGCTGCAGGTGTACGCCGGACATTCTGACATGGTGACCAGTATGGCGGTCCACCAGAACAAGGTGAGTTAGCACGTACTCCTTACATGAGGCCAAAGACTTGACTTGAAACGTCTTTTTTTTCCAGATCTACACCGGCTGCTATGACGGCAGCGTGCAGGCTGTCGAGCTGAACCTGACCCAGAACTACCGCTGCAGGGTAAGATTAAAAAAAAGGCAATTGTTCGGCAATTGAATGTGCACAGCAGGCTTACTGTATATTCTAGTGGAGCAAATAAATCAGGGTCTCTAATTAGCAAAAAGAACTGGCATGAACAGCTGTGGCTGTAGGCAACCTGCTGGACACACTGCTATAGGCAGCTCTTCAAGATGGCAGTTGCTGCATTTGCTGTATCATCAATGATTTGGAAGTTTATTTACCTCAGCATGCACTTAAAAACATTGGTGTGAAGCTCATGCATAGTGTTGTACTGTTTAAAATAATTTCACCAACGCTACTAATGCTGACTGAGCAGTTTGCTCTTTATCATTGTTACTACATTGGTTCTGTTTCTGCTGTGTTGTACAAAAGGTTTCTGTAATAAATCAGGTCAGAAAGAGCTAAGGTCAAAGCAATTTACACTAAAAGCATGAGTTTACTCTTAAAATTAGGTCTAGTTATTTACACACCAATACTAGTGTTAGATTTTTATTTTTTTTATTTTGCTTTAAAGGAAAAGAAAGGAAGCAGAAACAATATTTTTTTAGAATCATTTATGAGTGAGCTAACAATGCACTTCATGGGACACACCTCTTTCAACTATAAAACAATAAATGATTGTTTTTATATTCATGATGTGCCCATGCAGTAATACTTAGAGAACTTGGCTTACAGAACTTACTGGAACTTCTTGAGTCATATAGGAACCAACACTGCTTAAGTCAACAATAGCAGCATAGAAATCACGTGTCTGTTTGCAACTATTAACCATGGCAGAATTGGTGAGAGGTGCTGCCAAGGACTACTTTTGGACAAATGAGGATCCAGAACCTTATATTTTTGAACCTGAATGCAGCGCCCGCAAGAAGAGAGAGTGGAACTTCGTAGCCGATGTCTTTACACCGGCATGATTTAGTGCTGTAAATGTGGAGCTTTTTAAGCCATGCCAACATGAATAATGTGTTTCTGCAGCACTGAGTGGCATACTGTGTCACCAATGGGAAACTTATTTCATCTACCCAAAATAAACTGGAAAAGATGCCTCAGACCACCTGGACCAGACGGGCAGCTGTCGCCCTCTGTCCTATCACATTGTTTTGGAGTAGGCTCGTTACGCCTCGGTAGTGGCGTAAGGTGTTTAGTCACTACACCAAAAAATTGTTGTTTGTGTTAGCTGATACAATAACAATGTTGCTGGATCTTAGTTTATATCAGGTCATCTATGTAAATAGAACATTGTTGGCGGTTTTGGGAGATTTTTTTAAGGGCTTTAAGGACAAAATAGGTGTGTCCCATTACGTGCATTTCCCACATGCTAGCTGTTGTTTTTTTAGCTGTTCTTCTCTCTTTAAAACATGGAGACAAGAGAGACGCGTGGGTGTGTCTCACATAAAGATTTTGGATGATGGGCAGAATTCCAAAAAAAAAGTGCAGTTTCCTCTAAGTAAGGCCGGGCTCACAATAACTTCTACATACAAAGACGCTGCGATGATATGTAGTGTTCTACACTGGTCACTAGGTGTCAGTGATGTTACCAGTCTTGATCTCCGGAACAACAGGTTTTTTTTGCAGGTTTGAATTATCTCACAACAGGCACAATAGTCCTTAACACAGGCTACTGTTGCGGCCGTGACCAACGGCAAGCCAAAACTCAACTCTGAATCCTCACGTCACTTCCTGTCTACCTATCCTTGCCTTCCCAAGTGCTGGAACACATTTGTAGCAACACATGAGCATGAGTCTTGTTTTTGTCTCAAGCGGCTTTTTTACTTTTATTATGTTTGGTATATCGGTACTACAAATGTAAAAGTGACTATAGGGGTGTTATTTCATGTCTAAGGTCTCTAATAATGTAAAAAACTGTATTTATACGGTCACACACCGGTTTCTACGCTTTACTTACAACTATTTTGTGAAAATTCACTTAGCACGGTCGGACATGTCTGGAACTAATTAACTGTAATCAACAAAGGGGTTATTGTATAATATTTTGTAGGATTGCTGGTAGGGCTTCCGGCTCCCCAGCATGCCTTGTGGCACTTGTTTTTTTTAAAAAGCTGTAGAGTTGTTTATTATTCCCAGTAGTACTCAAAATTGTCTTGTTACATGTTGTGCTGTCATTTTGGGACCATGACTGTAGCTAGTGACCCTCGCTGTTCATTTCACTGTGCAATAAGTTAATTGCCACTTTAGCTTGCTCTAATAAAGAGCTGCTTGCTCTAAGCAAAGATGTTTCTTTTTATTGATTTTAAATTTGATTTTGGTGAAACGACTCAAACTGCTTGTTGTCGCCCTCGTGTGTAGTGGCACGGCTGCTCGTTGGTTTTTGGCGTCATGGAACACCTGAAGCAGCACCTTGTGAGCGAGCATGCCGGCGCCAACCTGCAGACACTGCGGTGCCGCTGGAAGGACTGCGAAGAGTTGTTCTGTGCTCGCAACAGCTCCAAGCAGGTAATCTTTCCAAAGGAGACTTGCCTTACCTGAAGGTGGAGGGGCTTACAGTGGATGTTGTTCTGCTGCACAGGGGATGCTCACACACATGCAGACGCACGCCGAGGAGGCGGAGCCAGAGCCTTGAGTTCCTCCTTCCCTCCCATATTGGGCGGATGTTTGGGAACGTGTCCATCGCTTAACGTTCCATGTTGGAATCCACCATTTTAGTGTTTCCGTGTCCATTGCTGTCTTTTTCTACATCTTGATGAGCGGGCGGCGTGTGGCGACCTTGTCCGCGCCGCACGCTGCGTCTTTTCCACTGACCAAAGTGACGGACTTTTTTCGCCAAGATAACGTCAGTGCTGCGGGGGAGGGAACGCCGTGCTTGCTAAAGTGTGCTTTTGGCCGCACGGTGGCATTGGCTCAGGATGTTTTTATTGTTGTGATGTGTCTTTGTAAGCAACATGATCGTCCCTTTATTCTATTTTATTATTTTTTTATTTGGTTATTTTTCGTTGAGGCAGAATTGACAGATTGCGTCTACTTTGTATAACAGCGTGGTTCACTTTCTTTTATTTGGTTTGCTTTGTTTCATTTTCTTTCTTGGTGGTTTTGTCAGTTGTTGCATGTCCTTGTGAAGACATGAAGGGATTTTGGTGCAGTGTCGTGTGGCCTTTTTGTGGTGAACATGGCGGTGGCATGCATTAGCGTGTTTGTTGCCGCACGGGAACGTCTTTTCCTGATTGATCATTTTGGATCGATAGCTGTGAGAGAAAAGACAATTCAGTTTCACTTGAGTTGACCTTGTTAGCGTAACAACTTTTGTCATGCACATGCTGCGGGATGCCCAATGGGGTACATATTGGTCGTCTACCAACACCATGCCTTTCTAATTGTGTGTATTTATGTTCATGGCGTGGCGCAAAAAAAGGCGTCAGTATGAGGAGGTGATGCAAGTGTAGAGGACGTGTTTGAGGGAAGCTGCTAGAAGGAAAGAATTTGGATTTTCATCCCCCCCACCCACTCCCACCTGTGTGACAAGCAGTATGTTGTTTTATCATTTTTAACCTGATCGTCACCCTCCTTGGCGTAAGTTATTGAGAAATACAAAAGCCGACTTTGTCACCTGAAGTGGTACGGAAAGCACGGCGTTCACCTTCTGCCCGGCAACACTGGCGTTCTTCAAAAATAGATTTTTTTTTTTAACAGTGCAATCAAAGGAATTTGATAATAATAAAAAATATGCAACATGATTACTTCCCTTGTCTGGCTTATGATTTCTTTCCTGTCCACAGTTTTTCAGAACATGAACGATGCCATAAAAATATCAAAATGTCACTAAACACAATGGCTGTCTTTTGTGTATATGATAAATGTGTATTATCAGGTTTTGCCAGGGATGGAACAAGGAACATCCCATTGAAAATGCTCAGACGCGTACATCTCTCACCAATCGACTTCAGACCAGGTTGTAATTTGTTTTCTTGATCTGAATAGTATTTGTTTGGATCTACTTTAGAACCTCCTAACAGCAAATGTCATAAAAGTGGTATAATTTGGAGTTGGACTGAATTTTTCTGGTTGAAAATATGCCTCAGTGGTCAGGTTTTGGTGTGTTTTCCATGGCCTTTTTGTGCACTGGGCATTATGGGGGCAGAAAGGACCCTAGCCATCGACAACATCACATGGAGATTCATGAGGATAGCCCAACACCACCCGCACATAAGCTCTGGGTCTCCGGGGAGAGGGTCAGCACCGGATGACCCCCAGAAACATCACTGTCATGATGAGTTCAGGTGTGTAGGAAGATGGATTTAAGATCTTGTATCGTCACCACAGGAGGGGTAATGGTGATAGCAAATGATAGCCATGGGTCTAGAAATGTAACTAAGGTCAGTTGCATAGATACTTTTACTTAAATACATTAATTCCTCGTCTATGGAGGGTTAATTGCTTCCGGCACAAGGTAGGATTCATTTGAAATTGATTATTTTTGTGATTAGAGCATAAAAACCTGTTTTCAGTCTTCTAAATACAGGTTTAACATTATTGGAGCTCTCTAGACATAAATAACACCCATATAGTCACTTTTACACTTTTATTACCCAACATAGACAATAAAAGTATACAAGCTATTTAAGACATAAACAAGAGTACTACTGTGTGTTGCTGTAAATGTGTTCCGGTGTGAGGAGTGAACAGGAAGTGTAGGGATTATTGTGCCTGGAGTGAAATCATTAAAATCTGCAATAAAAGACAGTTTGTTTACTGAACTGACGGTACCAAATATCACAAATCACGGCTTTGAATATGTCTTCTGAATGTCTTTTTTTTTGTTTGTTTTTGTTCATTCAGTCATTTTTTATGCTTATTTGGGTTACAAATAAGCGCATCATATGCATTTTATTGTACTAAATGTAGGCCGTGTTCAACCACAAAACAGCATGATTTATTAATGAATATAATATGTATTATAATATGGATAAAGAGTGCCACAAAACTCAAAGGGCAAAGTGAGGGATTACTGGACACGTATTCATTCCAGTAATGCCATGTTTTCTGTGTCTTAAATATGTTATTTTCCCTTATACTGTGCTCTAATAATGTTTAAAAAAGTGTATTTAAAAAGGTCATAAACAGGTTTTCTGTGTCTTAAATATGTTATTTTCCCTTATACTGTGCTCTAATAATGTTTAAAAAACTATTTAAAAAGGTCGTAAAGCGGTTTTCTGTGACTTAAATATGTTATTTTCCCTTATTATATCTACTGTGCTCTAATAATGTTTAAAAAACTGTATTTAAAAAGGTCGTAAACCGGTTTTCTGTGACTTAAATATGTAATTTTCCCTTATTATTTCTAGTATGTGCTCTAATAATGTTTAAAAACTGTATATATGTTAAGTCTAAGCCGCAAAGGAAAAGAAGAAGAATCCCATCAAAGGTATTGAAAATGAAACAGCTTTCTGTTGGTTTCTTCAAAGGGTGAGTAGTTTAACTTTATTTCGGTGTTTGTAACTTTGCTTTACACTACAATATGAACGAAATGAACCTATATATGACCTATACAGTTACAGTTTGACCCTTTGACAGATGACAACATGTCTATTTCCATGACCTCCTATGGATGATTTTTCAGGTGGCAAACGTTTCAAGCCTTGGCAGGTCTTCTTGCTTGTTTCAGTGTAAAGTCAAAAACATGTATTTATTGATTGGGCTAAAATGGTTAAAAATGCGTTACACTCATTAGACCAAAACCTTAAATAATCGCAAAAAAAAAATAAAAAATCACAGTCCAACCTTATAGTCGCCACATTCTCATAAATCCACAGTGGAACCTCCATTTGTGTGGACAAAAAGCTGTTGTTTGTGTTCTGTTTCACGTGTAAGTGTGGCGCGTGCGTGCGTGTGCGCGCGTCAGGGAGGCTCGTGAGGTATGGTGACAGACGTCAAAGAGGTCGTTTTGTGTGATTGATGCCTGAGAGAGAAGAAAGTACGGTACACTCGGTGGCAGGAAGGGAGGAAGTGCGTCTCCCTCCATGAAAAAGACGAGAGGGTGATGTTTTTCGATGGGAGGAGAATTGGGAGGGGGGCACACTGAGTCATGAGGTAAAGTCTGGCAGGTCTGGTCCTCGTGTGGCACAAGGTGGCGCTCTTCTAGGCGTACATGGTCAACTGGAGCCACTGTGAGAATGAATGAGGAAGTTAGCATTAGCGTTACACTTTTATGATACAGGCATTATTTTATGAACAATACTGAGTGTCTCCGTTGGGCATCTCTGTGTGGCGTTTGCATGTTCTCCCCGTGCGTGTGTGGGTTTTCTCCGGGTACTCCGCTTTCCTCCCACATTCCAAAAACATGCATGTTAGCTTCATTGGCCGCTCTAAATTGTCCATCGGTATAATGTAGGTGTGAATGTTTGTTTGTCTATATGTGCCCTGCGATTGGCTGGCGACCAGTCCCGGGTGTGCCCCGCCTCCCGCCCAAAGTCTGCTGGGATAGGCTCCAGCATCCCCGCGACCCTAATGAGGATAAGCAGTACAGAAAATGAATGAATACTGAGTGTGCCTTGCCTTGTTTTGCCTCTCCTCATCTGCTATGCAGTCATCCCCATTATTTCGCCTGCCATTGCTTAATACTTGAAAATGTAAATATTGCTTTTGTTTGTTTGATGGCGCTGTCTGCAGGGAAACATCCAGCAAAGGATGCTGTCTCATGAGTCACCTGACTCATTTTCCAGCTGGAAGAAGCTTTGACAAGCTTTGTGTAACTACATGTTTTGTGTGCAATACAATACACTAACCTGCAGGTCTGTAATTGTTTATTCATGTGTTACGCTACATTGAAAATGCATACTACAGGATTGTAAGCAACAAACATAACCATTGTCATGAATATGTATCAATCAGCCATCTTTTATATTTTACAGTATGTATAAATATACATCCATTTTCTATGCCGCTTATCCTCATTAGGGTCGCGGGTATGCTGGAGCCTATCCCAGTTGACTTTGGGTGGGAGGCAGGGTACACCCTGGACTGGTCGCCAGTCAATCGCGGGGCACATATAGACAAACAAAGACATACAAACATGTATCGCTTTTCAAAAATCATTCATAATATTATTAAAGCAAATTGTACTTGTAAATTGTAAAGATGGAGAAAGCGAAATGTGGGGGGTACACCCTGGACTGGTCGCTAGTCAATCACAGGGCAGACAAACAAACATTCACACTCACATTCACACTCTAATGGACAATTTAGAGTGGCCACCTAACATGCATGTTTTTGGAATGTGGGAGGAAAGCGGAGAACCCGGAGAAAACCCACACACGCACGGGGAGGAAAAAAACAATTATATGTATATATTATATAAATATAAAATTAATTGTGTGTGTATGTATGTATATATATATATTTATATATGTATGTATGTATGGGCTTCAGGCATTAATCACACATCCATACTTAACTCATTATTAGCAGCATTTAATCGCAGGTTTTTCCACACTATTTGTGAATATGCTAATATTGTTGATCTCATAATTCTCTTTATTACTTATATTATCATTTTATTCTGATTATGTTATACGTATGTACTTATATATGGATATGTATAATATATGGATAAAGATAACAATATAGATTATTTTATTTTATTTATATCGCATTGCATTTTTTTTTTAAATGTAAAAGTGTTTTGTCTTTTTTCTCTCCAACTGAGATACTGTGACCAAGCAATTTCCCATGTAGTTCAATAAAGTCTAGTCTAATATACGTTTTGACCTATAATAAGCAGGGATGCAAATCTCTTTGTGGTAAATGATTTCATATGCAACGATGGTAACTACATCAAATTTTATGTAAAAGGATGTCAATATAGGAAATAAGGGCTATTTTTGCATTAAAAAATAATATTTTTCGAAATCCCCGTTTTTTCATCTTTTTGATGTTTGATGCAAGCGGCAGTTTGTCCCACTGTTTGACAGTCCTTGAACGCACCTTTTTCATTCTCACACGCTGCACAGATGAGACCACTATACTGTCTTTGTATCAGCTCGTATTTGCTCCCAAATGCTGATACTATGTGGGAATGCTTAACAGTAAGAGCTGATGACCTTATTGAGTGCTAACGTGCATATTTGTGCTACTACAAAAACAAACTCCAGGTGGATAGTGGTTTGGTATACATTTTGTGCTTATGTTTTCCTTAGTATAGCACAATCCATACTTACAGTAAATAAGATCAATGAGATGGCCATAATGTGCGTACAATCGCTGTAAAGCTCGTGTCAATGATGTAGCGTTAGCTGGCGCCCCAAATCGGCTATGGCGGTAGCTAGCATATGTCTACATTTTAGCCAGCAGTTCAAAGCAGTCTAAATCTGGTTAGTTGGGACACTTTATGCCAGGGTACCACTGTATAAGTGACCAAATAAAACCTGCTTTGCGACAGTAACTCCTCACTTCTCCCAGAAGCGACGTACTTTGTGACAACTCGAGTGATTATGGTCATATGATTCGGTTTTCGTGTTAAAAGACAAACCAGTCAGTTTGTCCTGTACTGTATATCTAAGTCACCAAAAGCACCATATGCCTTGGTGACTCAACTGTCTGTGCGACTGTTTAGTAACCCGCCATGGGGCCACAAAAAGTTGCGAGTGCCAGCAATCTGATAAAACACTAGGGAATGTCATCTCACCAGGATGGGAGGTCCACTTCATTCTCTATCAACTATATTTTTTGTTAATATTTTTGGATGTTAAGTGGATTTTCATTATTTCCTATGGGAAAAGTGCCTTGGTTCTCATGGGGTTTTGGTTTTTGTCTAACCTTTTGGAATTAACCAATAACCAAAACCGAGGTGCCGGTATATTTTTCTGCTTGTGCTGCATCCTTGTTACCTCCAGGACGCTGAGTCGGATGGTACCATCGCCGTCCTGATCGAAGGCTTGGAAAGCTCCTGCAAGGAGTTCAAAAAAAGCAAAGAATCTGGATTAAAATTGAATTCCGCCTTGCAAAGGTTTTCTTTTTGTTTGCCAGCGGCAACAAAAAACATTAGCAGGCATTGGAAAAATCAGCACTGTTTTTACAAGAATAAAGTCCAAATATTCAGAGAACAGCAAAAAGTTGTAATTATACAAGAGAAAAAAACGTATTTTTGGATAATGTTGAGATACTTACAAAAAAAAAGAACTTTTTTTTTCAAAACATGAGAAAGAAAACGACAAATAAAGATGATTTTTGGAAAATGATGTTGCTTAAAATGCTACAAGTCAAAATACTGTATTACCGGAATAGTCATAATTACAAGAAGGAATTTTGGGGAAAAAATGCTTAAATGTGACAAAACAGCCAGAATTTTGCAAGAATAAACTCTTTTATTATGATGAGAAAATTTAATTAGCATAGAGTTGAAATATTAAAGATTTTTTTCCCCAAGGGATAATAATATGAGAGACAAATCAAAATAAAGTTGTAACTTTTGGAACACTATAAAAGGTAAAATATAATGTGTGAAGTCATAATATTGCAAAAATGATTATAGAGGAAAATTAAAATAAAGCAGCCAAAGAAAGCAAAGGCCAAAGTTTGTACTAATAGGCTTTACATCACAAAGCTGACGTGCATTTTGTTCCTGAAACAAATCGATTTCACGTCCCGTTGCTTCCTTTCGTTTTTCAGCCTGCCGGAAAAGGTTTGGACGCCGTCGGCCTCAACGGCGACAAATGAAGACTTACTGAACATGGCCTCCAGGCGGACCAGGCAGCTGATGAAGCTGTCGAAGTCGATGTTCATGCTCTCGTTGGCGTAGCGCATGGTGATGATGTCGTACAGCTGGTTGTTGAGGCGGAATCCTGAGCGGGACACAAGACACATGACTGTACGGCGACAAGGACATTGAGAGGGTGAGTTCATCCCGCAGACCACCGGCGATGTCGACACCGAGAGGTGAAAAAGACGGAGGGTACCGGCGTCGTTGACGGCGTTCCTCATCTCGTAACTGTTGATGCTGCCCGACTGGTCGGCGTTGTAGTGCTTAAAGATTCCCTGAAAGAAAGAAAGAAAGAAAGCAGCGAGGGGGTTGGATGAGGGCAAAAGAAGACGTGTGTGTCTGCTCTCACCTGCCATTGTTTGATTTTGTTCCACAGGTGGCGGAACTCCTGAAGGTTCAGTCGACCTGTCCCGTCCATCTGGGCCCAGAGAGTTAAAGACAGCCCCTTCCTAATATTTTTGACCTTCGGTGTGGCCGTACTATGAGGTAGTCCAACCAGGTGGCTTCTCGCAGCCAATCATCAGTTGTAAACTTAAACAAATGAAGGCAAAAGTGGAGCTTTTGGTGAAAACTGACATAAAACTCACAATTTGTCTTATTCTTTGTAGAAAATGTGATCCAAAAAGTAGCTACGCAGAGTAACCACTCGCCAATTCACGCTTCGGATTTACCCTCAAGTTGAAAAACACACAAATTATTTATGCTGTTTTGCGGTTAAATATTGACAATTTTGACAAATAACATGCATATTTAAACAATTGTTACATCCTTTTGGCCAAAATTCAGCATTTTCACGCATAAATATGTCTAAATGAACTAAAACACATTGAAAGCACGCTGATACGAAGTACGTATTCCATGCTGACCACTAGGTGTCGGTAATGTTACCGTAATGTTCGGTGAGACACACAAGCACCAAACTTGATGGCTGGAACTGGCTTTTATTGCAGGTTTGAATGATCTCACAGCAGGCACACTAATCGCTAAGACAGGCTAGTGTTGCGGCCGAAACCCACGTCGAGCTAAAACTCAACTCTGAACTACCAACATCCTTTCCTGTCCACCCGCCATAGTTTTATTTCAAATTTAAACGGCTTATGTTCTATTATGAAGTTTACTGTATTGGGTAGTGCGAGCGTAAAGGTGATATAGGGGTATTACTTAACGTCTAGAGGGGTCTAATAATGTTAAAACCCGTATTTAGAAGGTTATGACCGGATTTTCTATCTTCAAACTACAAAAATATTCAATTTAAAAGTAAGGAATCTTACTTTGTGAAACTTCACTACAATTCACGGTCAAGTCTGGAACCAGTTAACCGTGATATTACTAGATTTGAATATTTAATAGTTAAATATTTCATTATAAATAAGTACAAATATATTTATTTAAACTTCATGATCTTCTCAATCTGTGGAGTCATGAAGTCTTTTAAAAAGTCCTGTAAAAGCAAAATTTTTTGTGGTTGCAAATTAATAATTTGTGGTTCATCTGCAAATGTGACTTGCAGATGAACCACAAATTATTATCGTCACTTGTTTCTCTCCAAAAGTGAGCTTCGTTTTTGTGTGGGATATTTACATAGAAAGAATGCGGGGAATGAATTGGCAGTAAAATATATATTGAAAAATTATTTGAGTCAGCCATTTTAATTTTAAAAAGCCAAACATTGGATAAATAAAATTATTAAGACGCGTTGACTTCAATACTGTACACTTTCTGCAACATTTCTAAATCTAACTCAATATAGAGACGATCATTTTTGTTTAAGTAATAAAAAAAAGTCAGATATTCTATATCCAATTATTAATTTATTTATTCAACTGTTTATTTAATTGTTACTATTTATTGATGTTTATTTTGGCGACAAAATGCCTTGGTGGTCTAATGGTCTTTCATACAGCAGCCAGGGCACAAACACCCAGCAATTGGAGACCCCGATAGGGGAAAAAAAATAGATTAATTAAATTAATTAACTAGATTAATTTTCAAAAGACATTCTAGTAATGCCCCTCCGTGAATCACCACCTTATCCGGTGGAGGGGTTTGAGTGCCCGAGTGATCCTAGGACCTATGTTGTCGGAGGCTTTATGCCCCTAGTAGGGTCTCCCAAGGCAAACAGGTCCTAGGTGACGGGCCAGACTAAGAGTGATTCAGAAGACCCTATGAAAAACAACAAGAGGAGTGACCGCACCTCGCCCAGACGTGGGATACCGGGGCCTCACCCTGGAGCCAGGCCTGGGGGAGGGGCTCGCAGGCGAGCGCCTGGTGGCCAGGTCTTCACTTGTGGGGCCTGGCGGGCCTAGCCCGAAGAAGCCACACGGGAACTCACCCCCGCAGACCCACCACCTGCAGGGGCAAGCATAAGGGTCCGGTGCTGTGTGATTTGGGCAGTGGTCGAGGGCGGGTGTCCGGGCGACCTGGTCTTCGGCGTGCCTCTGTGTTGGAGTCATCCCCAGTAAACGAGAGGGTTATTTCCCTACGCCTTAAGGCTGGGGAAAGGGTCCTGACTGTGGTTTGTGCCTATGCGCCGAACGGCAGTTCAGAGTACCCAGCCTTCTTGGAGTCTATCAGAGAGGTTCTGGAAAGCACCCCAGCTGGTGACTCCATAGTTCTGCTGGGAGACTTCAACGCCCATGTGGGCAATGACAGTGTGACTTGGAGGGGCGTGGTTGGGAGGAACGGCCTCCCTGACCTGAACCCGTGTGTGTGTTGTTGCTGGACTTCTGTGCGAATCACAGTTTGTCCATAACAAACACCATGTTCCAACATAAGGATGTCTATAAGTGCACTAGGCACCAGGACACCCTAGGTCGCAGGTCTATGATCGACTTTGTGGTCGTATCATCCGACCTGCGTCCGCATGTTCTGGACACGCGGGTGTAGAGAGGGGCTGAGCTGTCAACTAACCACCACCTGGTGATGAGTTGGATTAGATGGCGGGGAAAGATGCCGGACAGACCTGGTAGACCCAAACGCGTAGTGAGGGTGTGCTGGGAACGTCTGGCAGAGTCTCCCGTTCGTCGAGTCTTCAACTCTCATCTCCGGCAGAGCTTCGCCTGCATCTCGAGGGAGGACCGGGATATTGAGTCCGAATGGGCCGTATTCCGTGCCTCTATTGCTGAGGCAGCCAGTTGTGGTTGCGGCCGCAAGGTGGTCGGTGCCAGTCGTGGTGGCAAGCCCCGAACCCGATGGTGGACACCGGGGGTTAGGGCTGCTGTCAAGCTGAAAAAGGAGTCCTATCGAGCATGGATGGCTTGCGGGACTCCCGAAGCAGCTGACAGGTACCGGCAGGCCAAGCGGCACGCGGCTTCGGCGGTGGTCGAGGCAAAAACTCGGGTGTGGGAGGAGTTCGGTGAGGCTATGGAGCACGACTTTCGGTCGGCCTCGAAGAGGTTCTGGCAAACCGTCCGACACCTCAGAAAGGGGAAGCAGCCCCCAGTTCACACTGTTTACAGTGCGGACGGGGGCTTGCTGACCACGACTGTGGATATAGTTGGTCGGTGGAAGGAATACTTCGAGGCCCTTCTCAATCCCACTGACATGCCTTCCATAGAGGAAGCAGAGTCTGAGGATACGTACGTGGACAGTTCTATCACCGTGGCTGAGGTAATTGGGGTAGTCAAATCACTCCCCAGTGGCAAGGCTCCGGGGGTAGACGAGTTCCGCTCAGAATTTCTCAAGGCTCTGGATGTTGGAGGACTGTGTTGGTTGACACGCCTCTACAACATTGCATGGAAGTCAGGAACAGTACCTCTGGACTGGCAGACCGGGGTGGTGGTCCCCATTTTTAAAAAGGGTGACCGGAGGGTGTGTTCCAACTATAGGGGGATCACACTCCTCAGCCTTCCTGGGAAAGTCTACTCCAGGGTGCTGGAGAGAAGGGTACGACCGTTAGTCGAACCTCGGTTAGAGGAGCTGCAATGTGGTTTTCGTCCCGGTCGCGGAACACTGGACCAGCTCTACACCCTTGCAAGGGTACTCGAGGGTATGTGGGAGTTTGCCCAACCAGTCTACATGTGCTTTGTGGACCTGGAAAAGGCATTCGACCGTGTCCCTCGTGGTGTCCTGTGGGGGGTGCTCCGGGAGTACGGGATTGATGGTCCGCTTCTACGTGCCATTCGGTCCTTGTACAATCGAAGCAGGAGCCTGGTTCGCATTGCCAGCAGTAAGTCGAGCTTGTTTCCGGTGAACGTTGGCCTCCGCCAAGGCTGCCCTTTGTCACCGATTCTGTTCATAATCTTCATGGACAGAATTTCTAGGCGCAGTCAAGGTGTTGAGGGAGTCCAGCTTGGTGACCTTAGGATCTCGTCTCTGCTATTTGCAGACGATGTGGTCCTTATGGCCTCATCAGGCTGTGACCTTCAGCGTTTACTGGAGCGGTTTGCAGCTGAGTGTGAAGCTTCTGGGATGAGACTCAGCACCTCCAAATCCGAGGCCATGGTTCTCAGTCGGAAACGGGTGGACTGTACCCTCCGGGTTGGGAGTGAGGTCTTGCCTCAGGTGGAGGAGTTCAAGTATCTCGGGTTCTTGTTCACGAGTGAGGGAAGGTTGGAGCGTGAGATCGACAGACGGATCGGTGCAGCATCTGCAGTAATGCGGTCGCTGTAATGGACTGTCGTGGTGAAGAGAGAGCTGAGCCGGAAGGCAAAGCTCTCTGTTTACCGATCGATCTACGTTCCCACCCTCACCTATGGTCATGAGTTATGGGTCATGACTGAAAGAATGAGATCGCGGATACAAGCGGCGGAAATGAGTTTCCTTCGTAGGGTGGCTGGTGTAAAGCCACTGCTCCTTTACATCGAGAGGAGCCAGTTGAGGTGGCTCGGGCAGCTAGTCCAGATGCCTCCCGGCCGCCTCCCTGGTGAGGTGTCTCGGGCATGCCCAGTTGGGAGAAGACCCCCGGGAAGACCTAGGACACGCTGGAGGGACTATGTCTCACAGCTGGCCTGGGAACGCCTTGGTGTCCTCCCGGTAGAGCTGGAAGAGGTCGCTGGGGACCGGGAAGTCTGGACTTCCCTACTGAAGCTGATGCCCCCGCGACCCGGATAAGCGGAGGAAAATGGATGGATGGATGGATTTTAGTAATGAATGAAGACTTAGTAAAAGCCAAAAATGAACATGCTCCCAGCAATAACAAGGTGACCCACTTGCTGGTGGGTCAAATCCACAGCCTGGGTGTCGGCCTGTTGTGCACTCGATACAAAGGATACGTCCATCAGAGCTATCATGCTCCTGCAGCTCTCCAGGCTGAAGCCTTCTGTGCTCAGGCTCTTGTCTGGACGAGGCAGAGGGACATGGACTACGGCTCACCATCACGCTTCCAGCTGTACTTGAATATGAGCAACAACAAACGCCTTACCTGAGCCCAACTCACGCTTGGTGATCACTCTGTTGAGAACGTTCCGAAGTTCGTTGGCTGCGATTTCCATGTCCTGCAGCAGTAAAAGTCACGTGAAGTCACTGAGTCAGTCGTGAAAACCTTCTCCCCTCGTGTCCCTTCGGCACTCACGTCGCCGGCGATCTCCTGAAAAATAGTCCTGAACTGCTGGTCCTCCTCGCTCTCCTCGCCCGCCGAGGCCGGCGCTGGCTGAGGGGTGACGGGGTCACGCGGCCGGAGGCGACGACAGTGACGACCGTCATGAACAGCATGTGGACATCAAGTTGGTGAGAACGTTTGTGCACAAAATATTAGGAACATCTGAGCAAGCTAAACACGCCACATTCAAAAGCAGCTCAACGCAAAAACCTTAAGATGATAAAACACTTACACGGATTTGGATTTGAACTTATTCTGATCGCCAGTCACAATTTAAATGGTTTTGTTGCATGTGATTGGTTTTGCTCTTATTTTATTATTTTGCCTTTGTTTGTGCTTTTGCTTTGACTTCACTTTGTGATCCCTTTGCATGAAGTAACTGATGCCTGTGGTAGTTTAAGACGAGTAGGAGTTTTAAAAAAAAACCAAGACTCACCACAGGATGGTCGGCCTCAATCCTGTTCTCTATCTCCCTGAGAGAAGACGAACAAACAGCGGTCACCATGGTGACAACTACACGTCTCGTGGACCACAAACCCCAGCTTGCAAACTATCATTATAATCATAACAAAAAATACATGTAACATGTGAAAAGTAAATATTCCCATCCAGGTCCTGGCCCATCAAGCGTCCGTTAGGTCCTCCAGGCCAGCAGGAGGCAGAGTGGCACGTGCGTTGAAGATGCAATGGACATTTTTGAAAGTTTACCGCGGCTCGCCCCAGTCAGGAGTGGCTTGTCCTAAAAAAGATTCCATAACAGCCTCGAACTGGGGCCGCTTTCTTCCAGCTCTACAAATCAAATCTCCGTTAAAATGGTTTGTTCTTGGTGGAAGTGCTCAAGAAAACCCCGCCCACAAGAAAGACATGCCCACTCACAAAGAAAGTGCACTGATACATTTAAAAGTTCCAAGTATTGTACTGAGGAGCCCCCCGCCCCCGGACCATCCCGACTGCCACTGCCCACTCACTCTGAGGTGTTCTTCTTTTCGGAGAAGACCCGCAGGATAAACTCTCCCTCCTGGTGCGGCTCGTAGGTGGAGGGAACAATGACGTACTCCCCGGGACTCAGCCGGAAGCGCTGCGTGACCTCACGTAGGTTGATGTATGACTTGCAGCGGGCTTTGGACGTGCTGAAGAGAAAGAAGTCCTTGGGCATGTGCTGCTTGTTGCCGTGCATCTGAAAGAGGACGGACAATCTCATACGGGGGCGGGTCCAACCACTTCTAAGACTTTGAAGAAGCAAAACCACAAAGAAAGCAAACGATTCTCTCAGAGGTTGGTCTGGTCTGACCCTGGAGGGCATCCCTACCTCCTTTGGCACCTGAGGACAGACAGAGGAGATGGTTGCTGTTAGGATCTGCCAGTAATAGTTCTACTAAGTCCTAGGAGCGGTCTGGGCCCAAAATACCCAGGAAGGCGTCCTATTTTTTTTACTGTTTACTGCCTTTATAAATGAACCCCCTGATTATCGGTTGGTGAGGCAATTCTGAACTTGTAAAATTGGACCGTGGACTTCAGTGATTAACACTGACAAAGGCAAAAAATACATCATATTTTTATTAGGACATGATATGGACATACATACTATATATACAATATTTAATATACAATATTTGCATACAGTATCTGTGGGGGAAAGTTGCAGTTGCATGCAGACCAGTGGTTCTCAGTTCTTTACTGTCAAACAGAAATGTTTTCATGCGCCATTCATTTGAAATACTATTAATCGTATATCTATTTATGTATAAAGCCTCATTTCTTCCAATTCTCTCTTCCTGGCTCACACGTACAGGTTTTCCCTGTCACTGGAACACCAACATAAACCCTCAGACTAAACACTCCAAGTACTTACTACATAACGGTCAAACACACTTACTTATTCATACAACTCCAGTCCAGCAATGAAGAACCCCAGGCCATGTCTCCTTCCTTCCTTTCTGCTACGACTACGCTCTGTGCTATGATTAGGGCTGTGACGATACGTGACGAAATGTTTTTATTTAAAAAAAAATGCACACAATGTATCTTGTCCAGTGTTTGCAGGGACAAAATCTCCTGCAGTGGAGAAAAGCCGCTCACTATCAACAGAGGTAGTGAGCTGAAGCTGTCGGTGTTTGCACTAAGCTGCTTTTCTTTCTTGCAACATTCCCTGAGTCAAAAGGATTCAATACATCCAATATGGAGTACACGTACACCACTTGGGAAAATAAGTTGCTCTATTATTTGTCAGAACATATTGAAATTCAGGTGATATGTACTATTCTGGCCACTAGGTGCCAGTAATGTGCCACTGTTGAGCAATCACATTGTTTTTATATCAGCGTCACACCGCTGGCTCGAGCCGACACGTTATGGCTGAGGCGGACATACCATGGCAGGGATCGAGTGAAAAAAGAGTCCTTTCTCGTGGTAAGGGGTACGTTTTTGGCGTCTTACTTTGGATTTTTTGCTCTCCTCCGTTTGAAACCCTTTTCTTAAACTTTGAAGAAGTAAATTTGAAGCCGACTTTGAAAATATTCCATTGATTAACACTGGATCTTATATTGCCGAAATTCATTTAGCGAGGCCCGGTCTGGAACCAATTAGCCACTATAAACGAGGGACGGCTGCATCTGTGACGACCACGTACGGGAGTAAACTAACCTCATAGATGGCAAAGCCGATAGTAAACAGGTTGGCGCCCATCTTGCGCTCTTTCCGTCTGTTCTTCTGCATCAGCGCCACCACAAATGTGCATCCGACCTCGTTGTCCTCTGGGTCATCGTCCTCCTCCAGCAAGCGAAGGCGGTACTGAGGGTTGGTCCAGAAAGTGTCTGCAAGGAATAAGATTTGTGATAGGATTTGCAATTCCATTTTAAAATGACTATCATAACAAAGTCATAACAAAGTGACAGTAGTGACAATGAATTAAAAAGTAGGTTGGTATTATGATATAAGACCATAAAACTCCCAAGAATCCCAGCTTTTCCTGTCCAATAACAGATTGGGTCTAGTTTTTGTCATTTCAACTTTGTATCTGAAACACGACAAAACCAGAGGGGTGGGGGTGTATGCGCCTTTTCCAGGGTGTGGGAACTGTGTCTCAGACCAAAAGGCTATCATTTGTGAGGTTCCCCAGGGGTCATTCCTGTGACCCTTAGTGTTCAATGTGTACACGCTTCCAGCTAATACGCTCCTACCACAACTAGGCAGACGACACTCAGATATACGTGTCACTGATGGCAGGTAAACATGGTCCTGCACATTTACTTTGTCCCTGCGTCAGACAGATCAGGGTGTGGATGCAAAACAACTTTCTCTAGCTAAACTCAGACAAAACTGACATGTTTGTCTTTGGCCCACAGTTCAGGGAATGGTCTCCTGCGGGTGACTCTCAGAACTAAACACTGCGAGGCTGCGTTTCAGTTTTATGCTGCCAAAAACAGACTTGATGTGCAACAATCCTCAACTTTGGCAATGTTCAAACCCTGGCTGAAAATATTTCTATTCAACTGTGCATTTGACAACTGCAAGTATTTTATCTGCTCTCACTGCCACCTTTCATTTCTTTGTTTTATGGAGTGATTTATGGAAATTTGTGTAATGTTTTTATAGAAATATTTTCGGAAGTGATTTTATCCTTTTTTTTTCTGTAAAGCTTTTATAATTACCTTGTGTACGAATTGTGCTCTACAAATAAACTTGCCTTGCCTTTGCTGTGCTTTTGCTTTATTGCAAAACAAAGTTGACTGGTATGTAGGCAAGGGAAGCCGTTTACTACTCCATACACCATATATTCAATGTTTTATAATTCATATTGTAAACTCCAAATTCTTTATTAATGTCTTATTTAGTAAAAACCTGTAAAATTAAAATGTGATTTTTATAAGTTGGTCTGTCATCCTATCCAGATATGACCCATTTAGCAATACGAATGCAAATGTTAAAAAGTCATCCTGCAAAAAGGGATCCAAGCATACACAGCAGATTGTATTAGACTTTCACAGCTAAAATAAAACAGTCCAGGCACTCTGTTAGAATATGTCAAATAATGTACAGCGTGTATGCATGTGTACATTAGGGCTGTAACGGTAAACATCTCGGTACACGACTTTAGTTTTGCCACAACCTTGTACCGTATTGTTAGGTGTAGGATAATATTTAATGTTATTTATTTGAATTCAGGTTTTGCAACCATTTGAAATATCTTAGCTGCACAGCGGACATAATTGAGTGCCGGACTGGCAGCGTCTCATTCACAACAAGGCAAGGGAGCCTGACGAGCTAGATGACCTGCCCGCAAACCATAACTGCAAAGGTTTTTTGGAATTTTGCCCATCATCTGCAGTATTTATGTAGGAAATAACCACGCATGTTTCACTTTTCTGCACGATTTAAAGCAGGGGTCTCAAACTTGTGGTCATCGATATTTTGAGGTGATATTTTGTGGCCCCCACCTTTATATGAAACTTCAATGTTAGTGCCGCCCTCGAGATATTATAGCGCTCAAGAGGCAGTGAAGAAAAGGTAACTATTTATTCATGAGCAGAGTAAGATTAAAGTTCACAAATAACTTGTTTAACCCAGCAGAATCATGGGAGGTCAATACTCAACATGACTCGCTTATGGTGTCATAAACAGAAAGAGCCAAAACATCACACGACTATACAACAGGCAGATAACAACAGATAAGTCACTGTTAATAAGGGGGAGGGCACAATAAACAACAACAATGTCATCTCTAACATACAATTAGGACACTGGTAAGCAGGAAGTGCTCCCCGCAACGCTACGATATGAATGGCACAGTGTTGTGTGCAGAGTTGACAAACCAACCAATCACAGCGGGTTATAATGCTCTTAGGGGCTTGACATTGAGCAGCATTGCCATGGAGATTTTTCTTCTGTGCCTGGATTGGTAAACACGAACATTCGTCCCAGCGCGCTGTGTTCACAACATGTCCAAAAAAGTGTTTTAAGTTGATGCCCAGCATGACATTATACAACATTTATAGGTTATCTCTCCGAATAAATCAAAGTGATGTGTGCGCGGCGAGATAAAAGAAGACCGGGGAACTTGTTAGTGCGGTCTGCGATCTGAGTCCAGTCGGATCTGTGTGGGGGTGGGCTGTAGTCGGGCTGAGCGCACTGCGCATCGTCGTCGTGTAAAAAAAAAAAGGTGCTTGGATGGCATGGCAGTAGATGGGGGTTGAGGTGCACAGCCCATTCCGCCTGGTTGTGGCTGGCCCTCGTGTGGATCTGGTTTGGTTAAGAGTGCAGATAGCAATGATGGATTTCTTGCTTTTTTCTAAATCTCGCAGCGTATCCTACACCATGGGGTGTGGGAGTGGAATTGATATCAGAGCCATGTATAGTGCTGCACCGTTATCTGTGCATTGGCTAAACACGACTCCCAAGTGAATTAAAATTCTGTATATTCCACAGACCCAAACATGTCTTTTTCAAAACAAAGGTGGCTCAGCTATGTGAGAGGAAGCGCTGCCTTTTTGCTCCCTAGGAGTAAAATGTAGGCAAGAGAAGCCATTTTCAGAAAAACTCATTGACTGAGGGTAAAGAACTGTAAAATTTAACTCAAACTGACATTTTTACAGATTTAAATACTTATTAGTTCTTAATTTATTAATGTATTTGTTGATTGATTGATTGTTTTATTAGTTGTGTGCAGAAAACAGTTAACAGTACATTGTGTTTTTCATACAAATTGACTACCAAAGAAGGGATGTACCCGAAGAAAGTTAAACAACTTGCTTACACCAGGCTCCTTGTTTATTTATTTGTTGATTGATTGATTGATTGAGAATTGTATATGTAGTTTTGCACACACCACCATCATTGTTTCTTATTTTGTGTTAAAAAAATAAAAGACATTTGAGAAGATTGAATTTTTAAAAATGTTTTCATTAAAATTGTGCGCCGAGGCTGCGGCCCAGTCTCAGCCAGACTCTGCCTCCAACGGCCCCCAGGTAAATTTAGTTTGAGACCCCTGATCTAAAGAGAGAAAACACTAGCTCATAAAAGGACACAATAAAAAAGGACACTACAAAGCCCTGCTATGTTCTCCTTGTGTCAGAATCAATGTCATAGTGAATTACTCGATGGACAGTTGTCCGTCTCGTCCAGCTGGTCTGGGGCGTCTTTTCGAGTTGATTTTGGGTAAGTGGAAAAACGTTTGTATGAAAACAGGGTTTGTTAGCGCTAGCAATTGTTATTATTATTTGTTCTTTGTGAGTCACTCTCTTGGAGCAGTGTCCATCCTCAACACACAAAGCCTTACCATTGCACACTTTATGCTACTCAGTGCAGCAGAAACACTCAATTTCTGTTGACTCGGCTTGGAAAGCTCCACATTTACATCACCAAGTCAAGCCGGTGTAATAACTCTTCCCCCCATCTGCTACAAACTTTCACTCTTCTTGCGGGCTCAGCTTCTAAAACCTGTAGCTCATCCTCCGTATATTCAGGCTCAAAAAGATAAGGTTCTGGAGCCACATTTGTCCAAAATTTGCTTCCAAATTTGCTCCCACCAAGTCTGCCCTGATTAGTAGTTGCAAAGCGACACGTGCTTTCTATACCGCTGTTGTTGACGGAAGTAGAACTAGTTCCTATCATATACTGTATGTACTCGGAAACATGTGTAACATGCTAACGCATATAAAGCAACACCGTTACATGCATAAGTAAAAAGAGCAATTTGGTCGTTGTATAAAAAGAAAGAGCTTCCCTGATCATTCTGCTCGTGCTAAAGAAATAACCAATGCCATTGGAATTAAATGTAATGCAAATGTTAGTTGCCCATGTTCTAGAACTGTTTGACTCGCGGACCACATTGAGTTAAAAAATGTGGCCATATACGGGTGGCATCAGGCAGAACAACATACTTGCTCACGGTGCGACAGAACGAAAACACGATACATCCTCAGCAAATTAACGCATCACATGAATCAACTACTAAACATGACACGTAACTTAAGTCAGGTATTTCCGAACGCCAGCAAGGCATGCCAGGTCGTCCATCTGCTGCAACCACAATATGAACTATGAACAATAAAACATTGGATATCAAGAATATGTTTACTCCTCCTTGTTTACTTTTCTGACGACCTCCACATACACTATTTAGCAATCAAGCAAGCAAAACCATGACAAAATGTTGGGAGAAATAGTACCACAAGCTACCAAGCATGCCTTGCGGCGGGAATATATGGGTATTGCACATGGATGCATGCCCGTATGTCCACATGATGGCTAACATACCAGGATAGTTCCTGCAACCTCCAGCAGAGCAGCCTCTCACCCATCGGCCCTCATTGACAGAAACGGTCCACTTGTGGATCTTGTCATCCTCTAGGGCGTCCGGTGTGAGGTTGCAGATCTCGATTTTGGTGTAGTTCTTTTTGAAGTCCTCAAAGGACATCCTGTAGGGACACGGATAAGTTAAGTTGGAATTTTGTAGTGTTCACCGTGTGGTCTTGCCATGGAACTATCACTACCCTGTCTAAGAATGCTTGGACGGGACTAACGGATGAACCGGGGATCAGATCAAGCCAAGCTACACCGCAAAAATTGTGTTTTAAGATGCTGCAATTACCAGAACTCGCCGTCCTCAGCGCTCTGGTGTTGTAGCTTCTCCTTTTCTGCCCTGGACAGTGCAGCCCACTCCTTCGAACTTCAGAAAACAGGGGAAACTGTGAGAATACCAGAAAGTCCAGACACAAAACCAGGAGTCTAAGGCTGGATTTACACTGCAGGTCTTAATGCCCCAAAACCTGGGCCACATGGAACGAATTCCAATGGGTCCCCATGTAGTGTGGATGCAGCCTAAATCTATCCAATGTTCAAGTAAGGATGCTGACTTGTCGCTCCAGGGTCCGTTCCACTCCACCTGACCCCAAGGGTTCCTGAGACGCACCAAACGCACTTTGGTCTCTTTGTGCTGAGAGGGCCGACACTGCCACACAAAGTTTGATTGTCATCTCCGTGTGTGTGTTCACACCCAATTTGAGTCGTGTACCTCTTCTACTGCCGTCACCGAGTAGGCGTGACCTTTCACCAGGCCTGTGGCGGTCCGAGTCTCAAAGCGAGCAGGGACGAGGGACTGCGGAACACAGGAGAGTGGCATGTTTGTTTGTGTCCGGAGCATGCTAGTTGGACACTCACGTCGATAGAGCAGCCCATGAGGGATCCTCTCTCCAGGGCCTTCTTCATGATCTTGTAGAGCTCTTTGGGAGCTTCTTTCAACTCGTAGAACTCGGTGACGCCCCCGGTGAAGTCCTCCATGGCTTCCGTGGTGTTGCCGCCCTTCAGGGCCTCATAAGAGCCGTGAAGCCTGGACACAGCAAAGATTGGCGGAGCTGTCAGCAGTGGTCTCACACAAGCAAGTTCCCATTTTTTGGTTCAGTTCTGGACTTGAATCTTGTATTACAGAATGTCTAATCTCCAGTATTTATTCCATGTTTCTAATCTGCTTTAACATGGCTGGAGGAGACGTCTTACTTCTCCAAAGGTTCCATACATAAGAGTTAACTCCACGTACTCCATGTTGGGAAAAGGAGCTCCCATGTGCTGACTCACTTGGCGTAAGCCTTCTCCAGCAGGGCGCTCCAGAACTCGTTCCTCTCTGCCGACTTGGTGAAGACCAGCTGGTTGTTGAAGGTCGGGATGCGGTCATCAATGACCACGTCCACCCAGTCGCCGTAGCGCCAGAACTGGTGGAAGAACATGATGAAGGAGAATTCAAAGAGAGAAGGAGAGGAACCAGCCCTACCAACCTGGAAGTGGAAGATTCCAGCATATTGCTGTGAGAAGCTCTGCTCAGGAGGAACCACTCTGTAAAGGAGCTTCTCGTTGAGGGTGAGGCAGGCGATGGCGGCCAGCAACCAGCAATCACCTGCGCCCAAGAATTAACACGTCACGCTTAGCGCAGGTGTCGTGACCTCTGGTGCCTGGCTCATAGGTCGTCCTTTGAGGGGAACTTCTCGGGTATTAGTCCACACAATATTTCAAAGTTTCCAAGCGCACTTTTGTGCCTTTGCCGCTCTTCATTGACGCGCTCAACAATGAGAAGTGCTGCTGGCTGGATTCTCTTCCAAAAGAGTAAGCACAATGCAGGGAGGCCACCGGTCCGCCGTGAGGCCGCATGGGGGGGCGGGAATTCTGTTTTGTTAGCCCAAAATGTGCCTAAATATCCTGAGCGGATATTACACGCTGCATTCATACACTTTTACACACGTGTGTCACGGTACACGATGTACCTTCAGAACAACAAGACGCTATTTGCCGGAAATCACAACATGTACTACAAACATGGTGGACGGTCAGTGCTTGACACTAAACGTGCCACAATTATGGCAAATCTTTTCTACAAAATGCTATTTTAGCACAACCGTGGCTCAATTCTGCTAACCGAATGCAATAAGTTGCCACAAAATCACAATGTTTTGCTGTCATCTTAGCCAAATGACTCGGGTGCCTCTTCCACAACCTCGCAATTTTGCCAATTGAAAATTCTCTCAACGCACAATGAACGGTTTTGCCGAATAAATCGGAACTTTTTCCAGAAACACGGAGTGCACGCTACCTCTCAATTTACGATTTGGCACTAAAACATCATATTGGACCTGGAAAACAGTCCACAGACACCACCCTATATGCAAACGATTCCTCTCTACCCTATTTTCCACAAATATCGTGGATGCGGGAGAAGAAAAATGCAACCTGTCAGAAAAACAAAGACGTTCTGTAACCCCAACAATGTGTTAGATGTTTGGTGGAAAAAGTCGTCTTGTTCACCTAGATCTCCCTGGCAGATGTCGGTGCGACTGGCCCCGCCGACGATGAACTGAGGGCTCTCGCTTATTTCCTGCGCAAACAAACAGAAAGATTATTGTGTTGTTTCTTCACAAGCGCATCACCTCCATTTTGCAGCCTCTGGGTGGAAAATGATTGACGTGTAACGCATGTGTGGAACCCCCGCTCGCTCTGACGCTTTATTAGAACTTCATAACAACAAACGGTGAACTGAGCCCACATTCATGTCTTTTATAAATAATAATACCTCATTAATGACTTCCTGAGTCGAGAGTTTCTTCTATGATTCAATTCAATCTTCAAGCGTTTCTTAATAATAATAATAATAATACAATGTTTATAACATTACATGTTTCTAAGAGTTTGTTGGCTTTTTAGCACCTTTATGATGGCTTATGATATAATTAACGATGTGTTTATTGTACCATTAATACATTGTTTATAATAATAATCACTCATTAACAACATGTTTATAAGAGGTTACTAAAGGATTATTAGCATGTATACATTTTGTGTAGCCAAACATGTCGGTGGAAGGATGCTGAGGCAGGAGGCCTAGAGGAAGAGCAAAGAGGAGGTTTATGGATGTCGTGAAAGAGGACATGAAGGTAGTTGGCGCAAGAGAAGAGGATACAGAAGACAGAGTTAGATGGAGGCAATTGATTGGCTGTGGCGACCCCTGAAGGGATAAGCCAAAAGGAAAAGAAGAAGATGTATATAATTTGCTTCAAAACATTTATTATATGATCAAGAGTTTGTTAGGATTAGTTTATTACCAGTAATATGTTTATAAGGCTTTATGATAGGATTAATAACATGTTTGTGAGTTGTGAGAATGAGTATGTTTATAAAAGTTTATTACATGATTCATTCATTTTCTTATCCTCATTAGGGTCGCGGGTATGCTGGAGCCTATCCCAGCTGGCTTTGGGCGGGAGGCGGGGTACACCCTGGAATGGTCCCCAGCCAATCACAGACCACTGATTTGTAATATATTTGTGACACAAACGTATAAATTTATAACATTAATTATATGCTTATATTAGTATTAATAACATGTTTACATAAAGTTACATAGAGTTGCTTATTAACACGTTTCTAAGAGTTGATGGTATAATGAAGATGGTATTGACTTGTAAAGCGGTACCCTCACTTGACCACACTATGTTGTTCCTGCGGTGTCTCTGGACCTTGATCTCCATGTCAGAGTGGACTTTTCCTGGCTATAACAATCCCTGGTTAGGATGGAGACAGAGGTCCTCCTGCGCAGGACCAACAATAACGTCCCGCCTCCCCCGCGTGCCACCGATCCCTGCATCCTCCCTCCATCCTCCTCCTACCTTGGGTCTCTTCCAGACGATGTTCTTGACCTTGTTGGACTTGTGTCCGAGCTCCTTGAAGCCCAGCGACTCCACACTGGCCGGGAAGGAGTCGTCCTCAAACAGACTCTTCCTGTGGAGACATTCCTGCTGCAGGACGCCGAAGTCCTGGTTGTTGAAGCGCAGCGGCTTGTTCAAAGTGCCTTCTCCGTCTCTCCTCTCTCGTTCCCGGATCAGCCGGTCACAGAAGAAGCCAGACGGTGTGTAGGGCATCTCGTCCCTTTGTCTCTCTCTCGTCACAGTTCTTTTTTTAAATGGGTCTTTGCCACTTGAACTAAAGTTGACAAGCTAAAGAGCGCTGGCATAAATCCAAAGAGCAAACCTGTGATTGGCTCCCTCTCCCCGTGATGTGCCCTCCCCTCCCAGCACTCAGAATGAAGAGATTCAGCCAACACGCATTCACCTTTGCCCACACGTGCACCCAATGCCACATATCAAGCACACACACACACACACACACACACACACACACACAGCCATTGGCCCAAAGGGGGACAATGATCTTCATCATTGTTGGGTGACACAAAGGCCAGCGGGCCACGCCGGAGGCCATGTAAAGAGTGTCCGCTGGATGCCCTGCCTCAGCAGAAGGCATTCAACTGCTTCTCAATGGAGCTCAGCGTCGAGCAGTCTCAGCAAGAACCGCCGCAGTGACGCCCCCGCGAGGAGCGCTGGCCATTTTGGGCACCCAAGTCGCCAACATTTTGAGGGACCGAAAAGTTGATTTGTGTCAGAAAAAAAATATTACCCAGTGTGATTGTATCCTCCATTTGCTCACAACACTCACACACGTAGTTAGGGGACGTTCCTGCTGGTACGCTCATCCACACCACAGCTCGGATTGAACTAGCAACACTCGACAATGATCGACGTCTCATAACTTCATCTAAACACAGTAGAAGACAAACACCTTTTTTGGTTCAAAATAGTCATTCAACTTCAACTATGAGTGGTCTTCTGTAATCCCTCCCTGATCCCAGTTAATTGGTTCCAGATGTGACTGGGATAGGTGCATTTCTGTCAAGTATGATCCCTTTTTTACAAGTTAAATATTGTTGTAGTTAGAGCATATAAAACTTGTTTGCGAAATTTTTTTTTTTTTTAAACATTATTAGAGCCCTTTACATGTGGAATAACACCCCTATAGTCACCTTTACACAAAGTAGTTTACTTTTACTACAAAATAGTAGACGTAACACAAAAAAAAAGCCATTTAGGTGTAAATAAAAGTAAGGCTCGGGCATGTGACTAGGTGACCTAAATGAGGAGCAGACAGGAACTGACGTCATCACTTGCTGTGGGGCGCAACAGTAGCCTGTGTTTTAACAGGGATTCTCACCTAACATTATAGTAACATTACTGACACCCAGTGGCTAGTGTAAAATATTACATCAGCGTCTTGAGTGCATCTTTTGAATGCCTCATTTTTCACATTTCTGCTTGAAAATGTTTCATTTAGGCAAGAAATATGTGACATTAGCTTATAATATGCAAATGTTTTGACCAATAATAGACTGTAATCATCGGCAAAACCGCTGATTTAGTAATTATTATATTTAAAAAAATAGATTCAGACTGAAGCCGCGAAAGTCAAATTGCAAAGTGGTGAGCAACGACTGTATTTCCAGACTTTTGCACTGCCTTTGCTAAATAGTGCATTGTATTGAGCGCTTCTGATGAAGTACCGTGTACACTACATGCCAAAGGAAACATTTTGTGTGCCCATAATGTGCTACCTGCTAAATACTGCAGATCGAAAATGCTAGAATTTGCCACTAAAACGCAGTATTTACCCTCAAACGCCGAAACAAAAAGAAAATAAATCCTATACTATCACAAACATGGCGGACATCATGTCATGTCGTGTCATTTTCTATGCCGCTTATCCTCATTAGGGTCGCGGGGATGCTGGAGCCTATCCCAGCAAACTTTGGGCGGGAGGCGGGGTACACCCTGGACTGGCATGGCGGACACGCTACTTCCAAAACGAAAGTGCTTTGCCACTGAAGCGCGATATTTTGTCTCGAAACCCGAACGCTCCACAAACGTGGCACACCAGCTGCACTGAAAAAGCTGACTATTGCTTCTTCGTTGCAAAGTGCGTCTACAATCACCAATAGTGGTCACTTGTCAGCACAAAATGCAAAACAGAACGGGAAAAGAGCAATGATGATGCTTTAATAATCCCAAAAGTATGTTTAGCACTGATATACAGTATTCTTTGGGAAACTCATCAAATGAACGGAAGACTGATTTGACCCGAGTATCGGACTGCATTTCCTTCCTTTAGAGGCAGGGCCGCAGATTCCAACATGTGGTAGAATGATTGCTTTCGTGTTTCCATGCATAACGTTAACCTATCGCCATGTCCCAGTCGTTCGCCACGCGGAGGTACAACTTGTTCACGGTGAGCGAGCGACGCTCCTCGTACTCAAATTCTGCTTCTGCAAGGTTCCGCTTCTTTGGTTCCGCTTCACAGATGACGAAATGTTTACGGTTGGAGCGCTCAGCTGGCACGTGCACGACCACCGAAGACGGTTTGGTCTTCAGCCCCAAGATGGTGACCGACTGGACTTCAGTGCTGCGCTCATACTTGCCTTCTTCCACGGCGGCCCTAAAAGATCCCGTTGAGACAGCGTGAACAACAGAACCAGGTGACGATGAGGTTTTTGATATGGGTCACATGGGAAATTGCCCGGGGCCACATTTTCCAGGATGCACCACAAGAATGAGGGAGAAAAAGATTCATATTTGTGCTCAGCAGTCACTTGATGAGGTCCAGATATTTGAGTCAGATGGGCAGGCAGTGAATCCCTCACCCCAACTGTTCAGAATCAGAATCAGAATCAGAATCAGAATCAGAAAAACTTTATTGCCATTGTAAGTGAACAATTCACAAACTAGGAACTTTCTTTGGTAACTCAGTGCAACGTAGAATTCTAAGTAAACATAGAGTATTAAATAAACATAGAACTAACTAAACATAGAACCCTGAGTAAAAAGGTGAAATCACTGATAGGTAAAGGCATGAGAGTGTTTTTAGTGCAGGTATTATAAGGTGCCAAAAATACTGGTTATAAAGTGAGCATAGTGCAAATGTTATAAAGTGTTAATGAGTTCAACAGCAGCAGGAAAGAAACTGTTCTTGTGGCGAGAGGTTCTGGTCCGAATGGACCGTAACCTTCTGCCAGAGGGGAGTGGCTCAAATAGTCCATGTCCAGGGTGGGAAGAGTCAGCAAGTATCCGGCCTGCTCGCCCCCGAGTTCTGGAGACGTACAGGTCCTGGAGAGAGGGAAGGCTGCAGCCGATCACTTTCTCGGCGGAGCGCACGATGCGCTGCAGTCTGTGTTTGTCCCTGGCAGTGGCCCCAGCGAACCACACTGTGATGGAGGAGGTGAGGATGGACTCAATAATGGCCGTGTAGAATTGCACCATCGTCTGGACAGGCAGCTTGGCTTTCCTCAGCTGCCTCAGGAAGTACATCCTCTGCTGAGCC
>QODF01000092.1:1304656-1330074 GCA_024372805.1 Oostethus manadensis | reverse complement strand
CATCCATCCATCCATCCATTTTCCACCGCTTATCCGGGTCCGGGTCGCGGGGGCAGCAGCTTCAGTAGGGAAGTCCAGACTTCCCGGTCCCCAGCGACCTCTTCCAGCTCCATCGGGAGGACACCAAGGCGTTCCCAGGCCAGCTGTGAGACATAGTCCCTCCAGCGTGTCCTAGGTCTTCCCGGGGGCCTTCTCCCGACTGGGCATGCCCGAAACACCTCACCAGGGAGGCGCCCGGGAGGCATCCGGACTAGATGCCCGAGCCACCTCAACTGGCTCCTCTCGATGTGAAGGAGCAGCGGCTCTACTCTGAGCTCCTCCCGGATGGCCGAGCTCCTCACCCTATCTCTTAGGGTGAGTCCAGCCACCCTACGGAGGAAACTCATTTCCGCCGCTTGTATCCGCGATCTCGTTCTTTCGGTCATGACCCATAACTCATGACCAGGGTGAAATCGAGGGCGATAATGCTTGCAGACGACAAAGTGACGTGATGGCCAGTGTCAGTGGCAATTGCTCTTACACTGCAGAGGAAGCTCATCTTCCCCTCAAATGTCCAAAGAAGGGACGAAATATGTAGTGCTGCCCGTCGGTCGCTCAGCGTCTCTGGCGGTTTAGGGGGCAGCGGCTTGCTCGAACGCTAGACTTCTGCATGATGAGTGGATGATCTGTCTGAGGCGGAATCCCTTTTTGAGCGAATCAGCAAGTTTTTCACTCCGTTGTTTTGAAGTGATCCGGAGACATTCCCGACCCCCAGCGACTATGTCGTTGTTAAAAACGACTGGGATCGTAGAGGAGAATTACAAATAAACAAACACATTTATGATGTAGGCCAGAGAAAATGAGCTTGGATGACCAGCTGCCGCCACTGGACCTTTGTAGTATTTCATACACACTGAGTCCCAAAGGAATGTTCTCGCTGGACCCAAAACATAAACGGTACGTGTAACACACAAACACGTTCATTAAGGCTTCAAACTTGCCAGGGGTCCCGTGTTTGTTCTAAGGCTGAATTTGATTGATTCAGCTCTCGTCTATCAACTGTCACATGCTATAACTGCGAGGGACCAGAACTGACCTGAGCACAGGAATGCCATCGGTGTGAGCCCGGTAGAAGAGAGTGTACCAGTATGGCAGCAAACGGTACCTGAGAGACAAGACGGCGTCGTTTAGTGGAGTGTGATCCAAGAGCCCTCACTACACTCATCATGACGCCGGACTGGTGCCTCCTGTCGTCTGGACACACTACCTTTCTTCAATAACACTTCGTATGGGCTACGAGGTTGTCACCGGTCCACACCGTCCTGCAAGCCGAACGCTTCACCTCGGGATCCGCCATGGACAGGGTTAGAAGCTTTTATCTCGTCAGATTACATACCTAGCCTCTGGGACCCAGCGAAGAAGGCGTGAGCGGAACAAAAGGTCTCTCTGAGCCACCCGAGCGTGTCAGCAACCCGTCCACTGCTGCCATTTGCTTTGGAAAGAAGACACCCGTTCACGTCTTACTTTCGGTCAGGCCTGAGTAATCGAACACGAGGACTGGAGCATATGGAAATTGGTGGTTCTAAGGTTGGATCGTTGAGGCAATGTGAGTAGAGTGCTCAAGTAATGTGCCGCCTAAATGGGCTGTGGCGTTAGTTCATAATAAGTCAATACAGGACCAGTTTTGGTATGGGGGCCATGTTTTGATGAATAAATCACAAAATTTGTTAATATCAATACGACAGATTGAAATGCAAGACACACTGGTGGAAAATGAATGTTATCCGCAGGCTGGTGAAGCTTGTGCATCAATACAGTAGATCCCCACTTTTCCTTGTGGTTACCTGCACCGAATGGGAAAAACGGAATATTTGTAAATATGTCATAACTTAGCTCCCACTCAAGACACTAGCCCAAAAGAAGACACCTTACACAAGGACGTCAAAAGTTCATTGCTAAAGAAGCTGGCTGCTCACAGAGCTCTGTGTCCTAGCAGAAAGTCACAGGGAAGGAAAAAATGATGTGGTAAAAAATTGTCAAGCAATAGAGATAACCAAGTTATCCCAATAATAACTACATATATCCACAAGTTATACTGTGGGTTCCCAAAGGTGGGCTGGGTGCCCCCTAAATCGATCAAAGCAGAGGATTCTTCTTTTGACTGATTTAAAAGTGGCACTTTTGCGGGAGGACAAAACGAACCTGTTGTACTAAAAAAAAAAGCCAACTAATCACAGCTTGACCTTGGCACCAGGTTAGAATTGTTTTGGAGGTGCATGTCAGGATTTGGTTTGTTAAGGCTTGGTTTTTGGGGGGGGGCTAGCACCGTGATGCTGTAGCAGTTACTAAGCCTTTCATGTTGTTATCTGCATTGTCTGAAAAAAAGGCAGCACATTTGCAGGGCCCTAAATGCTGAGAGGCCAAGGGTCAAAGGCCCACTTGTTTTCATCGCTAACTGCACACCCCTAATTTAACACGTAGATTCAGCTTCAGTAGGCTGCATTTGCATGCAAGATTGACCTCTAAGCTTCTGTTTTCAAGAATTGTATTGTTGGAATGCAGTTAGTATTTGGAAAAAAAAGTGCCATTGACTTTTTCCTATGATTGATCGATCACCCACAGACGCCAGATCCTCCTCACCTGGTAAAAGCCGTACAAGTTGTGCAACTCCCGGTGTTCCCAGCCTCCATAATGCACTCCGTTCTTCGGCAACGTCAGCTCGGGCCCGGACAACACGGTGGGTTTGTTCATGTCAATGACGGCGTCGAGCCCTGTCACAAAAGCAAAATGGAACTATGGCTGCTGCATTGGAGATGCACTGGAGATTTTTTACACTAACCTTGTATTTATGCAGACCAAAGCATGTGGCGTTCCATGCCCGAGTATGAGGGTTGCTGAAGTCGGGCAAACTGCAGTCGCCTACAAGTGAGATGGGAGAAAAAAGATGAAATTCTGATTGATTGATTTAAATTGGAGGATATGGAAAGCTGACAGAAAAACGTTACCTGGCCTGCAAGTGCCCTTTAATATCTGTCCATAACAAAATGCCCTTCCTCTGGGCTGACTCACCCCAGGATTTTAACTACAAAGCCCACAATTGGACGGTCACCTACTCGATTGGCACCAAATTGGAGGTAGCCTACTCCACACGCCAGGATTTATCGGTACCACTGAACACATCCGGTTTGACTGAACGGGGCCGCCGGGTGGCAGATATATTGATCATGAACGCCACCTGTGTATCCGAACAAGTGGACAACAATTGTTCAAGTTCCCAAGATCACCAAGGTCACCCATAAAAAGCCACTTTTCCACTGCCACGTGGCAGTGACGAATTTTACCTGTGCTAATGTAAGTAGCGGATTCATGTACTCTTTAGGGTCTGTACCACTGAATCAATGCTCGGAGATAATACCCTTTAATCAATCCCACCCCCTGGTGTCGAGGGCGGACCTCTGGTGGTGGTGTGGAGGAACGGGAATTTATGACTGTCTTCCCGTCCGTAATATGACCGGAACTTGCGAGCTGATTTCTCTTCTTCTCCCAATTGCGGTGATCCCCATGGCATATCAAGATTTGACTGATTTGGCTAAACGTATCTTCGAGGCGGACGCTGATAACTTATGGCTACATGGTGAGGACCCCACGTACATTGACGCAATTGGCATCCCCAGGGGAGTTCCTGACGAGTATAAACCTACGGATCCTATCATGCAGGGTTCGCATCTATTTTGCCATGGATTACCACTAACGCCAATATGGAACGTATTCATTATATTTACTATAATGTTCAGCAGTTGGGCAACCAGACCGAGGCGGTTCTTAGGGCAGTACATGACCAACTTAAAGCTACATCACCCATGGCCTTCCAAAATAGGGTTGCGTTTGATGTGTCACTAGCAGAACAGGACGGGGTGTGTTCCACGTTTGGTGGGGAATGTTGCACTTTCATTCCTAACATCGAAAGAGAGGCAACGACGTGAGAGCATCAAAGGCCCGCAGAATCAACATTCTTCGGCTATCATGAGAAGCCAGACAAGGTGACACAACGAGGTCTGGCAACTACAAAGCATGAAAGGAGGAAGGAAGCGCAGATAAGATAACACCTGGACTGGCCCAATCGCCATTTGCTCCAGGGGAGGAGAGATGATTGATGGACACAGTGAACAAAAAACTGTTGGCATGGTGGAGGCGGAGAAGACGAAGACATCCAAAAGTATAAAAAAGCTGCGCAGGAAGAGATACTTTGCTCTTTGCTGATCTGCTGTTGTAAGGCTCACATAGTTTCTGTGCTGGCAGGGAAAGGTAATTAGCCCAGACGTCTTTTTTAATTTGGCTTGGTGTTTAAATAAATAGCTGTGCTTATCTCTCCTTCTATTTGGATTTATTGAACTCCCAATACCTCTGTTCGAACCTGCTACAGTGGTTAACATCATGGAGGATTCCACTGAACAAAAGAAACTTACGCAGACCAGGCAGCAGATGCACAACACCAGCATCCACGGACAAGGTCTGCGACAGACAAGTAGATCCGTCCCTGAAGCGGCCGGAATAAGCAGAGTGTGGCGCACGTAGGACGCCAGGCGTTGCCAATGATCTCTCTGGAGGTGCCTATCAGTGGGTGTATCATCCAAACACCGATGAAGGAGGGTGCCCACCTGCCAACCCCAATGAAGTTTCAACTCAGGTCGGGATTGCACTATTTTTCATTCCTTCACTACTATTTGCAGTTTATTCTTTAGTTTAAATGGGGTAAATTTTAAGATTTACTTGGAGTGTCACAAAACACACACAAGACAAGATGATATACACGAGATCGGACCTACGGGAACAAGATGAGACGATATTTCAACATTATTTTACAGCAAAGTACATTGAAAAAACACATGACTGGACAGTTATTATTTCATTTCATTTACCTGAGTCATAAAACAATGCAGGTGCATTCGGAAATGTTTATTCTAGGGGTAATACTGGACTCGGACTTTAACAGCCACATAAAATCAATAACACCTGCAGCTTTTAAAGAACATTTTCAAAATCAAGGGTATAAAAACCAGACTTCCAAAGGCTCGTCCATGCCTTTGACTCCAGCAGGCTACATCAGCGATTCCCAACCAGTGATTTCCAACCAGCAAACTCCAAGCGATACAGCACAGTACGGAAACAGCACAGGCAGTGGTCTCTTGTGAGTGCCTGGAATCAGGACTAAACACGGTGAGACTGCGTTTCAGTTTAATTGAACTTTTTTTCTACAATGACTTGCATAATTGCATACAATGATTAGATGAATGATGGAATGATTACGCTTCGAATTATGACATTGTGTACAAATTGTGGTCTATGAATAAACAATGTCATTGTCAACATTATTTTGAGGCCAAATCAACCAATAATGTTATGATATATCATAATAAGGGATGTCTGTCTTTTGCCGATATATTTAACATGCCGATATTGTCCAAGTCTTTTGGGATTCCAGTATCAACCGATATCAATATGTGCAACATCACATATATCCTGTCGTGGAACGAACACATATACTGTATGTTGAGAAGCTAATGGATACAGCATCAGCAATTAGCATCTCATGTGGCTGTAAACACTGTGCATTGCATTTTTCTTCTTCCAGGAGTCTCCATCGGATACCGTGTTTTCCTCAACATCTGCAAATTAGGTTCTCAAAACATTGTTGGAATAGCCCAACACTCAAAGGTAATAGTTACTGTAAGTCTCACCCGTGGAAGGTTATTAACTGGGATTTGGTTTCGGCAGTAAACACTTTCATGCAGCACATGAATGCACTTGAATGGGGCATCTTCTCCGCTCCGACTCTTGCCATTTTCAATACTTTCATTATAGGGGAAGAAAATGATACCAATATTGTCCAGTATTACAATTGATGTCACTGTCGGGCCTACAATATCGTACATCCCTACTCATAATATACGGTTAGATATATACAGTATAGTTACTATTGGAACAAGACATCATCGGCCCTTATAAAAAGGGCTGCACGATGGCTGAATGGGTAGCATACTGGCCTCATAGTTAGGAGGTTCTGGGTTTGAATCTCCGTTGGGCATCTCTGTGTCGAGATTGCATGTTCTCCCCATGCGTGCGTGGTTTTTCTCCGGGTACTCCGGTTTCCTCCCATATTCCAAAAACATGCATGTTAGGTTAATTGGCGACTCTAAATTGTCCATGGGAATGAATGTGAGTGTGACTGGTTGTTTGTCTTTGTTTGTCTATATGTGCCCTGCGATTGACTGGCGACCAGTCCAGGGTGTATCCTGCTTCACGCCCAAAGTCAGGTGGGATAGGCTCCAACATACCCGCGACCCTATTTTTTTTTTTTGCCTTGTACAGCATCATAACAGCTGAATGGGAGTCAAGCTGCCTTTAAATGCTGAGCAAAATTTATTTGCCAAGGGAAGCTTCATAATCCAAATGAGTCTCCCTTGACATTTGACTGCGTTTATTATGAATTTTGTTGCGCCACATTTCGATGCCAGTCCTGACCGGAAAAGGGACGGGTGGGGGATATAAGAAAGGGTGAAGAAGAACCTCACAAAAATATTTCAACCATGTTATAAACAACCATGATAATCACAATTTCAGCACAGCAACAACCAGAACAGTCACAGAGCAAAATGAGCAAAAACACAGGAAAAAAAATAAAATAAAATTATATATATATATATATATATATACATATATATACATATATATATATATATATATATATACATACACACACACATACATATACACATACACATATTCGTACACGCATACATACACATACTGTGCACGTACACGTATCCATGCAGTACATACATACATACACACACATACAGTGTGCATATATATGTATACACACATACATACATACATATTTACTAATAATGATAAACATACAAGAAAAACAAGGAGAAAAGAAACAGAAACTCTTGAACAATGACCATCCAGATGACACGTGCAACAAATCTACATGAAATCTACATTACTCTGCAGGGACAGGATAACCGCATCAGAGTGAAACAGAGAATGAGGAGATGTTTGTGGTGAGCACAGCCATGCATCCCAAGCCACACTCCCTCCAAAAGCGAGGGTCCGACTAGGAAGACGCCAGAGCACGGCCCCCCAGCAGGCTCCCTACAGAGGGGAAGGCCCGACCCCGCCCCCCCCAAGAGGCAACCACTCTGAAGAGGTGCAAGGGAGACCCACCGGACTAGCCCACTGCCCCATACACACCCAGAGATGCTGAGCGCCCAATGGGCAGGACAAAGCACAGCATTTATCCAATGACCGTCCAGTTTCCCACAGTGGGACAACCCACTCTATGCTTCCCTGTCTAAGTCAGTAGATTCTCAGCATCCGACTGTGTAAAAGCACGAGGAATGAGAAGGAAGTCGTGTCAGATACCTGTGTTAAGTAGCTAATTCTGAGCAAAAGATGCAGGTATTCTAGCGTATATTTAGTCAATGAAATGTACACACAGCAGTACATACCGTATTTGGTCTTTTTTTGGACAGTTTGGAGGAAGCTGAGTTTCCCTTGCAGTCTCTATTATTGGTGGTTATGTTATAGGTGGGAACGTTTGTTGCGGTGCCTTTTTGTTGTCACCTTTTTCGGACAAATTCGGCATACCGCTGGTCCTTATCGATGGGCCTGCATTACCTTGCAGTGTTCCCCGAGAGACAACATTGCCCCGCCTCCCCTTACAGAGAAATGAATGATTGCCTATTGCAGGCTAGACAATGTTTTTTTTGGACTGACGACCAGGCAGGAAAATTGCTAACTCATCAGGCACACAGCGACATTATCCAGACTGATCTCGAATACGCTGTTTAGGGTTACGCGCATTTTAACTTCACATTGTCCCAAATTTTATTCATTTATGCACATAGTCATGAAAATAAAGAAAAGGCATTGAATGACCAGGTGCATCCAAATTTTTGGCCTGTACTGTATTGCCACGTGTCTCTCTTCCTCATCTCTCACATCACCTTAGCACTTTTGGTCCATAGAACAACGGCATGAACAAAGGGAGCCCTTTTGTCAATCATATAATCTCTTTGTATCGGTGGGTGGAGGCGGGGCTGCTAGCATACACACACATTGCAGAAAGTGTAACGTAGTAGAAATTTTATAAGTGGATTGCAATATACGACCAGTCCGGGGTCTACCCCGCGTCTTGCCCGAAGTCAGCTGGGATAGGCTCCAGCATATTTGATTATGTGTTGTATTATACTTATGTAAATTAAAGCCATTAACTTTGACAGCCCAGGTTTTAAGTAATGTTTTCTCAATTAGAGAACCCAGTTTTTTGCTTTTAAAGAACATGCACACTCTGCGACTGGAGCATCTACGGGAGGTTGCCTTGACCCTGAGACTGACCTTCCTGTTCTTGTCCTGTAAGTGGCGCTGCAAGCGGGCCGGGTCCGGGAAGAACTCAGCGTTCCAGGTGAAACTTCGCTTCCCGCTCATGTGCTCTATGTCCAGCCACATCACATCGTATGGGATGTTGTGGTTGTCGAATCCAGCGTCCACGGCCTTCACGTCCTCCTCTTTGTCTTTGTCTCAGCAGGAGTGGTGGTAGCCAAGGGTGAACAGGGGTGGGAGAGCCTGGTATCCTAATGGGAGTCATGCTGCTAAGGTTAGCTCATCATCATAGAGTTTGGGGAAAAAAAGTATGGCCTCACCTGTCAGCTGAGCATAATGGCGGTACATATGTGATGGACTTGGTCCAAGGAGAACCATGCAGTCTATCACGGCGCGTTCAGAGATCCCGTGGACGTCAGTGTAAGGCTGCATCCCCTTTTCATTCTAAACAGAGCAGCAATTCATTTAGGTGACAAATTTGAGATCGATTTATTTAAATGGACTTTTCCACACTCAAGTCCACTTGCATTGGGACCAAGACAAACTGTGGTGAAAAAAGCCTCTGTGGCGTCCGCTCTGCCCCCTGCAGGATCGGAGTGGAAGAGTAACAGCCAACAAGTAAAAAAGGATGATACAAGCACCAGACAAGTGCTCAATGATTTATGCACAATTAGGGCATTTGCAGTTTATTAAGTCAGCTGGGATAGGCTCCAGCATACCCGCGACCCTAATGAGGATAAGCGGTATAGAAAATGGATGGACATTTATTAAATCATTTAATAATCATAACATCATAATCATAAATCATTATTAAAGCATTTCTAAAACTAATTTTTTTCACATGACTGTAAGACAGTGTTGAATGAATGAGGTCTAAATGCTACCTCTTCCTCGCTGGCACTGTAGTTGATGGCATCCAAAGAATTCACCCAGAAGATTCCAACAGTCTGCTCGGGCTTGTGGGCCACCAACAAAGGCACGCTGCCATACACGCCAAGATGACTGTTGATCTCGTAGGCAAACACGTCCAGGTTGTACAGGCGGTAAGGTTCATCATTTCTGGAGAAGACCCTTCTTTGATTTGACTTATGGCTGAGCTAGTGTGGATATCATGCAGGATGTCTTGCAGTTAAGGACCTGGTGTCCGCCAGACGTACATTGGTAGGGTGTTCTGGCACTCCAAACACATGCTGGAATCCATGGCGACGTAGGTCAGCACCAATGCTACTGGGCCCTACACAACATAATACATCTTACAAATTATCTTCTACCATAATACTTCAATGGACATACAGTATGTCTAACAAATAGAGGTGTAACGGGCTCTCGTGAGATTAAAATGTGATGCGATTTATCGTTCAGCAAAAACTGTCTAATCAATAAATTAATTAATCATACGAAAATGAACTTGATAATATTACCGGCCACCATATATTGCTATGTGCATGGGGGCCTGTTTGCCTCGTGTCTCTGTGGGGGGAGGTGGGGCCACTAGCATACACACACAGCAAGTCTTGTGAGAAGCAATACTGTACATTGTACAACGTAGTCGGGTATAGGAGGAAAAAAGATAATTTTTGTTATATTTCTCCATGTGGGAATATTTCAGCTTCAAAATAAAGGTGAGCCCATCAGCACGGACGGCCTGACGGCCTTGTTTCAAAGGTATCCACTCGAGCCAACACAGAAATGTGGATTTACTTTGTCACCTTGGCACGCTTTTCCACAGTTGAACATGTTCAGCGCTTTTGACTTTGCATATTGCCGTCTGCATCGACACTTGTGTTTTCACTCGCACCTAGTCTGTATGCGGTCGGTATCACGACGAATTGGGTTTTTTGGAAACACAAAACAAGCCTAATCCTTCTCCTCAAATGTGAACAAAATCCTGCTAAAAAAAGCTGAGACATAAGCAAAAAATACGTATAACAACTAGGGCTGTCAATCAATTAAAATATTTGATCGCAATTAATCACACTGTGTCTGCAGTTAACTCATAATTATTCATATTTAATCGCAGGTCCTTAACTTGTAGTCATATCTTAACGCACATTATATGCAAATATTGTTTATCTGATATTCTCTTTATTTCTTATATTATTTTTATTTCATTATATTATACTTATATAAAATAATCTAATATAATACTATATATTATTTTATTCAAATTGCATTGAGTGTTTGTCTTTTTCTTCTACAATGAGCTACTGTAACAAAACAATTTCCCTTGTAGCTCGATAAAATCTGAGTCTAAGTCTAAAATAAGTTATCTGTAATAAGAAGGAATGTACAGTAAATCTCTTTGTGATAAACGATTCGAAATGCAACTATGGTAACTACGTCGCATTTTATGTAAAGGAAAATCAATATTGGAAATAAGGCCCATAGAAATCCTCCAGTTTTTTTATGTTTAATGCGAGCAGTGATTTGTCCCTGCAATGTTTGACGGTCCTGAACGCACCTTCTTTGTTTCCACATGCTGCACAGATAGGACTACTTTTCTGTATTTTTCCCCTATTTCTTTCAGCTCATATTTTGGTTCCAAATGCTGATACTAATGTGCATATTGCTAATGTGCATATTTGTGGTACACACCCTCTTTGAAAAACAAACTCCAGGTGGATGTTGGTTTTGTATGAATTTAGTGCTTAAAGTTTGATGTTGTTCTTGCCATAGTTTTGCACAATCCATACTGAATAAGCTCAATTAGATGGCTAAAATGTTCATCGGGTCGCTATAATGCTAACGTCAATGGCAATGCATTAACTAGCTCCCCAAATACCTGTCATTGGCTATGCCGGTAACCAGCAGCTCCTAGCCTAAGCTAGCAGTTCAAAAAATTTAAAAACACTCATTAGTTGGGACACTTCATGCCAAGGCACCACTGTGCAAATGGCAAAACCTGCAGTGCGCCAGTAACTTCTCACTTCTCCCAGAGGCGACGTACTTAAGCACAAATAACTTGGTCTTGTTGAGGGAGCCATCTGCCAGGGCTTTGAAGCTAATCTTGCCATTCAAAATACCCTTTTCTATGCCCATTTCTGCTCATTAAATGTTCCAGCTTCCAGATTCACACAAATCTGCCACCGCCGCGGTTCCTCAAAGGTATGGGATGAAGGTCAAACAGGACGAGTCAAAAGAATTAGTGCCGTTAAAGGACATTTTGGTTAACGCGTCATTAACACGTTAACTTTGACAGCCCTAATAACAAGAACACAAATACAAGAAAAAGAACGAACCACCGAAAAGCAGAAGCAATACAGGCCTGGAGCTGACGTCGTGACCAGATCGGAACAAACGTCAACATTCCACCACAGATCGAACATAGGAAATAAGCCTTTCAGTGTCAATTTTCTCGAAGACAATGATACGATTAACATGTGTTTTGGTGTCACGAGCACTGGATTTGAGCTAGACTTTAAACTCGACACTCCCAGGTCACTATTGCGAACTCGTGCTTCAAATTGCCGAACTGCCACATCAGGGCGTGTCATCATTTGAGTAAAGTGACATTTTAACGTGTTTGTAAAGGCAAACCGTTTGCTTTGATATCCACAAAGGTCCTGAAGGTCACTCGCCATAAGTTGTCTTCTTCAGACTGTGTTGAAGATCATGAGAAGAACATGAGTATAAGTAAAGTAAGTAAGTAAAGAACACGGCAAGGCTTTACTTTACCTCAGTGTTGGCTGTAGCCCTGAGAAAAATACATCAAGGACAAACAAATGGAAAAAAAAGCTTTTTCTTTTTGATTGCATGTCAACGTCATTGGCGGTGAGAGGCTCACTTGGGAGGTTCCTGCAGCCCCTCAAACCACAGCTTGCTTTGAGGGTTGACCGTGACGACTGCCTGGTCCTCGCACAGGATCTCCACACGGAAAGGGAGGCGCCACACGCGACACTTGTGACGCCCCGAAGCCCATGAGACCGTCACTGAGTCTCCATCCGTTTGATCCTGTCTCAACCCGGCCAAGTAAGTGAGGTCAAAGATCACAGAGGTGCGGTTTGCAGACCATATGTGAAATAAAATGTTTTTGTACTTTTCACACTTGGGCTCCTCGGTGAGCACGTCTTGCACTCGGTAACGAGGTTTTATAGGCTTGAGCTCATCAATGAGGATCCTCACTGTGTCGTTTTTGCAGGGTGACAGAAGAGCTACCAGCTTGGTCTGACAAACACAAAAAGTCGGCAAAAAAATGGTATACTTTTTACATGACTGCATTTACACCTACTTACCAAATGACCAATAAACAAGACAACATCCCAAATGTCAACTCTTTCCATGGACTCTGATAGTGGACTTCAGTTCACCTGAGTTTCTGGATCCAGCAACTCAAAACGAGCCCCCTTCTCGGTCAGCTCACCGTGTCTGGAACAGCTTGGAACTGCATTTTAGCTCCCTGCATCTGGCGCCTTCAAAATGAATACAATAAATAAATACATGCTCAACACAAACTCTAAAATAAAAAGCGGTTTTGGATGGCTCTGCACTGAGTTCCACTGATGTCACGCAACCCGGATGTCCTTATATGGGTTAACGTTGAGCAATGGCTCCCAGGAAGTGTTTCTTGGGGTGTGAGGGAAAGCTAATTTTGTTTATCTTTCTTAAAGAGGCAAGCAACAGGCAGAAGTGGTTGGAGTTGCAGATTCCCAGCCAGCAAGAGAAAAAAATGCTCATCTGTCCACAGCACTTCACGTGGAACTGTTTTGTGAACATGAGCCAAGCTGGACTATCCGCCAAAACTGTTGTTGAAGTCCGACGTTGAAGTCAGAAGAGCAAGCATGCATGCATGCAGGAGTGCTACCTGCATGCATGGAAATTCCAAGCTCTCCCATGTCTTAGGCTGCTAATAGCTGTTAAAAGTGGACATTTTAAAACGATAAATCACAGTTTACTATCAACTCCTATACCGCCTAGGAAGGGGGGTTCAGCAGCTGCACAGAAGGCCCAAAAATGAGTAGAATAGGTTCCCTTTAGCACAAACAATATTAAATAAATAAAAATAGTTTCATCCAAAAACATTAAATTGCGATTCTGTTCATAATCTTCATGGACAGAATTTCTAGGCGCAGTCAAGGTGTTGAGGGAGTCCAGCTTGGTGACCTTAGGATCTCGTCTATGCTATTTGCAGACGATGTGGTCCTTATGGCCTCATCAGGCTGTGACCTTCAGCGTTTACTGGAGCGGTTTGCAGCTGAGTGTGAAGCTTCTGGGATGAGACTTAGCACCTCCAAATCTGAGGCCATTGTTTTCAGTCGGAAACGGGTGGACTGTACCCTCCGGGTTGGGAGTGAGGTCTTGCCTCAGGTGGAGGAGTTCAAGTATCTCGGGTTCTTGTTCACGAGTGAGGGAAGGTTGGAGCGTGAGATCGACAGACGGATCGGTGCAGCATCTGCAGTAATGCGGTCGCTGTACCGGACCGTCGTGGTGAAGAGAGAGCTGAGCCGGAAGGCAAAGCTCTCTGTTTACCGATCGATCTACGTTCCCACCCTCACCTATGGTCATGAGTTATGGGTCATGACCGAAAGAATGAGATCGCGGATACAAGCGGCGGAAATGAGTTTCCTTCGTAGGGTGGCTGGACTCACCCTAAGAGATAGGGTGAGGAGCTCGGCCATCCGGGAGGAGCTCAGAGTAGAGCCGCTGCTCCTTCACATCGAGAGGAGCCAGTTGAGGTGGCTCGGGCATCTAGTCCGGATGCCTCCCGGGGCCCTCCCTGGTGAGGTGTTTCGGGCATGCCCAGTCGGGAGAAGGGAACCAAGAAGACCTAGGACACGCTGGAGGGACTACGTCTCACAGCTGGCCTGGGAACGCCTTGGTGTCCTCCCGGTGGAGCTGGAAGAGGTCGCTGGGGACCGGGAAGTCTGGACTTCCCTACTGAAACTGCTGCCCCTGCGACCCGGATAAGCGGAAGAAAATGGATGGATGGACATACAGTATAAAGCTACACAGTCAGACACCAGTATATCTTAAAGAGCTCCTAGAACCCTATCAACCCAGTAGAACACTGCGCTCACGGAATTCACAATTACTTGTCACTCCTAGAATTTTTACAAGTAGAATGGGAGGTGGATCCTTTAGTGCCCAGGCTCCTCTGTTATGGAACCATCTCCCCAACTCATTCCGGGGAGCAGAAACGCTCTCATTGTTTAAAAGTCAACTCAAACCCCGCCTCCGTGCTAAGGAATACAGTTAGAACTGACCCTTGATGTGCTGATATGTATCAGAGACATTTCTCTATGTTCCATGGTCCACGTGTAGCAGGGTTGTTGTTGTTTTTTCAAATGGTGTCCACGTGACCTCGAATAAAAAAAAAATCACATCCAAAAAATGCATCCTCGCGTAAGCTGTACAAATACATTTGAATTTGAAACTGGCCGCACGGTGGATGAGTGGGTACCATGTTGGCATCCTAGTCAGGAGATTAGGGTTCGAATCTCCGTTGGGCATCTCTGTGTGGAGTTTGCATGTTCTCCCCGTGCGTGTGTGGGTTTTCTCCGGGTACTCCGGTTTCCTCCCACATTCCAAAAACATGCATGTTAGGTTCATTGGCGACTCTGAATTGTCTGTGAGTGTGAATGTTTGTTTGTCTATATGTGCCCTGCGATTGACTGGCGACCAGTCCAGGGTGTACCCCGCCTCTCGCCCAAAGTCTGCTGGGATAGGCTCCAGCATCCTCCAGCATATGAGGATAAGCGGTATAGAAAATGAATGAATGTAGATGTCATTGCAATGCTTCAAAATAACAAACAATAAACAACAAAATAGCCTCCAGCATACCCTCTAGTGAGGATAAGCGGCATAGAGAACGGACGGATAAACAACAAATATGTTATTAACAAGAAAATTATAATATTATTTAACTTCAAAAAAATGACTTTAACCTGACAAAATAAAATCGCACGAAACAAGCAAAGATCGATGAAAGTCTGTGTTTGATTTCTGCACAAATCAAGCTGTCGGTATTGTGCAGAATGCAACATACCTGTAAAAGGCAACCCATGACTTTTCATAAACTTTTCTTTGCCATCACCACCTGACACACCACTGTGGAACAAAGCAGAAAGACATTTCATTATTTGCTTCTTCATAACATCACATAACGAGTCATGGGCGTCACTGTCATTTAAATTAGGGAGAAAAAACCAAACATGATCTGTGCAGAAAAATAGAATATTATATAGAATTTTTGAACAGGCTTATAATGAGAGGCTTGTCTTGTATGTGAAGTGCGAGACGTGCTGCAGCATTAAACACCTACATTGTTATTAATAATAAATAGTAAAAAAAAAAACATCCCCGGGAATGGGCGGCTCCACGTCCCCCATTCCGAGCAGAGAGCCACACACGCGCCAATGACGGGAGCGGCCGGAGTGAAGATATAGCACTCGGTGCAAGAAAACTAGTTTGAACGAATGCAGAGGAAGTTCCCCGCGTCTTGTGCTACGAGAACCGTCAAGCCGCACACAAAACGCGTCCGCAGCACTTTCCGGAAGTGCGCCACCGCTCACATTTCCGGTGTGCGATTTCAAAACTAGACCAAAGTAGCGTCGCACTCGGGTGTTGTGCTTTGTCGCCCCCTATGGTGACAGCGAGAAGTACACCAGCCGGAACGGGAGGCGGATGCTCCGCAGCAAGATGCCAGACGGTGTAGCGCTTTCCTCGTGTTTCGTGCTCGTGGCAGCGCTTTTAACTCCCGGGAGACCAGCGGAGGTGTCGTTATGGAGCGTGGAGATCAACTCGGTCAAGGTGTGTTCTGCAGCTTGCTCCAGTCCAATCCGGCTTGCGTGGCCGCTACATGTCGGTTAGCTAGCCCGCTAGCCCGCTAGCCGCTGCTCTCCCGCCGCCTCGGCAGTGACGATGCACGGACCTTCCTGGGTATGGGCTTTCGGGGGTCAGTCGTGCTTACTTTCGCCCACGTTTCCCCTGTGATGGCGGCATAGTCTATTGCCGAGGGCGGGCGGTCCCAATGTCGGGTTTGTAGCCACGAATTGGGCGCTTCTCGGTGTAAACGATGCTAGAACATTCCCCGTTTGCCGAATAGATGCCAAACAGGGTCATAAAAAGCCCCAGCCGGTAAACGGTCGAGAGTGAGGCGATTTCTGTGCTAAAGAAATGAGCGACGCACGTCGTTGAAACCGAATGAGCTGACTTGGAAGTTGTCTGGTTTTCAGACCCAGCATGCTGTGTTCCGGAAGACGCTGTACGCCAACACTACCATCTTCATGAAGTGTGAGTGTCTGCCCCGTCCCTTCTAATGATCGCTGCACGGACCGACGACATGCTTCAGGAAAATACACACACAAAAAATAAAAATATATTTCTTATATATGTGTATATATATATGTGTATATATATATGTGTATATATATATGTATGTGTATATATGTATGTATGTATGTATATGTTATGTATATATATATGTGTGTATGTATATATATATATATACATTATTTTTATTTACTTACATTTTACAAATTATTTTCAGATCACACATATTTCCTGCCCAAAAACAACTATCATTTTTTTATTGATGTATTTAAAAAAAAAAAAAAAAGGCATACAATGAGGGTGCGCTGTTCCGCCTGTTGTTTACTGTGTATGTATTGTTTTGTGTTGCTTGTTGATATTTACAGACCTTTGTCATGTTCTTCTGGAAAAACTTGGAAATCAGTGCAGACCTCTTTTCAGGCTACCCATCCTCACGGGAGTCAACCAAAACCAAGTTTGTTGTGCAACTGTATGTGAATGTCACCATCCCTAAAAACCTTGTTCACTTTATACTAGTCTGTGTCGAAGCTGACGTTATTTACAAGACAAGTCGTTGGACGTGAAATTGTTTTCGTTTCTATGATTGCCCATTTAGGCGGCAAACTGGTGGCGCCTTTCCTTTTACCAAAACACCTCCATTGGTCTGGCAGCAACACAACATATGACACCAATGAGTCAAAGTAAGTTTGGACGTTCCTTCTGTCCGCAGTCCAGGCTGACGCCAGCTCGTGTGACCGGAACGTGGCCTTCAACATCAGTTGGTACCTGCGCTCGTCCGTGTGCTACAACGAGGTCTTCAACACTCCAGTGAGTATCCTCGCTTCTCCTGCTCTGTGCCGGTTTCGCTCTCATTTGCTCTCATTCGTGTCTTTCTGTCCACGCTGCCCCCTGCAGGACAACAAGGCCATCAACATGTTTGCCATGGAGCACACGCTGAGAGAAGGCTGGAGCGGCTTCTACAGTCAGGGCTACGTCTACTTTGACAACTGCTCGGCTCTCCTCACACCGAAGGTCGGTGACTGAAATTTTCCCAACGTTTGTGTGCCGCACGGTGGATGAGTGGGTAGCAAGTTGGCCTCACAGTCAGGAGGTTCAGGGTTTGAATCGCCGTTGGGCATCTTTGTGTGGAGTTTGCATGTTCTCCCGGTGCGTGCGTGGGTTTTCTCCGGGTTTGTCCAGATTGTTTGTCTATATGTGCCCTGCGAGTGCCTGGCGACCAGTCCAGGGTGTACCCCGCCTCCCGCCCAAAGCCAGCTGGGATAGGCTCCAGCATACCCGCGACCCTAATGAGGATAAGCAGCATAGAAAATGGATGGATTTAATTTGTCTTCTGACTGTGCACACCCATTACAAATTTCATCCAAAGTTTTTCAAGCTATGACATACATATGTTTAGGAATTTTTTTAAAGATTTGACATCTCTTTATGATTTAGTTTCATTTAACACATTTCAGTGGATTTTCATTTTAAAAAAAAGGTAGTTTTTGACTATTTGTTACATAAGTCAAAACAGTTACAATATATATATTTTGTTGATTTAAATATGTATATTTTACGGGCCGCACGGTGGCTGAGTGGTTAGCACATCGGCCACACACTCAGGAGATCTGGAAGACCTGGGTTCAAATCTCCGTTGGGCATTTCTGTGCGGAGTTTGCATGTTCTCCCCGTGCGTGTGTGGGTTTTCTCCAGGTACTCCGGTTTCCTCCCACATTCCAAAAACATGCATGTTAGCTTCATTGGCGACTCTAAATTGTCCATCGGTGTGAATGTTTGTTTGTGCCCTTCGATTGACTGGCGACCAGTCCAGGGTGTACCCCGCCTCTCGCCCAAAGTCAGCTGGGATAGGCTCCAGCATACCCGCGACCCTAGTAAGGATAAGCGGTATAGAAAATGAATGAATGTATATTTTATTTGTTATTATAATACTGTACAGTCATCCCTTGTTCATCACGCTTAATTGGTTCCAGACCCGACAGCGATAAGTGAATTTTTGCAAAGAAGGGTTTAAATATGAATAAACGGACAATCTGTTTATGACTCTGAGTACGATTTGTACATTATTACAGCCCTCTAGGCATGAAATAACACCATTGTAGTCAAATTTACAGTCCTAAGACTCGTGCTTGTGTGTCGTTCAGTAAATGTCTTCCGGACGTGTGGTCAGGAAGTGAGGCCGGGGATTCAGCGTGTGTTGCGTGTTAGCTGGAGAACAGCCTCAACCGTTGTAGGCTCTGTTAGTATGATGGTGACAATACCTACCATCATGATTAGTATGGGATTATGGTGCCTGTTGCAAGATAATTACGAAATAATAAAAGCCTGTCACTGACAACGTGCATGTTACTGATAGATAGATACGTGCATACATACTTTATTCATCTCCAAGAGAAAAGAAACAGCTAGTGGCCAGAGTAGACCACAGTACTTCTACGTCTCGTGTTGTTTTAAACTGTGATTGTATTTTAGTTCAATTAAGAACATTTTTTCCAACACTACGTAGCATTTGTTTAAATATGCGTTTTTGTACCAATAGGCTGTTTAAAGTAGCTATGTAGCCAACCACGAAACAGCAATCATTATTTAATTAAAAAACGCAATAGAGTGACGGACGACTGTATATGAATATGATATATATTATTTGTACCATTCTTTATGTATTACAGTATTTATCAAATGTATTTATATAAGTTTTTGTATTATACAATTATATATTTATACTGTATAGCATATATTATTACTATACGCAGTTTTTGAATAAAAAAAATCGCCTACACTGTATTAATATTATTGTTATTGATTTATGTTTATTCCCTCCTCCAAGGTGTATTATGCAGATTTCAATCCATATCAGCCCCTGTCTAGTCCCAAGGTGAGTCCTATTTCGTCCTTGAGAATCGTATTCTCAATGTGTGAGACGTTTGTGTCGACTCACCTTCTACTTTTGAATTGCTCCATTTAGAGTGACTCATCAAATCAGAGCCTTTTTTGGACTGACAAACCGGTAAGTTCAATTTTTTTGATACGAGAGAAAGAAGCTTTGTTACGTTCACTCGTGCCATGAGGATGTTTTGGTTGCAGGACATTGGCGCCGTGGCCAAGTCGTGGGAGGACAGTCCGTACCTGTTCATCGTGAAGGTGCAGCCATTCTTCCGTGGCCCAGAGGAGGAAGACTTTACTTTTACCAGTGAGGAAGAGAAGGTTTTTCTTAAGTAACAAAACGATAACACATACTGTAGTGACGGGATGCCTTTTTTTCTTCAGTGAAAGTGGAGATGAAGGGACCACATGACTACTCCTCCCCGGCAGACTGGCCCCAAATGATGGTAGATACTGTATACTGTACATTGGATTTAACGCCATGATTTTAGTTTTTTTCCAAAAGGTTGATAAAACTGTAATTCACCAATTTCACCACTAGGTGGAGCAACTGCACTGTTGCAATATCTTGCATTAGCTCACTTGTATAATGGAATGCAAAAGATGTCTGGTGGGTTACCTTGTGGTCATCAGATTGTCAAATGTCCACGTTTCTCTTGGTATCTCACAGTTCTTTATGGTCATGTGCATCGTCTACGTCTTTTTTGGGACCCTCTGGCTTATCTGGTGCGCCTGCTACTGGAGGGACCTGCTGCGGATCCAGTTCTGGATCAGCGGTGTCATCATTCTCGGCATGCTGGAGAAAGCCGTCTTCTACTCGGAGTATCAGAGCATTCGCTACCGAGGAGACTACGTTCAAGGAGCGGTGATATTTGCTGAGCTGCTGTCGGCGCTGAAAAGATCTCTCGCTCGCATTCTGGTCCTCATTGTCAGCCTTGGTTACGGCATCGTCAAGTAAGTTGTATGTATAATTAGAGATCACCACTCAGATCAAACAACCCTAATTAGGATCTCCACTCAATTTTAGTGTTCACCAAGGTTATTAAATCAGGAGATTAGTATAGAAAGAAGGTATAGATTTACAATCCACTAAAACCAGTCAACACACAGGCATTGACTAAATAGATGGCGACACAAGTGAGTGCAGCTCACAGTGAACGTGTCCATATTGTGTGAATATTTAGTTTGAGCACCATTATCCAGGACGGCCTTAATCCTCATGGGCATGGAAATGAGCAGAGCTGCACAGGTTGTTGGAATCATCTTCTCCTTCCTCTTTCACTCCTCCATGATGACATGGTGGCCCCACAGGTGCTCAATTGGGTTCAGGTGTGGAGGAGACATATTTGACCACTCCATCACCTTCGCCAAAAGACCAGAAAAGTCACTAGCCAGGATCTGGGAAGAAAGTATGTTTAACGCGCAGCTATTTTGATGTCTCTTCAAGAAGACAATGCATGATATGCTACCTGCTAGTATGCCTCATTAAACTCAAGACGGAAAAGGGATGGAATGATGCTCTGCTTGACAATGTCACAGTACTTGTTGGAAGTCATCTTGCACTCATGCAGCCCAGGACCATGATGCTAACCACCACACTACAGACTGTAGGAAAGACACAATTATCTTACTGCTCACTTGTGTCTCCAGCTATTTAGACAATAATGGCTGTCTCTCTACTGCTGTACAAGCTGTGCACTGACTTATCTAAAGTGCATGCACGTTGAATTTCTATTGTATTGTATTAGCTACATACAGTGTACTGAAAGAATGTACTCACTTTTGTCAGATACTGTATGTCTGAGCGCGCATGGTGGTTGAGTGGTTAGCATGTTGGCCACACAGTCAAGAGATTTGGAAGACCTGCGTGCAAAGCTCCGCTTGGAGTGGACTTTGCATGTTCTTCCAGTGCGTGCGAGGGTTTTCTCCGGGTACTCTGTTTTCCTCCCGCATTCCAAAACACGCATATTAGGTTAATTGGCCACTCTAAAATTGTCCATAGGTGTGAATGTGAGTATGACTGTTTTTTTGTCTGCCCTGTTTGGCTAAGTCAGCTGGGATAGTCTCCAGCATACCCCTGCAAGCCCAATGAGGATAAGCGGCATAGAAAATGGATTATCGGCTCTAAATTTAACTTTTTCAAAACCCAAAACCTAAGAAGAACACAATCGGCAAGCATATGTGACCAATAGTGGTAGAGCAGACTGAACTAATAGAATGCGTGTTGTTCATATTCACATACACATTCATCACACGTGTGCATAAGCCAAAGCAGTCTCTGAGAGATTCGCAACAACTTTGTGCGGTTATAAGAGGCTGTACTTTCAGCGATAGCTAATGTTAGTGGCTAAACGTTACCACATTGCTGTTAGCTGACCACAAACAACATGTGTGTCTGTGTTGGTTTGCTGGAAGCGGATGGGCTGTAATGGTTTGCACCGTATTAGAAAGTTTGCAGTACCTAACCAAGGCAGAAAGACCGCACCTTTTAAGGAAAATGTATAAAAACGACATTGAATCTGCCTCATAATACAGTGCATAATTGTCTCATTTAGGCCAAGGTTGGGTACCACCGTGCACCGGCTGGCGGCTGTCGGGCTTCTTTACCTGCTCTTCTCTTCAGTGGAGGGCGTGCTCAGAGTGACCGGTGTAAGTGTCAAGTGTCATTATTATAAGTATACATCTTTCCGGCCTTCCCAGCGTATCTGTAGCCTTCATGGCGGAGAAGCTGATGGTATTTTTTCACACAAAAATGTAGCAGCTCGCCATAAATGAATGCGATCTGATGCAAAGAGACGACAGCAACAACCGTGGCAGACCGAGGGGCCATTTCGGGATTCTTGTGTTTCTGGGGCACTATGGGATGTTAATAGGAAAGGATGATTTTGATCCAAGAGCAGATAGAGCAGTCTGAGACGCTGAGAGTAAGCATTGTTAAACCAAATGATAGAAGATGATGTGTGTACACTACATGAGGAAAAAGTATTAAGAGACACTTTTTAATCCATCAATAAATTAAATCAGAGGTTTGACTATGCCTTAATTAGAATTTCCCTGTTCCCAGTGCACATTGATGAGTTTGATCCTGAGGATCGCTCTTGTTTTCCCAGGGTTTCTACGGGACGGTTGCCCTGGTGGCCAATCTCAGCCTGTCCCTCATTGACTCCTGTGTCATGTGGTGGATATCCTTCAGATAATTGCATGACCCAGGATTAGTGTTTAAATCTCTTAATGCTGGTTTCTTTGAAAACACACACCCTATGTTCTCCTTGACTTGGCACGCACATCTTCATCAGTTTGTCGCAAACCACCCGGCTGCTGAAGCTGCGCAGGAACGTGGTGAAGCTCTCGTTATACCGGCACTTCACCAACACACTCGTCTTCTCTGTGGTTGGTGAGTGGGCACCCCTCCGTGGGTTAAGGTTCAATCAAACCTGGCCTTTATTTTTCATTTGTAAAGACAGAATTTGTGAGATGTGGTTGTGTACCTTATCAAATGGCCAACAAGCATGTTCTGTTCAAATGTGTCTGCAGCATCCATCATATTTATCATCTGGACTACCAAAGTCTTCAAGCTGGTCGAGTGCCAGAAGGTGCGCTAATTGCTTACTGTGAGCGTCGTTCTATTCAGGCACTAATATCCTGCCCCCTTCCTCTGTCCACAGAGCTGGAGGGACTTATGGGTGGACGATGCCTTTTGGCGGCTTCTCTTCTCCACCATCCTGCTGGTCATCATGGTGCTGCTGCGGCCCTCTGCTAACAGCCAGAGGTCACTATCCAGACATCTCTCCCTACTTGTACAGTAGACGGATGATGCCACAGCCTTGAGTTTGTGCTTCCTTTCAGGTTCTCCCATTCACCTCTAATTGATGACGACGATGACGAAGAGGACGCCAAGGAGCCCATGTTGAATGAAGCGTTTGGTACGCAAGATAAATGCACTTTTAGGACTGGGTGCTGCAACACAGATCAACAAAATTGCCTGGAATTTGTCAAGTTCACATTTATGAACATGACACACACTGTGTCACTGAATGTATTTCATACAGTCGTGTTCAAAATTATAGCAGCAATGCGACTAACCAAAGGAAGTACTGTTATTAGTATAGTTTTATTGCTACATGGCAGACCAGTTACCAGTAGGTGCAGTCGATTCTCAAAACACCCAGCATTCCTGATATGCCTGCTTTTAAGGCTGTGCTATTGGGCAATTAGTTGAAAGGGCTGTGTTTTTTTGAACACGGATAAGTGTAGCATTCAATCAGTGATCAATTTTGTGAAAAAACAGGTGTAAATGATGTGGCCCCTATTTAGGGATGAAACCAGCACTTGTTAAACATGCATTTCTCTTTGAACGCGTGAGGAAAAGACATTGTTCAGAAGAACAGCGTACTTTGATGAAACAGTCGATTGGAGAGGGGAAATCTTATGAAGAGGTGCAAAAACGTTTTGGCTGTTCTCCAATGCCTTAAAATGGAGAGCAAAACCAGAGACACGTGGTAGAAAACGGAAGACAACTATCAAAATAGCTCAGCGAAAGATCAGCTCCAGGATGATCAAAAGACAGTCGGGAGTTACCTGTAAGTACTGTGACAATTAGAAGACGTCTGTGTGAAGCTAATGTATTTACCGTAACCCTCAAAGTCCCTCTGTTGGAAAAAAGGCATGTGCAGAAGAGGTTATAATTTCCCAAAAAATGGCCTAAAGAGAAATGGAGCAAGATTTTGTAGAATTATCAGAGTAAAATTGTTCTTTTTGGGTCCAAGGGCGCAAACAGTTTGTGAGACGACCCCCAAACTCTTAATTCAAGCCACAGTACACAGTGAAGACAGTGAAGCAAGATGATATGGGCATGTTCCTCCTACTATGGTGTTGGGCCTATTTATCCCGTAGCAGGGATCATGGATCAGTTTGCATGTGTCAAAACACTTGAAGAGGTCATGTTGTCTTATGCTGAAGAAGACATGCCCTTGAAATAGGTGTTTCAACAAGACAATGTCCCCAAACACACTAGTAAACCAGCAAAATCTTAGTTCCAAACCAACAACATTAATGTTATGGAGGGGCCAGCCCAATCCCCGGACCTTAATCCAATGTAGAACCTGTAGGGTGACATCAAAAATGCTGCTTCTTAAGCGTGCATTCATTTTCTTCTGCTTATCCGAGGTCGGGTCGCGGGGGCAGCAACCTAAGCAGAGAAGCCCAAACTTCCCTCTCCCCGGCCACTTCGTCCAGCTCTTCCCGGCGGATGCCGAGGCGTTCCCAGGCCGGCTGAGGGACATAGTCTCTCCAATGTGTCCTGGGTCTAACTTGAGGCCTCCTACCGGGTGGACGTGCCCTGAACACCTCCCCAGGGAGGCGTTCGGGAGGCATTCTAACAAGATGCCCGAGCCACCTCATCTGACTTCTCTCAATGCGGAGGAGCAGCGGTTCTACTCCGATTCTTATCCGGATGACAGTGCTTCTCACCCTGGCTCTAAGGGAGAGCCCAGCCACCATGCAGAGAAAACTCATTTCGGCCGCTTGTACCCGCGATCTTGTCCTTTTGGTCTCTAGCCAAAGCTCATGACCATAGGTGTGAAGGTAGGAACGTAGCTCGACCGGTAAATTGAGAGCTTTGCCTTTTGGCTCAGCTCTCTCTTCACCACGACAGACGCTGCACCAATTCGTCTGTCCATCCTTCCATTGCTCGTGATCAAGACCCCGAGGTACCTAAACTCCTCCACTTGGGGCAGGACCTAATCCCCCACCCGGAGATGGCACTCCACCCTTTCCCGGGCGAGAACCATGGACTTGGACTTGGAGGTGCTGATTCTCATCCCAGCCGCTTCACACTCAGCTGCGAACCGATCCAGTGAGAGTTGAAGGTCACTGCTCGATGAAGCCAACAGGACCACATCATC
>QODF01000092.1:1160842-1303771 GCA_024372805.1 Oostethus manadensis | reverse complement strand
GGTCAAAGCTCTCCCGTAGGTGGGAGTTGAAATTCCTTCTGACAGGGGACTCTGCCAGACGTTCCCAGGAGACCCTCAAAATGCGTCTGGGCCTGCTAGGTCTGACCGGCATCCTCCCCCACCATCGGAACCAACTCACCACCAGGTGGTGGTCAGTTGACATCTCCGCCCCTCTCCTCACCTGAGTGTCCAAGACATGTGGTCGCACGTCCGACGACACAACCACAAAGTCGATCATCGAACTGCATCCCAGGGTGTCACCCTTATGCTTGAACATGGTGTTCGTTATCGACAATCCGTGACGAGCACAGAAGTCTTAACAGCAAGACACCGCTCGGGCTATGATCAGGGGGGCCATTCCTCCCAATCACACCTCTCCAGGTCTCGCTGTCGTTGCCAACATGAGCGTTGAAGTCACCCAGCAGAACAAGGGAATCCCCCGAGGGAGCACTCTCTAGTACTTCCTCTAAGGACTCCAAAAAGGGAGAATATTCTAACTGCTGTTTGGCGCATAAACACAAACAACAGTCAGGATCCGTTCCCCCACCCGAATGCGTAGGGAAACTACCCTCTCATTTACTGGGTTAAACTCCAATGTGCAGGGTTGGAGCCGGGGGACAACAAGAATTGCCACCCCTGCTTGTCGCCTCTCATTGCTGGCAACACCAGAGTGGAATGAACTCCAGCCCCTCTCGAGAGGACTGGTTCCAGAGCCCTTACTGTGCGTTGACGTGAGTGAGACTATATCTAGCCGGAATTTTTCCACCTCACGCACCAGCTCAGGCTCCTTCCTCGCCAGAGAGGTGACATTCCACGTACCAACAACTAGCTTCTGTAGCCGAGGATCGGACCGCCAAGGCCTCTGCCTCCGGCAGCCACCCAGCTCTCTTTGCACCTGACCCCTTTGGCTCCTCCAACGAGTGGTGAGCTCATGGGAGGGGGGACCCACAACAACTTAGCTCCTAAGAGCATTGGGACACGCAAACTCCTCCACTACGATAAGGTGGTGACTGAGGGAGGAGCAAGAAATCTTAATAGATTGTGGGTTGTTGTTAGAGAAACTTGAAGTGGAATAACAGCTGAAAGGTGTCATAAGTTGGTTGACCCCATACTGCACAGATGTGAAGCACTCTAAAAAAACTGTGCTCATATAACTAAATATTAGTTTATTGCTTAACAGGATTGCCAAATCCTAGAAACAAACAAGTTTGTACAAAATACACTGCCTGGGCAAAAAAAGTGGCCACCTGGCTACAAGGTTGCTGCAGTTGGTCAGGTCTAGGTTCTGGAACACTGTGTGCTAAAAAAAAGACTGAGGTCAGCGGACTACCTGAATATACAGAATGAGCAGGTTATTCTATCAATGGATTTTTTTCTTCCCTGATGGCACGGGCATACTCCAAGGTGCCAATGCCAGGATTTATTGGGCTCAAATGTGAAAGAGTGGATCGGGAGCATGAGACATCATTTTCACACACAGAATCTTTGGGATGTGCTGGAGAAGGCTTTGCGTAGCGGTCAGACTCAACCAACATCAATTCAAGATGTTGGTGAAAAAGTAATGCAACACTGGATGGAAATAAATCTTGTGACAATGCAGAAGCTTATGGAAACAATGCCACAGCGAACGTGCGCCATAATCAAAGCTAAAGACGCTCCAACCAAATACTAGCGTGTATGACCTTTTTTTGGGTGGCACTTTTGCCAGGCAGTGTAGTTTTGAGTTTGTAAAGTCAACGGCAGACACTGCTATTTTTTGACACATCTCTTTCAACTAATTGCACAGACTAAAGGGCATGCATATCGCGAAAGCTGGGTCTTGTTTTTTTTCTGAGAATCTACTGCACCTACTGGTAACTTGTTTGGCGTGTAGCAAAAAAAATCAACTAATAACAGTGATTCATCTGGTTAGTCACATTGGACTGCTATTATTGTTAACACTGCCACAGTCTTCAAGGGCGGATTGTCCCTTTTGAGGTTGTTCCGATATTTTACAATATAAGGATATGTTTTGTGCGTAGAGACTTTTTTTCTCCCAAAATTCTGTGTGGAATGGAAAGATGCTGGACGCCACTTTGATGTATTCTTTAGGGATGCACCCCCCATATTGTTGGCATGTGTTGTAGTATTGTTAACTTCATTGTTATCACCAAGCAGTGCATCACAACATAGGTACTATCTGCACAGCATTTAAACATGCACACTGTGACTTCCTGTCCAGCGCTAAATATGCTACCAAATACAAGCACAGTAGTAATAACCTGTATTTATTTGACACAGGTTGGAACCTGTATTGTCATTGTAGTCAACACAAACTTGGTGCAGCAGCTTTATTAGATAATGACAATAGAATGACAATAGGTATGAGGCTGGATGACACAAATGAGCTCTTTACTGACACCTGCAAAACAACATGGTATACCTTACTCATTTCTTTTTTTTATTTTTTCTATTTTTTCTTATTTTTATTTTTTTTTTGGTTTGTTTTTATCTTTTTCCTGTTGTTTTTTAGTTATTTTCTGTCATGCCCCCACCAGGGGACAAATGTTTTCACGCCCCCCAATTTGAAATACCATTGAGAAAAGGATAATATCTATTTATTTATCAGGACTGTGCAGATTGACCCTGAAACTGAAACCAGGAAAATGCAACGAAATGTGTCATTTCCAGCTAAACGCTATGCATAAATCTAATAGTTCACTTTCAGTGAAAACTTGGCCATGCTACTAATTGTGGTTGGCCTCAACTAGCTGGGACTCATCAAATGTTAAAAAGTTAATTCAGCAGTCTCTCTGAAGGTCGATTTCCTTTGCGGTAACGCCAACAATGTCCTCCAGGAGATTCTGGTTGCCACTGAAAAGCTCTTTTGTGTCAAACCTGGCCCGTCTGAAAGCCATTTTGGGCTGCTTTGTATCCCTGCCAAAGTACTCTGTGTCATGGTGTGCCGTGTATCTCAACAAGGGTACCATCAAGGACTCACACGTGGCCACCATATGTTGCACAGAATGTTTTTCCTGTGTATATGTACCAGTATATATAGATATGCAGTACATGCACACAACCTTTTTGTTTTTTTTTTTTTGTTTTTTGTTTTTATGATGATTTGATTTTTTTTTGTTGTTTTTTTTTTCTTTTAGTTGTTGTTTATTTATGTTTTAATTTTTTTTTTTTTTTTTTTTTTTTCTTTTTTTCTTTTTATTTGTTTTTTTTTTTTTTTTTTTTTTTTTTTTTTTTTAAAATTAATTAAAATTTTCCCTGCATTTTTTTTAATATTGGCTATGGGCCGTATACTACATGATTGCACTTTTGTGTATATTCCAACTAGGATGAAGATCTAAAATGGGTCGAGGAGAACATTCCCACCACTGTTGCAGATGTGTAAGTCCTCTGGCCCTCAGTTTCTCATGACATTTTTCCAAAAATAAATCACTTCAGCAACTAAAAAGCTGATTAGTACATCATATGTGAGTGTACTTTACACGATCATTAACAGACTGCTATAGTATTCTTGATTTTTGCAGATGTGGAAGAGCTTCTTCCATCAGGTTTGAGTTAATTAGAGAGAGAGCCAAAAGTGTAATTTAATGAAGCCAGTGGTGTGTGAATAGAATGGCTGCCTTCTTTTGATTAATTGCTGCCTGTACTCCCTGCAGAGCTCTTCCTGCAATGCTGGACGAGGAGGAGGTAACGTACTCTTAAATTCCCCCCTCTTCCTTTCCCCATGAGAAGTCCCATGACTTCTTGACTTATAATTCCATGTGTCTTTTAGGAAATCCTGAAAACAAAGATGGAAAGGTCCAAAATGGAGTAAAGAACTGCGACATAGAAACGGTCAAAAGTCACTGCCTCCCCTTCCCCTTCAGCAACCACCGGCCCCCAGGTGGTCACAATACCATCTGGAATGTGTCCATGTGCACCTGACTTTGTACTGCAGTCGCCACGCCCCAAAAATGTCAGGTGATGCTCCTCGCGGAGTGAAAAATGCAAGCTAAAAGCTCCACTACACAGTCCAAATGAGCACAGTGGGTTTTAGCACGTTAATCGAGTTACACACTTGTAAAAAGTTGATATTGATTGAAATTGATATTTCATACAGGCCAGATGATCGAAGCAATGTTTCTATTGACCCGTATGTGTGTATATATAAATATATATATATATTTATATATGTGATGCACTGTATTACACATTACGATGGCTATCTTAGTCACACGGACTCTATAAGTAAGCTAAGCTACAGTATGTTTGTGACCGTGGCAGCATTGGTGACAGTGCACACTTGAAGCGCACGCTGTCGTCAAATGGCATCTATTAGTGGTCCTCGGAAAGAATGTAACAGCCCCCTGTGCTTGCCAAACATAAAAAAACATGAACTCGCTGCGCTGTACAGTATGGTTACAATATTTGCGAATCACAGAATACATTCACTTGTTCTGGTATCTTTTCTTTATCCTTTTGGATCCTTCTGGTACTCCAATCCAGGTGTTCTGCACAGAAGTGACTTTTTTTTTTTTTTCCCCCAACTTTACCAATATTAATATATGTTTGAAGTTCTGCTCACATTTGAAAGTAAGCTTTACATCCGTGTGCAATCTACTGATGTATGTGTGGATGTCAGAAATGACTTGTCTCGTGCTTATCGTTCTTATCAAAACACACACACGGCATATGTTCATACACACGGAAGCGTCCTGCTTCACACTGTCCGGGCCGGAGCTCGACGCAGGACTTTTGGAAAGAGAGAGAAGAGATGAGAGAATATATATCTGTGTGTGTTGTATATGTATATATGTAAAACTTGCTAAATCCCCATTTCTGGGTGTGAGTCTGCAATGTCATGTGAAGCTGATATTCTATGGCTTTTTTTGCAGCAAAATGTCCCGCTAAGACATTTTATAAAACCAAATAAAGGAAGGGTTTCAATTGTGCTTTTTTTTTTTCTTTTTCGCCATATGGTTTGAATGCAAACGTTTTGTTGGAACTCAAACGTTCCTTTTGTGTATTGTGTGCTTTGTTTACCTTTGGTCTTTGAACTACCCGGTGTCCCGTCATCCATCGCGAGATTTAGGGGAATCTTTTTTTCACGTCGGAAGAAAAACGCCCAGCAAGGGCAAATTACGTCATTGACAGTTTGTTGCAGCTCACGCACCACTTCATAAATTTAATGCGATTTCAATCAATTTAAGAGTATTTACGTTAGATGTCCTCTGCTCCTTTAATTCGCTCCTCGTGAGCGAGATGACGTGAGTCACGTGCTTGCCTAAGCGTAACCTCGCGCAGCTCCTGTCAGGACGCCGTAGGAAGGAAGTAGCTCGAAGCTAACATGGCCGGCTAATGTCTACATCGCGTCTCTTTTGCCTGGAATGTGACTGTTGTTTGGGCTCCCAGTCGTGGTCTTTGCGAGAATAAGTTCCCCGGGCTGGGTTCGTAAACTACCCGGTGTGAAATGGGCGAACGGGGTGTTTAAAGTTGATGTTCAAGCCACGGTAACGCCTTAGCTGGCTAGCTTACACGCTGTTGTTTTGGTTGTGGACATATTTGGCTGTCAAGTGGAGCGTTGCTCCGGACTCTTAGCCGACCTTCCTGTTTGGGAATTGCTCCGGTTAGGTCGATGAGGGCGCCACTGTGATTGAGTCACCAGCCGCAGGTCAGACACATCTCGCCGGACTAGTGTCAACTCGCGGTGGGCTCAAAAACACAAGATTGTTTGGCTCAGGGAGCAGACGTGGGAGTCAAGATGCATGACGCCTATGAGCCGGTACCGATTTTGGAAAAACTTCCTCTTCAGATCGACTGTCTGGCAGCCTGGGGTGAGTTTAGCCTCCATAACCTCTACTGTATTAGGAGAGCAGGCACGATACTAGCTGAGCTTCTGAGGCTGGCGTTTGGAGAAGGACTGTTTGTTGAATGTTTTCTTATGTGTCAACTTTCTTTCCACAGAGGACTGGCTGCTTGTCGGAACCAAGCCCGGGCATCTCCTCCTCTATAGAATCAAAAAAGATGCAGGTAAGAAGATGATTATTCGGTGTGTTAAGACTCCCCCAACATAATTTGTCATTTTAACAACAATCCTTCAATCATCTTTTTTCCATTTTGCTCTTAGCCACCAACCTTTTTGAAGTGACACTGGAAAAATCCAACAAAAACTTTTCAAAAAAGATCCAGCAGGTAATGATGTATAAAGTATTATGATGCTATATTGATCTTTATTTGCAAACCTTTGCCTCTTCCGCAGCTTTATGTCGTCTCACAGTACAAAATACTTGTCAGTCTTCTGGGTAAGTCCCCCTGCCCCCAACATACTTTCAATTGTCATTATCTTGTTGCGTAGTTAGGTTTATTAACTGACAAATGTCCTAACATTGTCCCGCAGAGAACAACATCCACGTCCATGACCTCCTGACTTTTCAGCAGATCACCGTGTTGTCCAAAGCAAGAGGAGCCACATTGTTTGCATGTGACCTGCAGGTTGGTTTATAACACTTACAATAAGATGTAGGGCAACGTTGAGTGGACGCTGGCGCGTTTGGCAGCCGCTGCTCATTGGTAACATTTTAATATGTTTTAACTTTCTACGGATTAATGAAGTGTGACATCCAAGCCAACTACTATTTGGTCACCTCAAGTCCCTGGTGACACTCCTGGATTGCAAACTCTGCCAAGCTAGCCTGCCGACGCTAGCTAAGCAAAGCTAACCCTACCTGTCTGCTCAGTGTACCTGGCGATCACCATTCAGTATGTGGCCATGCATACTGGTCATTAGGGTGGCGCTAACCTGGTTCGTTCTATGGCCCTTTAATCACCAACCGGTCGCCGGTCTTCTCCAATACACGGCCCTTGAGTTGCTTTGGCTCCGGTCCTTTGGCTCCGGCCACCACCTCTTCTGCTATATAGTCACTTGGACGATCTCTTGCTCCCGCCTCGCCGGAGATACATCCACCGAGGGTCTGGTCGAAACTTCCAACAAGACTTTTCTAATCCAATCGGCTCCATATGGTCCACCACACGTCGAGCTCCACGGCGCACGGGCCGCGCTGTTGACTACACCGCGCAAGCCAGCATTCCCAGGTCGGTTACCTCTAGCCCTCCTCGGCCTAACATCGCTGCTGTCAACTTCGGTCTTGTCAACATCCGTTCTTCACGAACAAAGGTCAGTTGATTAAGGACCTCCTCATTGACCGCAAGATTGATTTTCTTTGCCTGACTGAAACATGGCAGCGACCTAATGACTTTTCTCAACTAAATGACTCCACCCCTCCTGGCCTTGTTTACATCTGTCAACCTCGTGGCTCAGGTCGCGGGGGAGGGCTCGCGATAATTTACTGAGGAAAGTGCTGCCCATCTCCATGCCTGCCCTCAGCACCTTGGAATATACTGCGTGTACTCTACCAGGACCTACTCCCACTATTATTGCAACAGTTTATCGATCTCCCAAACAAAACAGTGACTTTTTAAATGAGTTTGCTACTTTATTAAGCCATTTATCCACTCTTTCACCAAATGTAATTGTACTGGGCAACGTAAATATCTGGTTTGAGGACAGCCGTCTTCCTCTCACAAGAGACTTTTCCTCCTGCTTGGACGGCCTTGGATTTCACCAATATGTGGACTTTCCTACTCACTTTAAAGGCCACACTTTGGACTTAGTTTGCTGTTCTGGTCTCACCCCCTCCAACTGTACAGCTAATGAACTCCATCTAACTGATCACTTTTTTATCTCAGTCAACATCTCACTGTCCCTCTCTGCTACTAAACTTTCTCGTCTTATGTCATACAGTAGTAGGGCGCAGTAGTCATTATAGCATTGCTAAAACAACAATCCTAATGGCGCCTTTTGCACAGAACTGGCACATGATCCAAATTCCAAATCTTCTTTTTCACTTGTCTGTACTTTTATTGGTTCCATTATTTTAGCAAAACAGCTCAGGAGAGGAAAAGCTGAGAATGTGTGTTGCTGTGAAAAAGAAGCTCCAGCTTTATTACTGGAAAGACAGAGAGTTCCATGAACTGCAGGTAAGACAAAACAAAATACCTCACATACTCACACATCGCACTATTTATATTCTTTTCACCCCCGCCCTCGTGTTTTGTTTTTCAGGGCGACTTTGGTGCTCCAGATATTCCTAAGTCTATGGCGTGGTGCAAGAACTCCATTTGTGTCGGCTTCAAAAGAGATTATTACCTTATTCGGGTACGCATCTCCAAGCACGTATTGTCCATGCAGCTGACACTTCGTTAGGTACACCCACACAGATCTGATTCAACAGCTTTTTCAAAGACAATAGTGTTGACTTTGATTGACCCTGCATTTACAGCTGTGGCTGTAGGCAATGTCCTGACAAAGTTTATTAACTCCACAGAATGGCCTAACTTCATTCAAAGTTCCACGAGTGATCAGCGTCCAGCAGCTTTGTCCAACTCTGCATGCGCTTTAAAATGTTGCTACTTCAACCGTTGACATAAAAGTCGTGTGGCCGTACTGTGCTGGTAATCTTTACCGCTATTACAGCATCGGTTCTGTAGCTGCGATGTTGTGCAATATGCGTTGTTTTCCTTTCCACTTTCTCATGCGCTCCAAATCTTTGTAAAGGTTTAATAAAGTGATTTTCTTTACAGATGGACGGTCGTGGCTCCATCAAGGAGCTCTTCCCCACAGGGAAACAGTTGGAGCCGCTGGTCGCCCCGCTGGCTGATGGGAAGGTTGCCGTCGGGCAGGACGACCTCACTGTGGTCCTCAATGAAGAGGGGGTATGCACCCAGAAATGTGCCCTGAATTGGACGGATATCCCAATAGCCATGGGTAAGAAGCAGCAGAACGTTGTCCAATTGGATATAGTCACTTTGTTAAAATTGACAAATTCTTTTTTTTTTTTTTTTTACTAAGTCAACTCCATATGATGCCCACCTCTAGTAAAATCACTCACATCTTCAGTATAACAGAGCATGTGATTCTACACCTTTATATGTCAGAAGTTTGACTTGGGCATGTGGCTCAGTGTTTTTGTGTTTTCTAAAAAGCTTGAATAAATTATTGAGGCAATTATTTTAGCGAGCTGACTATATCTTACATTATACGTGGTGATTGATTGGTATTTGGTGCTGGCTGACATGCATTCGCATCCCCAGAGCACCAGCCTCCGTACATCATCGCAGTGCTGCCACGCTATGTGGAGATCAGGACCTTGGAGCCCAGGCTGCTGGTGCAGAGCGTGGAGCTGCAAAGACCTCGTTTCGTCACGTCAGCCGGGTGAGCTGCACGTCCAGAACACTAGGACCTAAAGTACATGAACCTTCTGAATCTATTAGATGTATACTTTTCTGGTAATTACATTCAAGTGTTCAGTGTATACTTTCATCTATATGGTGGTGGCCCGCCACAAATAGATTTTATGTTGCCTTTTTCTTTTTTTTTTGTTTTTTTTTAGGTTTTAGACTTGTCGGGCAAAGCCTGTCTGTGTAGCGGTCGTCACAACTCCATACAGCCGATGGCATCGTAACTACTTCTTAACACATCTCATAGAACCACATAAAAATACATTTAATTGTGCATTATAAAACATTTGATGTATCTATATGGCGACAGTGACACAGCAAATGGTGAGAGGCACTTCAGCTTGCTTAAGACAAACTAAAGCTCTTTTTTTGTAAGCAATTGCCAACAATTAGCTTGACAATTCAACACAATGCAAACAGACAAGAGTCCACACACAGACAGATGTATCAATTTGTTTCAACAACGATTCGATTTGTGGTTGCCGATTCAATCCAAGGACAATATTGGTTCATTTAGAACGATACAATCCGAAATGATTCAGTAACTTTAAGTCTATTCAGTAACTTTTTAGACAAAAATTCAAGCAGTCTGAGTGAAATAAATAGCTGGATACCGCATAGTGCAGGTGAAGTTTCCTAGATTTCTGTTGCTTTTTGTAAGGGAATCAGGTATAAATTAATTATGGATATAAACAAACAAACAACAATTTATGGCAAATGCATTCCCATTTTATTTCAATACACTTCAGGTTGAATTAACAATGAATGAATTAACAGGTTAATTCTATCTGATAAAACATGACTAACACCATCAGATTTGATTGAAATGTCATGTGCAGATAGATATTAAAGTGATAATCCTGTATACTGTAACTTTTGCACAGACTCTATTAAAGCTACTGCGAGATTTTCGATCAACACGTTTTTTTTTGCAAGAAATAATGGCACATGATAGTGGCTCCTTAACTGACTCCTAAATGACACCCCGCCCCCATTTCTAGTGTGTTCAAGGCAACCTCAGAAACAGTCAGACAACCAGAACACAAACATGCACGTCAGCATAACTTTAGGGTCGCTACGTACCTTTTATCTTGTCCTGATGCTCCCAGCCATGAGTTTGAAAGGCTTCAAGTTGGACTTAACTTTGGATGTGGTCCAGTACTCAGTATAAATCCCATACCAAATTGAAGAGGAAAAGGTCATCTAGCTAACAAGCATATATACAAGTGAAAAATTGCATTTTTAGGGGCGCACGCTCAGCGTCACATGATGTCCTCAGTGCACCCATGTCAACAGGCACGAGTAATCAAATTATGACAAATGTTAAAAGGGTAACATTAATGTCTTTATCATTAAAATAAGTAAAAAATAACACACATCCGCATAAAGCCTGCCGTGCTTAAATTCAGTGTATTTCCTCCTAGTATCAATTTAATCTATTGATTACTTTTCAATTTCAAATTACTAAACTTGTTGACTCATTTTGGGTCATCTTACAAATTTAGGACAATATCACTTGTTTGTTTTCTTCTTTGTCAGGCCAAATATCGTGTATGTGGCCAGCAACCACTTTGTGTGGCGCCTGGTGCCCGTGTCCATAGCCACACAGATCCGGCAGCTGCTTCAGGACAAACAGTTTGAACTTGCCCTCCAGCTGGCAGTGAGTGGACCAGATTTTTAAAATGTAGTCTTAAAGACTCATGACATTGAGTAAAAGCTATCCAGGGATATTTCTTTGGAATGTCAACCATCATGTGAGTGGCTGGAAGCAGATAAAGAAAGGAACTAAGGATACTGCAAGGATTGTTTGTTTCTTCTTCTTATTCTACCAGAAGATGAAAGATGATTCAGACGGCGACAAGAAGCAGCAGATCCATCACATCCAGAACCTTTATGCCTTCAACCTGTTCTGCCAGAAAAGATTTGATGACTCCATGCAGGTTTTTGCCAAACTTGGCACAGGTGGGGGCGGTCATCCTCTCTAGTATTTTTTTACTTTTAGGAAAAAGTTAAATGGAATTGTCTTTGTGTTCGTCAGTTATAGGAGCCTGATCTCATGTGAATCCGCTCACAAATAGAGTATGTCCTCTCTTCCCACAGATCCCACACATGTCATCGGCCTGTACCCGGACCTTCTGCCATTAGATTATCGCAAGCAGTTGCATTACCCCAACCCTCTGCCAGCTCTGTCAGGAGCAGAACTGGAGAAGGCTCACCTGGCTCTCATCGATTACCTCACCCAGGTCTGTCTTTGTGGCCATACCTGATTGCGTTTAGTGGTTATCGTCGCGGCAGCATCAGAGTCACGTTGTTGTGTTCTTCACAGAAACGCAGCCACCTGGTGAAGCAGCTCAACGACTCTGACCCATCTACCACGTCGCCGCTCATGGAGGGCACGCCCACCATTAAGAGCCGCAAGAAGCTCCTGCAGATAATCGACACCACCTTGCTGAAATGTTACCTGCATGTAAGCGCTCCAACCCCAACATCTACTATCTCACTAACTAACTATCTTAGCAGCTCGTACATTAAAGAGATGTTGCATGGACATAATCATCTCGGGCAGTCATTCACAACAAGGCTTATGCCTGGCATCATAAATTGTTCTGTTCTGTTTTGGGGCTAGTATTGACGGGCTTAGTTTTCAAAATTGGGATTGATTTGGATTCCAAACGTGCACAAATCTTGCAGTGCTGTGCGAGTTTTGCTTCATCTAGCTATGTTAGGAGTAGATAAAAATCTGTATGAGGTCTCTTCCTACAATAGCAACGTAAGTTGGAACTTAGGTCTAAGTTATTCTTAAATCAACACCTAACTCACTCACACTGTATACAGAACACGTGAAAGACATAGTGTATAGAAAGTACAGTAATTAATAGATTAAAACTCAAATTAAGACTCCACTCAAACAAAGCAACAAGGCTGTAAGGTTTTTGTGCTGATTGTGTGCATGTGCTCTCAACCCTGCTCGTGTAGACCAACGTGGCCTTGGTGTCGCCCCTCCTGCGGCTGGAGAACAATCATTGCCACATCGAGGAAAGCGAGTATGTCCTGAAGAAGGCGCACAAGTACAGCGAGCTCATTATTCTCTATGAGAAGAAGGGTCTGCACCAGAAAGGTACAACACTCACGACACCATAACATCGGTCACATCATCTAACGCAGTGGTTCCCAAACCTGAACCTGTATAACCCCTACTCCAGCACACTTAAAAACATTAACCTTTTCTAATCTTCATTAATGTGAAATATTGATTTTGATTAGTTGGTTAATTAGTTTTCTATTAGGAAAGTAAAAGTTTTACATGATCACTGATACATAGATAAGTGTTTGTCCTAAATATCTTTTATTTCAGCCGGATGCTGGGTCCCTTTCGTTTGAATGGGATGAACTTGAGCGTCACTTTTGCCCAATTGCAATAGCTATGATTTAAGTCTGCATATTAATTTGATACCAAATTGAAAGGGAAAGTTTAACAAATATGATAAAGGAGTATACAAAGATAAAACACACACAACAAGCAATAAACGTCATTTTTGCTCTTGCTTTCACACATACATTTGAAAGGTTTTCTCATTGCGATTAGAACACCAAGATAAATGAAATCTTCAAGATTAAACACTCTTAATGCACAACATCTTCATGCTTATGTATTCACGTAAGGCATGCAACAATGAAGTTCTACAGCATGCTGTATCTCTTTCCTTCTTTTTGCTGCGACTGTGCTCTGCACTGTGAGGCATTCAGGCGCGCTTGTAATTGAGAGTGTTAGGCCGTAATTGTTTTTCTTTTTTATTCACGTACCTCCTATGACAATTGGCATATCCCTAGGGGTACGCATACCCCACTTAGGGAACCTAGGATCTAACGCGAGCCAATGCAAGAGCATTTATAATGATTAGTATGATAGGAAAGCTGACTTTTGACACCATCAGTGAAGTATCCCAATCTGGACTGTTTACAGTGGCAGAGGTTCGTTTATTATGTCAATTATAGTTTGCAGCGATGTAGGACTACCCGAAATCATAGGCCGAAGTGGATGTGTGCCGCTGTGCCTAACAAGAGTGAGAGTGATGTCTGCTTCTAATTTATCTATTTGTAATGGTTGATGTGACACTGACTCATGTTAATAGATGCCAGCTTTTGTGTTTGAATGGAAGCCACGGTTCTGAGAGCATCGGGGTCGGTTTAATCTCACAGAGGGTTTTCCCTTTGCCAGCAACCTCACTGAACACAGCTTCTGAACGCCTCGCTTTTCTACGTTGGCTGTTGTCCAGGCATCACCCTCTAGTGCCGCACTCATGTGATGTCATGCTTCCTACGCCCCTTTCTCAGCCTACCTATTCCCAATTAGAGGGATTAGAGTAGATGATGTTTGCTTCTTGTCCATCTCACAACCTTTACCTGCTAGCTTTCAGGTTCCTTCAAAAAAATCTATAAAAGCATGTGGCACTTTAGTTGAGATTAAGAAAAACACACTTTCAACTTTTATCTCTCTTTCTCCCAAATCTTCAAGTAGCCTAATGCCAAAGTCGGTGACAGTCGCTATGAGCAGTTGTACTACAGAAATGGGATTTTAGTATCATAATTGACACAATGAGTTTGTTTAGGTAGTGATAATAATAAGAGATTCCATTTCCGTCGCAGCTGCGATTATTCCCGACTCGTAAGATTCAAATATTTACTTATGGCTTCAAAGTCTACATTTATTGAAAAAAAGATAGGTGTACAATATAAATTCATATTATGTATGATTTTATGTAATATTCTGCTGCAATTAGGGCTGTCTTTGTTGTGATTTAGTGCAGTTGCATATAAAAAACATTAAATTGAATTGAGTCTCTACACAGTAATCCCTCGTTTTTTGCAGTTAATTGGTTCCAGAGCCAACCATGAATTTGGCAAAACAGCATTCCTTATTTATATGAAATATTTTCAAAGTTAAGGCACAGAACAGGTGCTTACGACCTTCTAAATATGTAAGTATCCTGGAGCCTATCCCAGCTGACTTTGGGCGGGGGGCGGGGTACACCCTGCACTGGTCGCCAGTCAACCGCAGGGCACATATAGACAAACAAAGACATACAACCATTCACACTCATACCTATGGACAATTTAGAGTTTCCAATTAAGCTAACATGCATGTTTTTGGACTGTGGGAGGAAACCGGAGTACCCGGAGAAAACCCACACACGCACGGGGAGAACATGCAAACACCACACAGAGATGGCCAACGTAGATTCGAACCCAGAACCTCCTGACTGTGAGGCCAACACGCTACCCACTCATCCACGGTGCGGCCCTATAGTAGACATATTAAGAGTAAATGAGCCATTTGAGACGTAAAAAAAGTGTAAATGTGTAATTGCTGTAAATGTGTTCCGCTGTACAGTAAATAAGCTTTATTTGTGCACAGCAACCTTTATAAATGAGACCCCTGGTTTTGCCCCTCTCAGCCTTGCAGGTTCTGTTGGATCAGTCCACCAAGGCCAACTCTCCTCTGAAGGGCCATGAGCGCACCGTGCAGTACCTCCAGAGGCTGGGTGAGCTTCCACAGCCAAATCCCAAGTTCTCTTTTTGTCCAACTTGTTATTTCTGTAGCATGTGGTTGATTTGTTGGTGGGATTTTGTCCAGAGGGGTGGCTCTAGAAAGCATCAATGATTGATTGTGAAGTTTGGTATGCCGGCAGATGTACTTCATTTTTACAGCCATGTGAAAACAGAACTCTTCTACTCTTGAACCGCTGCACACAAAAGAGTGACAATCAGAAACATGCTGTCTTATTGTGTTGCCTGTGTTATTATGTTCCTGACAAATACACCACATGGCCATGCTGTTAGTAAACCCCAGACCTTCACTTGAAATGTCTCGCACAGTTCACTGCACACTATACAGTACACCTGCTGTAACTTTAGGCTTTTATCTGAATCACCACAGCATTCGGTACACACCATCCTTAGGGATCGACAAGCACATGTACAGTATGTGTAAAATTTTAGCCAAAAAATTAAAACCCGGCGGCCCTCAAGCACCATGTCTTTGCAGGTTCATGTACAGTACTTCACAGCTATTTGGCCGGAAGTCATTGACCATTTGTTTGATGGTTATAACATTTTGGAGGATATCTGTGATACATGTACTGTACGCCAGAATGTCTTCCAAAGCCTTTTGAACCCAGTACATACGGGACCAAACAAGTGTCATTTACTGTACACTTGAGCCACGCTTTTCACATTACCCTTGTCCCTTATTTATAGCAGTTAATGGGGTCCAAATCTGACCGTGATAATTAATTTCCGCAATATAGTACCAAGTGTTCATGAATGGAATATTTTCATACAGCATAGAAAACCTGTTTATGACTTCCTAAATATGGATTTTAACATTTTTAGAGCACTGTAGACCTGAAATTACACACCTATAGTCACCTTTACATTCCTATTATTCACTGTTTACACAACATTGCACAACTCTTACGATGGGATGGCCGCTCGCTAGCAAGCAAGCCAGTTAACCAGTTAGCTTTGAATGTATTTTTTCTAAACATAAGAACTCAAAAACTTACCACTTCCACGCGGAGTGGGAGGTGAACTTTTTCCACTGTATGTCGGACATGCCATGGCTGACTTCATGATTTCATGAAGTGTTGAGGTAAAGTAATGTTTACGGATGACTTATACTGGCTTTTTTTGCCGATATCCGATATCGTCCGACTCCCTATCTCAGATTCCGATATCAACTGCTACATGCTATTGCTTGACATTGACGTTCTCCTCCGATTTCAAATTAACATTTGCAATAAAAAGTGCCTGTTGCAATTGTTAGATTCAGCTCCAGAACCCTAACCCATCTCTCTCCTGTATCTCTCACACATTTATCATTTATGATTCATGAATTCAAAATTCATGTGTGAAATGTATAGTACTGACCACTAATGAATGCTAATGTGAAACTGATCAAGGAACACATAGAATTTGAGTCACAATGTAGAAATTGCATTTTAGTATCATTTTTGCATCTCACAGCAACTATGGTGCCTTCAAGAAGATATTGCAAAATTTCAACGCTTGACAAAACATATGATCGACAAATCAAGACAAACATGTAAAAACTACTGGCATTTTTTCTAAAAATGTAGTATTGTCTGTATTTTACCTGTGCTATTAGGTCAATTATTACTGACTTAGGAAAAAAATTGGGCCAAAAATCAGCAAAATTGTTGATTCATCAAGGCTGAATCGGAAATGTGTACTGTAATGTGAAAACGTGGGTTGCTGTTGTCCTCTACTGATCCTCACACAGCTACATAACTTGATTGTGAAGACGTACCTAAGATAAAGTCCTGTGATTCGTTCAGTACTTGTTTATTTCTTTCACACACAGGAGTTGAGAATCTGGGAATGATATTTGAATTTTCTCCCTGGGTCCTAAAGATCTGTCCTGAAGATGGGTTGAAGGTACATTGTTTTTTTACTGTTCTTTTGGTCACATTTGTAAACTTATTTCTTGGAATCATACAGTGATCTCCCCCTCAGATCTTCACAGAGGACCTGACCGAGGTGGAGACGTTGCCCAGAGACAAGGTGCTCAACTTCCTGAAGGAGGGCTTCAAGGAGCTGGCCATTCCGTATTTGGAGCACATTATCTACGTGTGGGACGACAAGGGCCCGCAGTTTCATAACACACTCATCCAGCTCTACCTGGAGAGGGTCCAAAGCCTGATGAAGCAGTACCTCAACTCGCTGCCAGAAGGTCTGTGGTTCAGAAGACGCCTAACTTGTGATGCTTTCAAGTTTCCAATGAAAAATTCCAATAAATTGTGTAATTCCACCTAAATCAACAATTTACGATGTACTCAATCTCCCAAACTGTGTGTTAATATTATTTTCCAGGAGTTGATGCTGTTGCTGCGGGAACGGAGAAAGGTGAACTGGGAGAGTTTCGGAACAAGCTGCTGTCCTTTTTGGACATATCCACCAGTTACGAACCGGCGCGACTCATCAGCGACTTTCCTTTTGATGGTAAGATATGTAAGCTTCGTCTTTCAACATTTTTTTATTTCTGTGTGCATCTCTTGTCTGAAAATGCATTTATTTTATTTTGTAGTCCAGTCCAATTTTTAGTCTGCTTTTCATTTTTTTTGTTTGATAGCGCCATGTTTGTTTAAATGCAAGCCATTTTGTTCTTCTGATGAATATTGTGAATCTTAAGCCTCACTGTTGCCCCCTGCAGAGCGGAGGAAGTACTACCCAGACGGGCAATTTTCTAGTTAGACTGTCCATCCTTCCATCCATTTTCCATACCGCTTATCCTCATTAGGATCACTGGTATGCTGGAGCCTATCCCAGCTGACCGTGGGCGGGAGGCGGGGTACACCCTGGACTGGTCGCCAGTCGATCGCAGGGTAGACATACAACCATTCACACACCCTTTTAATGGATTAGCTGGATCATAAGGAGGCTCCCAAAACTTTTGTCCATACATTGTTAAAGTACGGAGGGGCGGAGCTTGCACAGCTTGATCTTACGTTATTCCTGCCAGGTCTGTTGGAGGAGCGGGCTCTGCTTCTGGGTCGGATGGGAAAACACGAGCAGGCGCTTTTCATCTACGTGCACATCCTGAAAGACACGCGCATGGCTGAGGAGTGAGTAGATGCACACACACCTCCACACACACAATTAATGTTAATGTAAGTGATCACTTCTGGCACACATTGTGGAAATGATGGTGTTACTTTCCCTGCAGATATTGCCACAGCCATTACAGCAGCTCAGTGGAAGGAAATAAAGACGTGAGTAGCTTCTAAATGGTTTCTTATTTTTAGTTTTCTATTTTTTCTGCCTTTATATTGATAATAGTTAGTTTAAATTGAGGAGAACCTAATGTTGTGTCCTACAGCTAATAGGAGCGAGTTGTTCCTAACCCCCCCATGCAGGTTTATCTGTCATTGCTGCGGATGTACCTGTCCCCTCCGGACGTGCACTGCCTGGGGCCCATCAATATGGAGCTGTCGGAGCCGCAGGCCAACCTCCAGGCTGCCCTGCAAGTGCTGGAGCTGCACCACAGCAAGCTCAACACCACCAAGGTAAAACACGGCACAAAGGAATGCTTGGTATATAATGCAGTGAAACTTGTACTTTTTATTTTTGGGCCCATTTTCTGGATTCTAATTTTGTCCACACAAAAGGAAAACAGCTGCTTCTTGTGTGGTGTGCAAACAAATGTTACATAAGAAGGCAACGGTCATGATTTCATTTGTTTTGCACAGGCTTAAAAAACATTAAAGAACATCACGTTTACACTTTTACACAAGTCAACATGTCCGAAAAGGAGTAGGAAAAAGCAGAACTTACTTAATCCTACCCCTTCTACACATGTCAGCTATGACTGGTAGTTTCACTTGCTATGTTTTATTTATTTTCTAATTAGGAGGAAAGAATCGAGAATCTGTAACTCTAAATTAGAGATCTTCTCTATGTAATGGTAGTCATTCTTCCCTTTCATTTCAGTAATCGAAAATATACACAAGTAATGTATTGATAAAGATTTTCATTTGAACTGAACAGAAGTGGGTAATTTAAGTGATCCAAGTGTGGTCATCTCCCTTGAGTAAGTTGTTAGCGACAATGAAAGCGGACAGGCTGTACACTTTGCTGCACACACACGATATACAATATATAGATATATAAAATCATTACAGCTGTCAGATGTCATTTACATTTGTCTGGAGATGAGTATCTTATATCCTGACCTACAACCAAAATCAACAGGCTGCATACAGAAAAACGGAAGAATTTGGGGGACAAGTTTGATTTGTTTTGTCGAAAAAATGTGAGTAATTGCTACGCCCATACAAATGTCTATTTTTCCCACCTCGCCTGCTTCCTGAAACCTTCCCTTGCTTGAGGTCGACGTTCTCCTCTGATTGTTTACACACAACACTGTTTGATGAGGTAATCGTTTGCGCCCCGGTAAATATGTCCGTTGTACGAGAGCTCATAGGCCTACATACAGCCGCTTTTATTAAAGGGAAATAACATGATGCCAATTTCCACCCATATTACATTTTTATGCCAATATTGGGCCGATGGTATCGGCCCGCAGATATTACCAGACAGCACTAGATATTATGTTACCTTTTCCTTATGTCGCTGCACATTTTGGGACAAAGCAACATTGTCAGTGACACTTGAAGACATAAACATGCAAAAATTGTGGGCTATATGCTATGTGTGCTGTACATTTGACATGTCTTATCACATATTGATGCCCAGCCGGGAGAAGGCCCCAGGGCAGACCTAGGACACGCTGGAAGGATTATGTTTCACAGCTCACCGGGTCGAACTAGAAGAGGTATTCAGGGACCAGGAAAGTCCGACTTCCCTACTGAGACTGCTGCCCCTGTGACCCGGACAAGTGAACGAAAATGGAATGGAATTGCAACATATTTGTACATTTCCGGCTTTTGCTGTCTGAGACATGTTTTCAGTGTAAAAAATGGCCAAATTTAAAAAAAAAAAAATACATTTATAATACAGTTCTTTAACCAAAAATCTGAAAATTTGCAGTCTGTAGATTAGATAGATAGATAGATACATTATTAATCTCCAAGAGAAATGTAATTGTTGTTTTCAAATAAAAAAATACATAGTTGATTTGGAGCTGCCAGTGCATACATATATAAAATGTGTTCTACCAATGTTCTTTTTGTTCACAAAATTTATTAAAAATGAATATTTCTCACACAGTTGTAAATGGGGATTAATCATGATGAATTATTTTGGAAACTGAATAATTTGATAAGTTTTTATTCATTTGACAGCCCTAGATTATTTTGTCTTTTTCCTCCCTACAGGCCATCAACTTGCTGCCAGCCAACACTCAGATCAAGGAGATCCGAGTCTTCCTGGAGAGCGTCCTGGAGGAAAAGGCTCAGAGGAAACGCTGCAACCAGGTGCTGAAGAGTCTGCTGCAGGCTGAGTTCCTCAGGGTGAGTAGATCATGTCAAAACCTCCTGTTTGCTGGCCAGAGAGCCCGCGACTTTGCATGTATCCGCCCAAGCCTACATAATAGCGTATTGAGACATAAGACAACACACTGTAGTTTGTCATACTTTACGACCAAATAAGAACTCATGTTGGTATTTCAGGTGCAGGAGGAACGCATCTTCCACCAGCAGGTCAAATGTGTTATCACGGAAGAGAAGACATGCAGAGTGTGCAAGAAGAAAATAGGAAACAGGTAAACTTTTTACCTCTTTGGGTCTTTTAAGAAGACCACAACATTGCAGGACGCTTCTAACTGATAGAAATAGTTTGCGTTGAGCACAATCTCCTTTAAAAATTGGATTTTTCCGAGTGGCTGAACTTAATAATGCTTGAATGACACCAACATGCCACATTTTGTCACATTATGTCCAAGCAGCTAACAAAAAAGTGTTGATTTACATCATTGTTGTCACCTCAGGGTTATTTTTGGCCTGTGGCTGTTTAATGGCCCACCGCACCTTCTAAACAATATCACTTCACAATAAAACAAAAACATAAGCAACAGCAGTACAAAGTGAAGAATCATCAGTAATTTTCAAGAATAAATTATCAGGAGAAAAAAAGTTGTGATCTAACGAGAAAAAGTTGTAATATTACAATAACAAAGTAAAGTAGTGTTCAGAATAATAGCAGTCCAATGTGACTAACCAGATGAAGTACTGTTATTAGTAAATTTGTATTGCTACATGGCAAACAAGTTACCAGTAGGTGCAGTAGATTCTCAGAAAACAAACAAGACTCCGCACTCATGATATGCTCGCTCTTAAGGCTGTGCCATTGGCCAATTACTTGAAAGGGGTGTCAAAAAAATAGCAGTGTCTCTCATTGACTTTTTTGTACTAACTTTTTTGTTTCTAGGATTTGGCAATCCTGTCAATGACTAAACTAATATTTATAAATGTTTTTTATAACTGCTTCACATTTGTATGGCATGGACTCAACCAACCTTTCAGCTGTTATTCCACTCCAACATTCTTTAACAACATTCGACAATTCATTCACATTTCTTGGTTTTGCTTCAGAAACAGCATTTTTGATGTCACCCCACAAGTTCTCCATTGGATTAAGGTCCGGCTGGCCACCCCATAACATAAAAACATGAGATGTTGCTGGTTTACTAGTGTGTTTGGGGTGATTGTCTTGTTGATACACCCATTTTATGGGCATTCAAGTATTTTGACACATGCGGACTGATCCATGATCCCTGCTATGGGATAAATAGGCCCAACACTATAGTAGGAGAAACATGCCCATATCACGATGCTTCACTGTCTTCACTGTGTACTGTGGCTTCAATTCAGAGTTTGGGGTTCGTCTCACAAACGGTCTGTGGCCCTTGGACCCATAAAGAACAAGTTGACTCTCATCAGTCTACAAAATGTTCCTCCATTTCTCTTTAGACCAGTTGATGTGTTCTTTGGCAAATTGTAACCTCTTTTGCACATGCCTTTTTTTTTCAAAAGAGGGAACTTTGCAGGGGTTCTTGTAAATAGATTAGCTTCACACAGACATCTTCTAACTGTCATAGTACTTATAGGTAACTCCAGACTGTCTTTGACCACCCTGGAGGTGATCGTTTGCTCAATTTTGGATCCATTTTGATAGTTGTCTTCCGTTTTCTGCCACGTGTCTCTGGTTTTGCTCTCCATTTGAAGACATTCATTCATTCATTTTCTTTACTGCTTATCCTCATTGGGGTCAGCTATCCTAGCTGACTTTGGGCGGGAGGCGGGGTACACTCCGCACTGGTCGCCAGTTAATTGCAGGGCACATATAGACAAACAAAGACATACAAACATTCACACTCACATTCATACCTACGAACAATTTAGAGCGGCCAATGAAGCTAACATGCATGTTTTTGGAATGTGGGAGGAAAGCGGAGTACCCGGAGAAAACCCACACACGCACGGGGAGAACATGCAAACTCCACACAGAGATGCCCAACGGAGATTCAAACCCTGAACCTCCTGACTGTGAGGCCAAAATGCTACCCATTCATCCAATGGAGATCATTTTAGCTGAACAGGCAAAACCTTTTTGTCACCTCTTTGTAGGTTTTTCCCTCTCCAATCAGCTTTTGAATCAAAGTAGGATGTTCTTCTGAACAATGTCTTGAATGTCCCCTTTTTCCTCAGGCTTTCAAAGAGAAGTGATGTTCAACAAGTGCTGGTTTCATCCTCAAATAGGGGCCACCTGCTTCACACCTGCTTTTTCACTAAATTGATCACTAATCACAAACGGAATGCCACGCTGCTATTTTTTTTACACCCCCCCCCCCTTCAACTAATTGCCCAGTTACACATCTTTAAGAGCGTGCTGCTGGGTCTTGTTTGTTTTCTGAGAATCTACTGCACCTACTGGTAACTTGTTCGCCATGTAGCAGTAGAAATGTTTCATCTGGTTAGTCACATCGGATTGCTAATATTTTCAGCTCTACTGTACTATGCGGAAACATAACAGTGGCATGAAGCGTGGGTATTAAAGATGGCACACGGTTATTCAAACAATGACTAAAGTTGTCATTTGGCATGTTAGTTTGCAGGAGAGGGTAAAATGTGAAGTACTAGGGGAATAAAGTCATAATGACGAGACACAAATGTTGAAATACAAAAAAAACCCCAAATCAGCTGTAATTGGACACGAATAAAGTCCTAATGTTAAATAATTCCTCCCTCGAGGTGTGTATGTATCGCTCGTGACCTCTCCTATGCTAACTTCAACTTGTAAGGGTATTTGTCTTGTATATTGTGTGATGATGTTAGCTTTCAGTCCCGTCCGGGCGGAAATTGCGCGAAAACCATCAAAGAAAGTATTACAGTCAGGTGCACAGGTAAGGCAGCCATTTTGGATTGGTTTCTCGTTGGACCCTCCTGACTTAGATCATTGACACAACTAATGGTTCATATCCATTGGAGCATACAGTAAATCCAAACAGGCCTCGTGCATCACATTTCCTACCAGTTGGAATCTTTTTAAAACTGGGTTTGTCTTGCAGTGCGTTTGCCAGATATCCCAATGGCGTGGTGGTGCATTACTTCTGCTGCAAAGATCGCAACACATGCCCCGCAGAGTAACTTCTATCGCTTCTCATTGCCTCTTTGTGGACACTCGTGGATCTACACAAGCGCTCTCTTAAGAAAGTCAAAATGGACTGATGGGACTGAGGATGCCCGCCTGCCTTCTTAGCGGACGTTTTGTAGCCGGGGGGGCCTCGGATTGTGGATGGAAAGTTGGGCGCCGTGCACGCATAGGCGGCGCTGTAACGAGTCAGGAGGACGCCACGCAGCTGTACTTTTGTAGCATGTGTCGCTAGCATGTGTTAGCGAGAAAGATCATGTTTTTCACTGTAGGTCCGGCTAACTTTTCTTTGTCTTTTTAAAACGGTGTTCTAGTGAAGGAAAGCAAATATGACAAAATGCACAAGTTTATTTATTGGTGTGAGAGGTACTGGATTTGTTTGTGTGTTGTTTGTGCATTTGAGTACAAAAAAGTTCATGCTGTTACATGCGGTGAATGTTCCGTCTAATTGATTTCTTTAAACGTCATCCAAGACTCTTCCACTTTTCTACTTTCTTTCAAATGGCCACTTGTGTACTGACATGCGGTCCGCTTTCCTTTCTAAGCAACAGTTTTGGCCACGTGTGATGCCACAAAGGTTGACTGTTATCTTGCAAATGCAATAATAAAAAACGGCCTAATAAACTCTCAGCCTTTTAGTCACGCGTGTCTGATATGTTTGTGTGCATGCGTGCGACTCAACATGTTTACATGGGAAGTGCAGTCATTAGGAACTGACTTGCACACGATTCACTAAAATCGACGTGCAAACATGGAAAATCATAAGAATCAAATCATTTCTAGTAGCCGTTATTTAAAAAGAGCTGCTTTACCTGAACATATAGCACCCCTGCATATCCATCTTTGCCAGAAGGGAATTATTTCATTGAAAAAAAAGTTTCATTTCATTCACCTTTCATTTTAGTATTTAAATGTGTTTTTGGTCTCATTTAATATTTAAATATTTCCTCGTGAACGTTCACATTTAGTCCAGTAAAAATTTTATTTCATTTTATTTCATTTCCTCGTATTTTGATTGTTTTTGTTTTGTCAATTGAATTTAATACATTTACATTTAATCCCCTCAAATGTTGCTTTTTTTCTCATCTTGAAAGGAAAAAAGTATGAAAAACTTTCGTCAAGGTTTTTTTGAATAAGGTTTTTTTTTTGTTCATCAGATAAAGGAAGGTCTCCCAAAATTTGAAATGCCCCTTTTTTATACACCTTATTAATTTTTTATTATTTAAAAAAATGTATTTCAGTCAAGAATGTATTTTTTTGTTTTAATTTTCAGATTAAAAAAATAAAAGGCCTCACAAAATTTGAGATAGCCTTAATTCTTCATTATAAAAAAGTTTTTCTTTGTTTCAGATAGGTAGAAAAATGTTTTTTTTCCTTTTGTTCCTATATATATATATATATATTTATATATATATTTTTTTTAAATAAAGGATTTTTCTTTGTGATTCAGATGAAATAAAAGAAAAGGTCTCCCATTTTCCAAATATGTATTGTGACATATTTTTCTTTACAAAATCTGGAAATTGGAGATTTTATTATTTAAAAATAAATGAATCAGGTTTTAGATAAAATTAGAAGACAAAAAAGTAGACCAATGAATGAAATAAAAGTGCTGTGTTGTTTATAATGAAATAGTGGAAAGACTTTGTATCGCATGCCATTTTGCGAAGACAATGCAGCTCCAGTAAATCGGCACCTTAGGGTTTCTTTGGGTCCGCTGTGGTGGGGAAGGCAAACACTCGGCTGTTACTAAGCTGAGCCAGCTGGACCAACAGAACCACAACACCGAACTGCCCGGCAACGCGAGAAGTCAAGCACAGCGTTGCAGGCGGTCTCCTTGCTGTGACGGTCACTAGCGGTTCGTTGGTCCAGATTGTCAACACGCTCCAGCGGATAGACGGGAGACCACCACACGATTAATCCTACTCACTTTACCCCAAACACCAGCTCTTGAAGCATAAACTCTATGGATTAGAATGTTTTTTATAAATGAATCGCTTGATTTACCCTTGCAATTAATTCACTCCAGATCCGACCATGCTAAGTGAGTTCCCACAAAGAAGGATTCTTTATTGATAAACGGAACGTTTTTCTACTTAGAGCATACAAAAACTGTTTATGACCTTTATATGTGGTTTTTGCCATTATTAGAGCCCTCTAGACATGATGTAACACCCCTATAGTCACCGTTACACTCCTATTACTCAATATAGTAGACATAATAATTCAAAATAAGTCACATAAGACATGAATACGACTTGTGCTTCCCCACAAGAAGTGGCACTGGGGGTCGGAGTTGAGTTTCAGGCTGGCGTGAGTTACGGTTTCCATTGTTATGATTATTGTGCCTGGCGTGGGATAATTCAACCCTGCTTGTTGTCCCGGCAATCAAGTCTGGTGCTTGTGCGTCTTACCGAATATTACAGTAACATTACTAAAACCTAGTGACCATTGTAGAATACTACAATGTCTTTCTGTGCATTTGTATTTTAGTTCATTTTATGTTAGCTTTGTTGATAGCATTGCTAAAGTGTGTGTCCGCCTGTCCTTTATGTGACGATTTTGTTGTTGACTTATACGGCATCTGTTATGTTGGACAGTAGATTCTCAAAAAACAAGACCCAGCATTCATTATATGCACGCTCTAAAGGTTGCAATTGGCCAATTAGTTGAAAGGGGGGTGTTAAAAAAATAGCAGTGTGGCATTCAATCAGTGGTCAGTCATCAATTTTGGAAAATGGGTCGTTCAAGACATTGTTCAGAAGAACTTTGATTAAAAAGTTTATTGGAGAGGGGAAAACTTATGATGAGGTGCAAAAACATTTTGGCTGTTCAGATAAAATGATCTCCAATGCCTTAAAATGTAGAGCAAAACCAGAGAAACGTGACAGAAAACGGAAAACAACTATCATAGAATATCAAGAATAACCACAATGGAAAAGGCTAAGCCTATGATCAGCTCCAGGATGATCAAGGACAGTCTGGAGTTACCTGTAAGTACTGTGAATTGAAGCCAGTGATGCATCGTGATATGGGCATGTTTCTCCTACCATGGTGTTGGGCCTATTTATCCCATAGCAGGGATCATGGATCAGTTTGCATATGTCTAAATACTTGAAGAGGTCATGTTGTCTTATGCTGAAGAGGACATGCCCTTGAAATGCTGTTTCAACAAGACAATGTCCCCAAACACACTAGTAAACCAGCAAAATCTTAGTTCCAAAACAACAAAATGAATGTTAAGGAGCCCAATCTCAGGACCTTAATCCAATGGAGAACTTGTGGGGTGACATCAAAAATGCTGTTTGTGAAGCAAAACCAAGAAATGTGAATGAGTTATGGAATGTTAATAAAGCTGAAAGTTGCCACGAGTTGGTAGAGTCCATGCAACACGGATGTGAAGCACTAATAAAAAGTGTGCTCATACAACTAAATATTATTTTAGTTATTCGCAGGATTGCCAAATCCTAGAAACAAAAAAGTTTGTACAAAGTAGTTTTGAGTTTGAAAAGTCGACGGCAGACTCTGCTATTTTTTTAACACACTCCTTTCAAACAATTGCACAGCCTTAAGAGCGTGCACATCATGAATGCTGGGTCTTGTTTGTTTTCCGAGAATCTACTGCACCTACTGGTAACTTGTTTGCCATTCCATTCATTTTCCTCCGCTTTTCCGGGTGCGGGTCGCAGGCAGCAGTTTCAGTAGGGAAGTCCAGACTTCCCGGTCCCCAGCGACCTCTTCCAGCTCCATCGGGAGGACACCAAGGCGTTCCCAGGCCAGCTGTAAGACATAGTCCCTCCAGCGTGTCCTAGGTCTTCCCCGGGGCCTTCTCCCGGCTGGGCATGCCCAGGGAACATCCCCATGGGAGGCGCCCGGGAGGCATCCAGACTAGATGCCCGAGCCACCTCAACTGGCTCCTCTCGATGTGAAGGAGCAGCGGCTCTACTCTGAGCTCCTCCCGGATGACCGAGGTCCTCACCCTATCTCTTAGGGTGAGTCCAGCCACCCTACGGAGGAAACTCATTTCCGCCGCTTGTATCCGCCATCTCGTTCTTACGGTCATGACCCATAACTCATGACCGTAGGTGAGGGTGGGAACGTAGATCGATCGGTAAACAGAGAGCTTTGCCTTCCGGCTCAGCTCTCTCGTCACCACCACGGTCCGGTACAGAGACCGCATTACTGCAGACGCTGCACCGATCCGTCTGTCGACCTCACGCTCCAACCTTCCCTCACTCGTAAACAAGACCCCGAGATACTTGAACTCCTCCACCTGGGGCAAGAACTCACTCCCAACCTGTAGGGTACAGTCCACCCGTTTCCGACTGAGAACCATGGCCTCAGATTTGGAGGTGCTGAGTCTCATCCACTCCACGGGTGAAGTAAAAGAGCTCATCCTCTTTGTGAGGATGAGCTTACTCTTCATGTATTTTATACATTTTCCTAGAGATGCGTGGGTATAGCTTCTGACTCCTCAAACGTCAACCATTTACTCTTCTTGTCTTCAGTCCTAGCTTACACGTTAAATACATGCATACATACATTCTTACATATATTCATACATACAAACAGTGGTGTGAAAAACTATTTGCCCCCTTCCTGACTTTGTATTTGTCACACAAAATGTTTCATGCTTCATAATGTTTAATATTAGTCAAAGATAACACAAGCAAACACAAAATGCAATTTTGAAATGAATGTTTTTATTATTTAGGGAGAAAAAAATCCAAACCCACACAGCCCTGTGTGAAAAAGTAATTGCCCCTGCACCTAATAACTGCTTGGGCCGCCCTTAGCAGCAATAACTGCAATCAAACGTTTGCCATAACTTGCAACAAGTCTTTTACACGCTCTGGAGGAATTTTGGCCCACTCATCTTTGCAGAATTGTTGTCATTCAGCTTTATTTGAGGCTTTTCTAGCATGAAGCGCCTTCTTAAGGTCATGCCACAGCATCTCCATGGGATTCAGGTCAGGACTTTGACTAGGCCACTCCAAAGTCTTCATTTTGTTTTTCTTCAGCCATTCAGAGGTGGATTTGCTGGTGTGTTTTGGGTCATTGTCCTGCTGCAGCACCCAAGATGGCTTTAGCTTGAGTTGACCAACAGATGGCCGGACATTCTCCTTCAGGATTTTTTGCTAGACAGTAGAATTCATGCTTCCATCTATCCCAGCAAGCCTTCCAGGTCCTGAAGCAGCAAAACAAGCCCAGACCATCACACTACCACCACCATATTTTACTGTTGCTATGAAATGCTGTGTTACTTTTACTTCAGATGTAACGGGACACGCACCTTCCAAAAAGTTCAACTTTTGTCTCGTCAGTCCACAAGATATTTTCCCAAAAGTCTTGGCAGTCATCATTTTGTTTTCAATTATGTTATCTTTGACTATTTTTTATGAGCAGAAACATTTAAGTGTGACAAACAGTCAGGAAAGGGGCAAATAGTTTTTCACACCACTGTACATACATATATTCATACATACATACATTCATGCATACAGACATACATACATACTTACACACATAAACACATCTATACATACATACATACACACATCTATACATACATACTTGCATACATACATGCATATGTACATTCACGCGTACATTCATGCATACTGTACATACATGCATAAATACATTTATCCATACATACATTTGTCACACATTCATACATGCATACATAAATACAGTATATACATACATACATACATACATACATACGACCAGGAGGTCCCGCCCCCTTCTTCTTCCCATAATGAAGATATCTGCACCTTTCTGCAGCACCGCCCGTCTGGTGTGTGAAGGCTTTGTTCCCGGAGAAAGGCATAAGTAGGAAGGAAGAAAAGCACATGACTCATTAAGGAAAGCGTGACGTGGACTGAAAAGAGTAAAAGCGTCGAGGGGAGGTGTGTGTGGACACACTCAAAAGTAGCTGGCAAAAGTAGCTCCGAGTTTGAAGCAGTGCGCTCATGCGCGTGTGATGTGTCTTGGCAAGCATTGCAACACATCACGGGTGAAGTAACAGTTCAAGACGTTTCTTGAAACAGCAGGACCTGCAAAAATAATCGGAGATGCACACATTTTTTCTTTTAAACCGATATACATTTGGATGGAAGTGTGGTTTATGCACACCTAGAGGTAAGAAGAGGTGGACCTAATCAAATATCATGACATTACCACCATCACGACTATCAGGAGTAGCGCAGTACAGAGCGGGCAGTCCAGCAAGGTGCACTGTATTCAGGCGCGCGCTCCGAGCAGCTGCTGCGGTAAACCTTTTGCACGTTTTAGGTCTTTTCTTCGTGTGCTCGATTCGGTTCTTTTTGGAAACAAGTGAGCTCATGGGAACTTGCGACGGGTCATGGACGTCACAGGCAGGAATAAAACGGAGCACTTGATTTGCTCACCCGCGTAGTGCGGGTCGTCTCGCCTCACTGCAGCGTTTTTGTAAAGTTATCGGAGGTGTTTTGAATGTTGTTGGATTTATCGGAATGATGTCATAATTCCCCCACATAATTCATAATAACGATAACAGTGCAGCCCTAAATAATAAACAACAATAATTAATAAAAGAAGAAGAACAGCAAAGTGAATCCTTAGGTGAAGTTACACAAATGTCTTTATCATTTCCATCCCATCAATTTCTTGCAAATTTTTCTTCTGGGCTCCAACGGGACGGGCTCTTTTGTGGTCCGACCTGCTTCTTCTGCAGGGTGGAGTGTGACTTGTGACTTGAAATGTTGTAAAGCGCTGATGTAGAGTCCAGCCAACACACCCGCCCCAGAAAAAAATCATCTGAACACAAATATTCCTGCTTGCTCTTGGACGGCTCTGTTTGCATAACACACACACACGCACACGCACACACACACACACACACACAAGACTGAACTTGTAAACAGCCAAGCTGAGAGGCAATTGGCTGACTTTCCAGTGTAGGAATTCCATGTCAGCTTTGAGTGTGTGTACGTGGGGGAGTGTGTGGGTGGGTGTGCGTGCAGACCCTCCCACCTCGGATGTCACCAGCCTCTTAGTTCCGCTGTGAATCACTGCCGGCATTTAGGACAGGCGTGTTAAACGCACACACACACGGTACATATCACAGCTCTCGTCTACAACGAAGCTGCGATCATTGAAAGTTAAAGGAAATTACTTTTGAACTAGTAGTCTATTAATCTATTAATCTAGTAATCTATTAATCTAGTAATCTATTAATCTAATCTATTAATTACTTTGGAACTATTCATCATCCCAGCAGGATGATGAATAGTTCCATTACCAGTCCAAGTTTGGATTTCTTCCCTTCTGCAACACACTTTGGTTCATGGAACATTTTCAAATGTCTGGACGTGTATTCTGTAGATCGTGTTTTCATTTTGGTGTTTACAGTAATGATGTTTTAACAATGGGAAAAAAAAGTTCTATATTGGGGTTTGGGTTTCCGATAAAATTGGACATACAAAAAGATTAAAGGTTTCTCCACGGCAGTTTGTTTTTTATGAAACATTTTTGATTTGTTGTTCAGGTAAAAATAAAAGGGGCCCCTCAAAATTTGAGGTACTGGTTTTTTTTTGGTAATTTTTTTAATGAAAACATTATTTTGGATTGTTTTTTGATTTTTTGTTTGTTTGGTTCAGATAAAAAGGAAAAATCCCCCCTGCGCAATTCGACATTCGTCTCTCTCTTTTTTATTATGGATAAATCAAACCTTTCAGATGAAATGCAAATTTAGGAAATACGATCTTTCCTTGTGCTTCAGATTTTTTTAGAAGGGCCTCACAAAGTGAATAACTAAAAAATAATTTGTATCCCCCAATTGTTATTTTTAAAAATATGTATATATATATTATTTTTCAAACAAGAAAAAAAAAGTATTTTTCTTTCTTTTTCTTTTTTCCAAAATTCAAAATTATACATACTAAGTTTTCAACAGTTTTTTTAAAATGATGAATAAAACACGATTTTCCTTTGTATCAAAATTGGAAATCTCCAAATGTGTTTTTTCTGTATTATTATTATATATTTCTTATAGAACTCTGGTTGTCTTTTTCGTGCACTTCACCGCGTTCCAGCATGAGGAGGCAACGTCGTGTTCCTCCGTAGCCTGATGATGGACTGCAACGACCTCGCTGCAAACCGCAGCCCGCTCCTGCTGAGTGCACCCAGTAATCTTCCCCGGGACAGCCGAGGGACGCGTCAGCCTTCCTCTCTTTTATCGTCTTCTTGACGCTCTCCGTGACTGCGGGCCCGCGTGCCTTTGCTCAGAGGCGACAGCGAGGACAAATTGAGCCCAGCCCGTGGCCAGATGTGGCTGCGACCCCTGTGACCTCTGCTCGATGGTAAGCTGGGTGATGAGGCGGAGCTCCTCGTGGCTGTCATCGCAACAACACTTTCCATTTTGGAAAGCTTTTTTCCCCATCTTTCCGAGTTGGGTTTGCACAGGCGTCCAACCCTAAGAACCCCGCGCGGGCCGTGCACCTGCCCTACCTAACAGGAAGCGCACCTTTGTCGAAAAACATGAAAAAGGTACTTCTTGGGGATTCCTTAGTGATTAGTGATATCATTACATCGACGGGGAATTTTTAGCTCCTGTCAGAGCAGTGCTTCGGCGGCGTGGAGCGCATCCAGCGTTAACGCAGACCTGCCGACTTGTGCTCATACGCGGCCCTCAACGTGGAGTTTGACTCTGACTTGACCGTAAACAACGGCAAAGTGCTTCTCCCACCTGTCACGTTCACCCCCTCAGCTCCCAGCGCGTTTGTGCATCACGCGTTCCAATGAGGAGCCGGCAGCCCACGCGCAAAACCAAACGAAGCGAGCTCGCCGATCACGCGGCATAAACATGCACGCGTGTGCCGCCCCTGCAAAAAGCTTCACGCTGAGGACACATGTGGTGGGTCACGCTTGGTTGCATCTGCTAAGTAAAGTGACTTCAGCACCACACGTTCTAGCAGGTTGGAGTAGGTCCGCAAAAACAGCAGAGCACTCCTTTGAAAAACCAAAAGTTTGGGAGTGGATCTTTGACTGGTGTTTTTGCAGGAAATTGTGCAAAAATAGCGCAGCTCTCCTGTAAAATAGAGGATCTTTGACTAGTTTTTAAAACATGTTTACAATATGTTCTTAATAGCAGAATGATTGTAAAAAAAATACTGTGGATGATCTTTGTTTTTTGTTTTTGTTCACAAGCTCTCATAATAAACAGAATCTTTTACTAGGTTTTTTTTACACCAGATCTTACACTAGCAGAGCGCTCTTATCATATCTTTGGCACGTTTTTTTTAACAATACTGCCCTAATAGCAGAGCGCTCTTGTGATATAGAGGATCTTTGACTAGTTTTTTTAACAATACTTCCCTTTTTTGTTGTTGTTTTTGTTCTTAATAGAGCGCTCTTGTGATATAGAGGATCTTTGACTGTTTTTTTAATCTTTAGGTTCAGAACAGCAGAGTGCTTCTGCCATATAGAGGATCTTTGACTATTTTTTTAACAATAGATCCCCAATTTAAGAGTGCTCTTGCAATATCTTTGACTTTGTTTGGGGTTTTTAATAGAGTCCTCTTGTGGTATAGAGGATCTTTGACTAGTGGTTTTACAATAGTTCTTTAAAAAAAGATCAGAGCACTCTTATCGTGTAGAGAATCTTAGAGTAGGTTTTTAATTTTGTTTTGCAATAGGTCTTTAATAGCAGAGTGCTCTTGTTATATAGCAGATCTTTGAGTAGTCTTTTTACGGTAGCTCTTTTAAAAAAACAGCAGAGCTCTCCCGTCATGTAGAGGATATTAGATTTTTTTTTACCCAGCTGGCCCTTAACAGAGTGCTCTTAAAATATTGAAGCTGTAGGGTTTTTACTCATGTTTTATTTTATATATATATAAAAGGTTTATACAGCAGAGTGCTCTTGTAATATAAAGGATCTTTGGCTAGTGTTTTTACATTAGGGCCTGAAAACAAGCAGAGGACTGTCTTGTAATTTGTACAGTTGTTTGGTTCAGTTCAGTAAAAAAGATAGCAGTGCTCCTGGAATGTGGAGGATCCTTAACTAGGACGGTCACGATGCGGGGGGGCCTGAAATACAAAGTTTCAGACGTCCAAAATATGTATTCAAAATCAGGACGAGAAAAAAGCCCTGCGGCACATTAGGTTCTAAACAGAACCTCACTTAGCAGTTTTTTGGTGAACAGCAAGTGAACTGGATTTGCGTGATTTCTTATGGGAAAAAGAGATCCGGTTAGCATCCGTCTGTTCTTGAGCAGCAGCAGGCGGTGACCCGGACTTGCTCTGGTACAAGGCCCTGGCGATCCAACCTCGAGCCCGCGTGCAGTGGAAGTAGGAACCTTAGGTCACCTGACCTCCGTTTGGCGTGGTGCATTTTTCAGTGCACCGTGTGATCATTTACACTGGATCCGCTGTTACTTCTGACGGCTCAAACGCAAATTATTATACAGATAACCCGAAAAGGCATGGTTGAGTTGAATTAAAAGGTTATTCAGCTGCCTCAGGTCAACCTCAGGCCTACGGAAGCAAGGCCACAAACGCAGAAAGGTACCGTCATCAACTGGATCCAGGTTTTACGTACATCAAGGGTGCACCGGTGATAAACATATTGTGAAATATAGTGAGCGTTGTTATTGTTGTCAAGTCTGACTTTGGATGATTGTGTGCGGGATCCACATTTACATCCAATTTATTTTCTTATCGATTTTTGCAGGTGTGACGTCACAGTCACAGCATGTGGCTCAAAAGCACCTCGGCAGACAGGGGGGGGTCACTTGGGATTATTCTCTGTTGGAAAATATCATGCACATTTGCACAAGATAATCGAATCGGTTTTTAATCGTGTGGAACGCAGATCGGTGATTCGTTGTGATGTTGCAGCATGTGGGTGGGCGCTAGGACCCTGCGGCCTCCGCCCAGCGCTCCATCCATCCATCCAGGCAGGCAGCGTCTCTTCACCGCGGAGCCATTGAGGCTTTTCTCCCCTTTCACTGAAGGCGGCTCGGCCCATCATCCGGGAGCGAGGAGGAGGAGGCGCAGGACCTGCCGCACCAAACGGGCTCGCCTCCGGAGCCCCTCCGTATGGGCTCACCATGCGCAGGATTCGGGCCAACGCCATCGCGATCCTGACCGTTGCCTGGATCCTGGGCACCTTTTATTACCTGTGGCAGGACAGCAAGCCTCCCGCGTCGCCGCCCTCGTCCTCGGAGAGCCGCGGCGGCAGCAGCAGGGGTCACGGCGGGCAGAAGGCGGTGCCCGGGCGGTTGGAGCTGCACCGGGACGACAGGACACTCCCGCTTATAGTGAGTGACTTGGGCGGCGGGGCTTTGTGCTGGCGGGCAAGGCTGCTGGAAGGTGTGTGTGTGTGTGTGTGTGTGCTGCATGTTGATGTGCTTGCATGATGACGCTGAGGGCGCGCAGCTGGATGCCAATGTGCGCTTTTTGCGCACACCTCCTTGCGGCTCCGGACGAGCTCGGGCACGCAAGCCCAGCTCCTCCCGGGCCTCTGCGTGCCACCCAGCAAGTACCTGTAAGAGGCTTTCCATAAGTCCTGGGTGCAAACCACTCGCCCCACACCTCCTTGTTGTGCTGCTGCAGAGCACTGGCGTTCTTGTCCCTGTTCCTGCGGTGTGCGCCTCTCAAGTTGCAGCACCAACGAGGGCGTGCAGGCTGCGGGGGTGTTGAGTTTCATCAGGTGGCCGTGAACGCACCTCGGCGTGCAACAGGGATAGGAGGGTGAAAGGCGTTCCGTGCAAAATGTAACGTAGTGCATGCAAAGCGGCGCACCAAATGTTCAGGGTAATCGATATCACTGTTCAATGTGTGCAAAGCTGGTGTGCCCCCCGCGCTCCTGGAGGTCGTTCACTTTTGTTGGCACCAAACTGAGAACATCCAGCAGAAGAGGCAGAGGTCAGCCGGCATTTAAAGACACCGTCAGTGATGCGTCCATTTATTTGTTAGGGCCTGCACACTTTGCACTGCTGGGGGTGAGACCACACTGCCAGCTATCAGGCATGCACAGCTCGGATTCAAACCAGCTGCCCCACCATCTGAGAAGCCGCCAGACCGAGTTCTAGCTTAGATGGAAATGAAAATGGTGTTTTTGCAAAGGTCTTTGCCGTCGTTGACTTGTGATGTTTAGTCCGCCTGAGTTTGTTGCAAAGTCTCATCAACGCCGCGGATGAGCTTCGATTGTCCAGTTTAAGCTTTTATGGGATTTTCCTCTGGCTCAAAACTCACTTTTGTACCCCGCAATTAATAATAAGTGAGGTCGTGATAGTGTGTTGGAAGCGCGTCGTCCCACATCTAGCCCTGATGCTGGAATTTAGACAATTTCCAACAAAGACGTGTGGTACTACGCTGGTATGGACCCGATACCACGTAGATGCAGGGCCAGTGCAGGCGATACTAAAAACCGATACTTTTCACCGGAGAATTTTTCAAGATCATTGATCGATTTCTGTCTGAATTTCATTTGAACATAAATACGCTTTCCAGCGACCGCGCCAGTGGTGGCCGACTGGTTAGTTTGTTGGCCACGCAGCCAGGAGACGGTCTGAGTTGGTATCTCTGGGTGCTCCCGCTTTCTAAAAATATGCCATCCATCTTCTGTGCCGCTTATCCTCAGTCTGCTGGAGCCTATCCCAGCTGGCTTTGGGATGGACCGGTCGCCAGTCAATCGCAGGGCAGGCAAACAAACATTCCCACTCTAATGGACGATTTAGAGTCGCCGATGAACCTAACATGCACGTTTGTGCGAGGAAGCCGGAGAAAACCCACACACGCGCGGGGAGAACTCGCAAACTCCACACAGAGATGCCCAACGGAGATTCGAACCCTGATCTCCTGACTGTGAGGCCAACATGCAACCCACTCATCCACCGTGCAGCCCAAAAATATGCTAATTGCGGTTGTAAGTGTGAATGGCCTTTTGGCTCAAGCCAGCTGGCATAGGCTTCAGCATACCCATGCAACCCTAGTGAGGTGATGATATTACCAGTTTGCACTTCACATTTCTGCATAGCCAAAAGATCTGCATATTTAACCAAACATGATGTATTTTTAGGCATGCGCCGATTGATCGTCCACCGATCCATATGGGCCGATTTCCATCAGAATCGCCTTTCAAAGCCAATCACAAAAAGCGATCGCCGTGCGTACATGTCTGCTATATCACGTAGGGCTACGCCGGTCGATGCCAGCGTGTCTGATCTTCCTTACCAAAGCAAGTTGCCCATCGACTATTTTTGCGTCTTTGTTTACACGCTTTGCCCAGCCGTCACTGGTTGGACTCTGATTGGCGGCAGCTGGCTGGAGTTACCCGCCCGTCTTCTGATCTTCGGACTCCAAATGTGACTTTTTACCGCAGTGATGTTTTGTTTTTAACACAAACAATGCGGTTAGTTTGGACCTCGCTTTTGCCCCACGGGAACGCTACAAGTGGATATTAAGCTATATTAGTTCAAGTAGCGCTGAACAAGTTTGCTGCGTTTTTGTCCTGATTCTAATATCGGCTTGTCCTCAGACGGTTTGAGTGGAGCTGGTGCATGGTAAATAAAGCAGAGCACCATGCAAATGTCGCCAGTCATAAATAAAACACAAATAGTTGACAGCGCTAACAAGGACGGAAGTCGGAGACCTGCAAGCTGGACACTGAATTTCTTCCGTTTAAACTCATTACTGATTAATGAATGAATTGACCATGTATTTGTATACCACTACTCCAAAACGTGCACCACATTACATTCGGGTTTGTGTCAAAAATGGTGCAAAAATCACACAAATAAGGCAAAAAAAAGCTGCCCAAGCGGACACTGGTCACTCGGAGTCAGCGAGGTGTTCAGTGAGACACACAAGCACCAGATGGAACAGCAGGCTTATATTACAGGTTCGAATGATCTCACAACTGGCACAACCGTCCCTAAAATGAGCTGCGGTTGCGTCCGAAACCTATCCCGAGATAAAACTCAAGGACTTTATGTCCTAAATGGCTTATTGTGTTTATAACTTGGGTAATAAAAAGTGTTATTTCTCGTCTAGAGGGCTCTTGCAATGTTAAAATTGTATTTAGAAGGTTGTAAACGAGATTACTGCGCTTCTGCTATGACAATATTCCAGTTCTAAATAAGCAACTAGTAACGGCCGGGCCTGGAACCAATGAAGTGCTGCAAACGAGGGATTTAAAACGTAGCAATTGAAGCAGCGGGCAGTGACTGATTATGTGCTGACTCTCCGCTGAAAGCAAACACAGCAAAAAGTCTCCGTCACGGCTGCAGACGTCTCCAGCCACGTTTGACTCGAGTGTGGTTTGCCGAGTCTTTTAACTCGACTTGAAAGAGGCGGCAGACGCGCTTCATGTTTAATTCAGAGGAGCCGGCCAGCGTCGAAGCTCCTGCTCTTCTCCCCGGCTTCTTATCCTCGGAGAGAAACGTCTTAGATCAGCTGTGGGGTCCTGATGATGGATCGCCGAGGGAGGGGCAGGAGTTTAAACGGGCTCGGCCTTTGATGCGTTTTGACGAGATCCAAAACAACAGTTGTGCCTTTGCAAAGACAGTAACGCTGAGTTTTCATTTTCGCCGCTGTATGTTTACCACGTGTTTATCAAAAATGCTTCACTGTGTGGTCGCCAGGTGAGCCTGCCCCCGCGAGGGGAGCAGCCGGGGCAGCTGCTGGGCGCCTTCGACGAGAGGTCCTACTTGGCGGCGAAGCAACTGAAGCCAGGGGAGGACCCGTACCGGGAGCACGCCTTCAACCTGCTGGAGAGCGACCGGCTGGGGGGCGAGCGCACCATCAGGGACACCCGACACTACAGGTAGGCGGCCGGGGGCCACCCCACCACCGGGGGCCCTGCCACTGGTGGTTAGAGACGCAAATGAATGCTCCAGTGGACGCCCCGTATTCATTTAATTGTCACCCGCTGTGTGTGTGTGTGTGGTCTGCAAAAGCAAACAACCGCCAGGGTTGTGGCTGTAGGCAACCTCCTGATGAGCTAACTGTAGCTGTGCGTGTGTGCACATTTTCACATCGCCGTGGCAAAGAAACCCACAGCAGGCGTAGGGAACCCAGTGCCTTACGAGTTAACAATATTCAGCGTTAATATCATACGGCTCTCGGGGAGGATTATTTTATACTGAAGTACAGCATGTGGCTTTCACGGCTCTCCTAGCCAAGAAAGGTTCCCGGCCCCCTGACTCAGGCCCGCGATGGTGTGTGTGTGTTTTCCACACGTGTCAGCTGTGTCTCCCCCGCAGGTGTGCTTCCCTAAACTATGACGCCGACCTTCCCGCCACCAGCATCATCATCACCTTCCACAACGAGGCTCGCTCCACGCTGCTGCGCACCATCAAGAGGTGAACAAGCGACACCCATTCATGTCTTTGGATGCGGTCTCTCATTACCCTACCGTGTCCCCCGCCAGCGTCCTGATGAGAAGTCCTCCGCGGCTGATACATGAAATCATTCTCATCGACGACTTCAGCACAGACGGTGAGTCGGCCTCTTGTCCGAAACGTCTCGGCAGGCTGAAGAATGCGGACGCGGCTAGGGAGAGCGTTGATGGAGTGTGTTACACGTGCCGCGGCGCTGCTGACAGCAATCAGGCACCGTGAGGTGTGCCAATCCCCTCGGCGCGGGACCGTTAACCACATTACGCTAATTGTTCCGCCACTACATGAGCTAATGCTTCACACGCTCTGTAATCACCTCCACATGCCTGCTGCGTCTGCAGGAACAACACAGTGACCTACATCGCTGACACGCACACGCACACACACACGCACACACACGCAGGGTGGTGACACAGCCAGCCAGACATCTAAACAGTAGTGTCATATTAGCAGCTCTATTTTGGCTTATATGTGGAAAAAAGTGGTTGGTCGGCAGGAAACTCCCTGACTGGCTCATAGGATTTTTTTTGTACCTGTCTTGTCTGGCGCCCTCGCCACTTTGCACGTTTACCTCTGCGGCTTCGCTCTATTGCGTTGTCGTTCATTCATTCATTTTCTATGCCGCTTATCCTCATTAGGGTCGCGGGTATGCTGGAGCCTATCCCAGCTGGCTTTGGGCGAGAGGCGGGGTACACCCTGGACTGGTCGCCAGTCAATCGCAGGGTAGACATTCACACTCTAATGGACAATTTAGAGCGGCCAATGAAGCTAACATGCATGTTTTTGGAATGTGGGAGGAAACCGGAGTACCCGGGGAAAACCCACACACGCACGGGGAGAACATGCAAACTCCACACAGAGATGCCCAACGGAGATTCGAACCCTGAACCTCCTGACTGTGAGGCCAACATGCTACCCATTCATCCACCGTGCGGCCTTTTAAAAAAAAAAATGATGCTGCATTGTGGGTGATTGCAGACTATGATTTGTCAAAAAACAGTCAGCATTTTCAAGCATAAAAATGCCTAAATGAACTGAAATACAACTGTAGGGCATTGAAAAGATGCGTTCAAAGGTGACGTGTAGTATTGTACACTGGCCATCAGGGGTCAGTAATGTTACTGACCAGACTATACAAGCGCCAGAATTGATTATTGCCTCAACAGGCTTTAATTGCGGTTTTGAATTATCGCCAATGTTGCAGCCGTAAACTATGCTAAGCTAAAACTCATCTCTGAACCCCCGACGTCACTTCCTGTTCGACCCCCCACCCCTCCCCCACCCTAGCAGCGGAGCACATTTACAGCAACACTCACAAGCCTCTACTATTATTGGGTAACACAAATGTCAAGGTGACTAGAGAGCAGGTTTTCTCTGCTCTAACTATGAAAATATTCCTTCGATAAAGAAGTTTGCAGAAATGAATTTAGCACAGTCGGGTTTGGAACCAAGTAAGCACGATACATGAGGGATTATTGTATACTGGGGCTGTTCACGAGACGAGACAATACACGAGAGCGGGGCTACAACAGCAGCCCGGGGGGCCACATCAGGCCCGCCAAGCATTTTAGTCCGGGACACTGGGCATGTTCAATACCCATGCCAAAAAAAACACCCATATATTCCTGCTGCAAGGCATGCCAGATAGCTTGTGTCAGAGAAGTAAACAAGGAGTTAACATATCCAATGTTTTATTGTTCATCTCATTGTTACAGCTGGACTACCCAGCATGCCTTGCAGGCATTTGGAAAATAGTTTAGCGCTTATTTGTTGTTTATAGTCGTCGTTGAGTCATGTCAGCTTGCCTAGAAAACCCCATTTACGACCTTCTAAATGCGACTTTTGCTATTATTAGAGCCCGCTAGACATGAAATAACACCCCTATAATGACCGTTACACTCATATTACCCAAAATAGTCGACATAATAAAGGAAAATAAGCCATTTAAGACATAAATAGGACTTATGCTTGTGTATGTTGCACTAAATGTGTTCCTGAGTAAGGTTGAGTACGGGAGTTGACTTTTAGCTTGGCCACGGTTACTGCTGCAGTGTTTATTATTTATTAGGGATTATTGTGATTATTAAATACATTATTAGAGCTCTATAAACACAAAATAACACCTCTATTGTCACCTTTACACTCGTATTACCCAATACAGTAGAAATAATACGAGAAAACAAGCCATTTAAGACGTAAACAGGATGTGTTTCAGAGCTAGGGGAGGGGGCAGACAGGAAGTGACAGTCCAGAGTTGACTTTTAGCTTGGCAACAGTAGCTGGTGGGATTGTTGTGCCTGCTGTGAGGTAATTCAAAGGTGCAATAAAAACCTTCCAGGGATCAAGTCTGGTGCTTGTGTGTCTCACTGATTGTTATAGTAACATTACTGACACTGACAGTATAGAATACTTCATATCATTGTGAAACGTCTGACGGCCTTATTGTTGTATTTTAGTTCATTTAGCCATTTTTATGCCAAGGAATGGTTAATTTAGGGAAAAATATTTGCTAAAATATGCATGTGGGCACAGACTTTCTACTTCAAATCAAGCAGTTCAATTTGAAATCCATACAAACCCTAAGAGCATTGTGCACGGTAGCAACACACGTGCCCGCCGGAGGATGTTTTGTCTTACATTGAGATGCTCCTGTGCATGGAAAGTGTGTGTCCGCCATCCTAACACGTCCCGCTCTGCTCCCCTTCCCAGCTGACGACTGCCAGCTGCTCGCTCAGATTCCCAAAGTGCTTTGCCTGAGGAACGGCAGAAGAGAGGGTAAGCATGCGTGCGTGTAATTAGCGGGTTAATAACACAGCAGCTGCGGTGACGCCGGCATCGTTGTCGTCGTCACTCGGGAACCGCAAATGTGTCAAAAAGTGTCTCATTCCGGCGCCGCAGACGAGAGGCGGCAGAGTGTCAACATGTTTTAGAGCACCCGGGAGCCTCCCCCACGTCATCACGCGGGACACGCACCTTGTCACCCTCCAAATCTGGCGCACTCCACCCAAGCCGCCTCATTGCCGTCGTGTCAGGAAAGAACCCGTTCAATTCAAGGACATGAAAGCAGAATTCTGCTCTTCAGGTCTGATCCGATCCCGCGTGCGAGGGGCCAACTCCGCCTCGGCCACCATTTTGACCTTCTTGGACAGCCACTGTGAGGTGAACACTGATTGGCTGCAGCCCATGATTCAGCGGGTCAAAGAGGTAACAACACACACACTGGTGGTACATTCCGCTTCCTTCTGCAGCCTGGAAAGTGTCCCAGTACTTGAGCCAAACTGGGCCCACGAGTGACCCTCAGACTCAGTTCGGACTAACTAGCGACCTAACCAAAGCATCTAGACGTGCGTGTTTGCAATAGGCTTTTAAAGGCAGCCGAGCGCTCACGTCGCATAGAGGATCTTTGAATGGATTTTTATGGTAGGTGCTTAAAAACTGCAGGGCGTGCTACGGAGGGTCTTCTTTGACTTGTGTGTTTTTGCAGTAGGTCCTCACAAACAGCAACAGCATAGAGAACCAGTAATGTATTCACTTTGACGATTAAAAACATGGACATGGACAAAACATGGAGGATCTTGGAGGTCCTCAGAAACAACATAGTGCTTCTGGAATGTAGGAGCTCGTGATGGTTGCTTTGTTTACTGTACGTCCTTAAAAATAGCAGAGTGTTCTTGTAATGTGGAGGATCTGTAAGTTTTACTGTAATTCTTCTAAACACCAGGGAACCCCCGTCATACAGAAGATCTTTGACTACCTTTTACAGTAGGCCCTCAAAAACAGCAGAGCGCTGCTGTAATATTGAGTATTCTCGGCATTTTGTTTTACTTCAGGTCCTTAAAAATAGGAGAGTGCTCTTGTAAGATAGACAATCTTTACATCAAAAAATAGCAGGGTGCTCCCGACAAGCGTTTTTGCACTAGGTCTTTACAAACAGCATAGGGCTTCTGTGGAATAGCAGATCTTTGACTGAAATGTTTTACTTGAAAAATAGCAGGGTGCTGTTGTAATGTAGAGGATCTTTGACCACACTTTTGTAAAATAGCTTCTGTAGAGGATTCCTGATGATTTTGTATAAAACAAACAGCAGGGCACTCGTGTCATATAGAGGATCTCTGGCAAGCATTTTTCCACTAAGTCCTTAAAAAAGCCGGGTGCTCGTGTCATATAGAGGATCTGTGACTTAACTTTCTGACACCAAGTCGTACATGATGAGTACAAATGTATTATTTATGAAGGGAAGTTTTAATTACAAACGGGATCTCCGGTTCACCGGCATCATGACCGGGTGTTGTGTTGCTGAACGTGATTGTGGGTTTCAATCGTGCGCTTTTCGACAACAACAGCCTTTAAGTGGGGACAGCCGGGTATCGCACTGCGGTTTAACACGGCCGAGTCGCTCCAGCATGTCCCCCGCCCCCCTCACGTGCGCGGCAAACCTCACTCAAGTTGTTATTTCATCACTTCAAGTTGGTTTTATTAGCATAATAAGTGGCCTCTTGATCCATGAAACCAGTTCAATAAAATGCCTCACACACTCACTAAATGCATTTGACAGCATAAAGGGTGCAGTGCGGGTACGCATGACTAATATATGATAATGCAAGACAATTGGAGGGCGTCTTCCTCTGTGTAGGACCACATATTCAGAAATGATAGCGGTGAATGTGGTGCATTTTCCGCAGAAGAAAACAGCCTAATTTGCAGGCCTGTGGCTGCAGAGTGGCAAGTGTCCGCTGTCATCTTGAATATATTGGTTAATAGCCGTGTGATAGGAGTCCGTGTCACAAGAGAGATTAAAACGTGACGAGATTTCCCGCTCAAACTAATTGACAACTAATTATTCACACGATTGATGAAAAGAACTTGATAATCTTGGCAGGCAGCAAGACCTCTCACTCTGTGCATTGGTTTCAGCACCTTGGTGTGTTTGTTCCATAATACAGCAAGAACAGAGTCAGCCCGTTTTCTTTTTTTGGTCATTTAGTCATGCCGTCTCTTTCTCCCGGTGGGTGGAGGCGGGGCCTCTAGCGTACACACAGAGTGCAGGAGAGCGTAACCTCAGAGGATCATCCATCCATCCGTTTTCTATACCGCTTATCCTCATTAGGGTCACGGGTATGCTGGAGCCTATCCCAGCTGGCTTTGGGCGGGAGCCAGGGCACACCCTGGACTGGTCGCCAGGGCAGACATACAAACATTCATACAATTTAGAGTGAAGCTAACATGAATGTTTCTGAAATGTGGGAGGACACCGGAGTACCCGGAGAAAACCCACGCACGTATGGGGAGAACATGCAAACTCCACACAGAGATGCCCAACGGAGATTCGAACCCGGAACCTCCTGACTGTGAAGCAAACACGCTACCCACTCATCCACCGTGCGGCCCCAGAGGAACAGTATAATGTCATTTATTTTTTCCTCGTACTTTTCTCAAAACTAATGTGAAAATCTTGTCCCATCTCTGTTCTTACTCAATTTGAAGGACATGACTTAGTGACGTGAGCGGATGGAATTGGAAGGACCAGTTCTCGGGATCATGCCGTGCTGTTGTAACCCTCTGACTTTGTTGCTTTGTTTTGCAGGACCATACGCGAGTTGTGAGCCCCATCATCGATGTCATCAGCCTGGACAACTTCGCTTACTTGGCGGCCTCGGCGGATTTGAGAGGAGGTCAGAGAGCAGTGGATCCCACACAGTAACAGCTGGAGAAACAGCTGGGGGATGAGGAAGTCCCCCCGATTCGCAAAATACTCTTTATGACACGCTGAACCCGCCAAGAACACGTTGAGAACACAGCGTCTTGTAAAGGATCTTCTGCCTGCCGTATCTGATGTCCCTTCTTGTGTCTTTCTCCGAACAGGGTTTGACTGGAGTCTCCACTTTAAATGGGAACAGATCCCCATTGAGCAGAAAATGGCCAGGAGTGACCCAACGCAGCCAATCAGGTTCGCTCTCAAAATCAAACCCAGGGCCTTCTCGGGGATGTGTGGGTCAACATGAAAGCCCCCGGACATGTAATCAGGACCTCCTTCAGCAAGTTAGGCTGGTCTCCAGTGGACTCTTTTGAGGAGGGACATAAAAGCGGCGTAAATAAAAAGAAAATGCTGCGCTTACAAGGATGTGGTTTTACAGGACAATCTTTCCCAAGCTTTTACTCGTTGGATTGTTGGAACCCGACCGAACGTTACATGCTTAGAACCTCCGTGTTGAAGTGTGATAGATGTCCTGCTCACTTTCTTTTAGGACTCCAGTCATTGCTGGTGGCATCTTTGCGATGGACAAGAGCTGGTTCAACCACTTGGGCCAGTATGACACCCACATGGACATCTGGGGAGGGGAGAACTTTGGTGAGTCGCCGCTTATTCGTAACATAAGGAGCAACATAAGTTTAAATGGGAAACACGTAACCAGCCATGTGGCCGAGGCTGCCCGCGTTACTTCAGATCACGTAGCCACTTGATACTACGCTGAAGTTTTACCCCACACTAAGAGGGATGGAATTCCCACAGTCGCGTGTTGACTTTGGCAGCTGCTGCCCCACACGGTCGCGGAAGGACAGGGAGAAGCGGCACGCATACCACTGCAATGCCGTACTCATGCTGACGATTTTTTACATTAAAGTCATCTCTCGTTTATTGCAGTTAATTGGTTCCCGATTACTGATTGGTGATCAGTGAATTTCCCTTAAAGTAGGACTTCTTATTTATTGATTGAATGTTTTTGTAGTAAGAGCAAATAAAATCTGTTTACAACCCTCTAAATACAGTTTTTAACATTATTAGAGCCCTGTAGACACAAAATAGCACCTCTATAGTCACCCTTACACTCCTATTACAATAAAGTAGAACTAGTACCAGGTAAAATATGCCATTTAAGACGTAAATAAGAGTGTGTGTGTGTGTGTGTGTGTGTGTGTGTGTGTGTGTGTGTGTTGCTCTGCGATTGACTGGCGACCAGTCCAGGGTGTGCCCCGCCTCCCGCCCAAAGTCAGCTGGCGTAGGCTCCAGCATCCCCGCGACCCTAATGAGGATAAGCGGCATGGAAAATGCATGGATGGAAGGGTGCGAGTTGCTGTACATGTGTTCCGGGGCGAGGGGAGCTGAGTGGGGGCCAGACAGGAAGTGACGGTTCAGAGTCGAACGTTAGCAGACAACAGCAGCTGGTGTTTGGGATTATCATGCCTGCTGTGAGATCTTGCAGACCTGCAAATCCAAACCTTCCGGTGATCAGGTCTGGTGCTTGTGTGTCTCCCCACCACCACACCAGTGTAGAATACTGCATATCACAACAGAATACCTTAGAATTGTGTTTTACTTCAGTTATTTATGTTATAGCTCAGCTAACACATGCATAGTTTTCACCACTAATATTCGGCCGTGAAACAGCATGATTTATTCACGACGAGGGATTGCCGCATACTTGCTAACCAATGCCCGTGCGGTCAAGGAGAGCGACATTTCGTCTTCCACTTTCTCGTTTGCTCCGTGCCATTAATCACGTGAACCAAAAAAAATAAAAATACAGAAATGAACAAACCTTTATTAATAACACTTTTTTCTCCCACCACACTTCCCTCTAGTATGCCACTATTCCTACTTTTGAATCCCTCCTATTATATTCTTTGATATGAGCTCAAAAGGCTAATTCTAACTCCAACACGGAGCTCAATCCTTTTAGTGCAGCCAAGTGGTGTTTTCCTGCCAAGCACACAAGCTGACATTTGAGCCCCCGACGGGACAAGCATGACTACGCGCTGTCGTCATGACTCTTGGACGCCGCACGGGTGCAGCAGCCGGAGCCGCCCTTGCAGTGTTGTTTGACTGACGTCTCACGACACATGTCACACTCAAAGCTCGCACGCACGATGATGATGATGATGATGAGGATGTGACAACCCTCGCGCCTGTCGCTGTGCAGAACTGTCGTTCCGGGTGTGGATGTGCGGGGGTAGCCTGGAGATCCTGCCTTGCAGCCGCGTGGGTCACGTGTTCAGGAAGAGACACCCGTACGACTTCCCTGAAGGCAACGCTCTTACCTACATCAAGTGGGTGCATGCACAGCACACTGCAGGGTGCTTACGTAATGTAATCTCTGTGTGTGTGTGTGTGTGTGTGTGTGCAGGAACACACGGCGTGCTGCTGAGGTGTGGATGGACGAGTACAAGCAGTACTACTACTCAGCCAGGCCATCAGCCCAGGGCAAAGCTTTTGGCAGGTGTGTCTGTTTACGGTCTATGCCTAATTAGTGTATACGGTAAATGGCAATTAGGAGCGAGACGAAAAAATGTGAATTAGCAGTTTATTGTAAACCAGCATTACAGGGAAATAGGCTGTTCATCAGAAGTTTAAGATCATAACAAAAAGGACGGGGTAGTGCACGGAGGACTTACACCGTCTTGGACCGATGGCCATTTTTGTAAACTTCCCTTGCCGTCCATCCCTAAATGTTCTCAATCGGATTTAGATCAGAGGAACACGTGGCAAGGTCCCAAAGAGTGATGTTATTCTCCCTGAAGAAGCCAGCATTGTGAACTGCAGCGTTGTCCTGTTGAAAAAGCCAGCTGGTACCACACAGACGCAACATCTCCGCTTAGCCAGCTGCCGTTTGACACCTCCTGAAACTCCATTGGAAGCGGCAAGGAAAAAGCACCCCAGTTCTTGATGGTGCCCCCCACTGTGCCGTGTGGTTGGGATCTCCTTGTCATGCCAGTAACGTTAGAATTTATCAGGACCGACAAGGTTCCATTTTTCTCATCAGAGAGTAAAACTGTCCTCCACCTTTCAATGTCCCGTGTTTGGTGCTACCATGAAAATTCCAAACTGCCACTTTGGTGGCTTTGGAATTCAAACCCTTCTCTCGCAGATGCCGTCTGATGGTTATTGGACGGCACTCACACCAGTAGCAAACCTAAGAATCGTCCCATGTCTTGACAAACAGCCAATCGGCTCCTGCGGCTCAAGGGCCGCCGGCATTTTTTGGGGTCTACCACTACCGTTCACCATCTACCACTACTACCACCACCATCAGGCGCTTTGAAGACGTTTCAAACGATGTCTTACTTACAAATGACGCCGCGCTCAGCAGCCGTGGCGCCGCGAGAGGCCTTGCTTGTTCAGCTCAACAATCCGACCGCGGTCAAAGAGAAGAAGCTTTTCTGCCTTTGCCGTTGAGCAATCAGGGCAGCGTGAATACCTGACAGAATAGTCACGGGTTTTGCCCAGACCTACTGATGTGGCTCTGCGGTATTTGTTTGTTTGTGACAACTTTCCAGCATCATTTTAGCTCGCCAGCCTGGATTTAGTTTTTCAAACGTTATTCATTATTACCAGTCATTAAAAAACTGCTTTGTATGTTTGAATGTGTTTTTTTTAGTTTTATGTTTTTACTTTGCGTCATTTCGCTAGCATCACAGAGTAAAGCGACACCGCCGTCCTTCTTGGAGTACATCAGGGGTGCCCAAACTTTTTCCACCCAGGACCAACCGACCCACGTACCGTAGCTATGCTAGGAAGTTGCGCATATTTAAAGAAAAAGCTGAAGCTTTGTGTTATGAGTGACAATGCGTATTGTTAATATCAACTTTTTCTCCTTGCATTGCACTTTATGGCATATTTTGCGTTAAAAGCATTTTTTTACACAATTATTTTGATAATATTTTTTGGTTTTATTTTCAACATTTTTCCCAACCTAAATGCATTATTCTTTATTTATTTATTTTTAATATTTATTCTTTGTTTTGTTTTTTTTCTCCTGATATGACTTTTGGAAAAATTATGTTTATGCTTGTAAAATCTGTTTTTTGTTCTCGCTACCTTCTGTCTCGCTTGTTGACCTCCCTTTTCCGCTGGTCCCCCTCACGGCGGTCACGGCGCAGCATCACCGACCGCCTGACGCTGCGACGTAAGCTGAACTGCAAGCCTTTCCGCTGGTACATGGAGAACGTCTACCCCGAGCTGAGGTATCAATCAAACATGCGTGGCTTGCATTTTACGAGGTTGTGTTTAGTGGCGATGCATGCTGGGATAACCAGAGGTTCTTGAAATAAATCATCACGCCGTCCTCGTTGGGTCCTCACACGCTGGATCCATTAAGTCAGAGCGGGGAAAATGGTGATTTCATTCGACAAAGAATATAAATATCTCTTTTTCCTGGCGTGGTAAGTAAGCCAATATAATGCCCTGACTCAGTGGCCGGGATGATTCATGCCTGATATCAGCAACAGGGAAGCCCCGCCTTCCAGGCTGTGTTCTCCCAGCGGCATGAGTCTCCATGCCAACTGTGGACCTTCTGAGCGGAAGCGTCCGTTTTTTTGTTGGGGGTGTCTTTTACAGTAACACCTTCTCCCCGCTGAGCGGCCTGCATCCTCTCCTTGCAGGGTTCCTGAGCAGGAGGCCGTATCCAGCATCCTCAAGCAAGGAACTTTGTGCCTGGAGACCCGCGGGACAGATGGCCTGGGCCTGGCGGAGTGCAGGGGGGGCGGCGGCATCAGGCCCCAGTCGCAGGTCAGGAACCGGGCACCGGCAGATTCAGCCGTTGCTGTTATCAGTTAGGATACTTACCAGGCGATGCTTTACGCTGCAATTCGTTACGTCGAGACGAGGTTATGTTGCGTCATTGTGACACTTCGCATTGCAATACGTTATCTTGCATTGCCGTAACTGCAGTGCGACACGTCGTGATGTGTTGCGTTGCCAACCGTGTTGCGTTGCGATATGATACGATACTTAACCTGACATCCTTTCCATATATGTCGTGTTGCGATACATGAAGTTACTGCGTGTTGCGTTAAAACGCCTTGTGATACGTGGGAAAAGCTTGCATTGCGATCCTGGACGGTACTTTACGTTGCGATACATCCCGTTGCAATACTTGACGCCATGTTTGTCATTGCAAGCTATGTTGTGATGCTTTGCTCTGTCGTACAGGGACATCGTTTGTGATTGGCTGCAATGCGATGTCACGATACTTAACATGTCAGCCTTTGCGTTGCGATATGGTGTGATACGATTCACAAAAAAAAAAGTGTTGCGGTATGCGGAAGTATATGTACTGTACGTTACGTTGTGATACTTTTTGTGGCAATATTTTGTGTATATAATGTGTAAACATACCTAACATGCCATCCTTTAGGGCTGCACGGTGGATGAGTGGGTAGCACGTTGGCCTCACAGTCAGGAGATCAGGGTTCGAATCGCCGTTGGGCATCCCTGTGTGGAGTTTGCAATTCCATTAGAGTGTGAATGGTTGCATGTCCGCCCTGCGATTGGCTGAGGACCAGTCCAGGGTGTACCCCCCCCTCCTGCCCAAAGTCAGCTGGGATAGGCTCCAGCATCCCCGCGACCCTAATGAGGATAAGCGGCATAGAAACTGGATGGATGGATGCGATCCTTTACGTGGCAGGACCTTGCGGTGCAAAACGTTTTGTGTTGCGATATGCGGTGAGACAGCAAAACTTGTCACGTCCCTCAGAATTCCCACATGGTACTCGTTAAAAGTCCAAGACAGGAAGTGTCTCTTCATCATCATGCATTCACTCGATGATCAAACACAAGCGCCACCTACACAAGCCGGTGGCGTATGCGGTGAGACAAGCACGCAGGCCGGCTTGGGACTCGCAACAAGGGCGATAAGACAGAGCCTGAATAGACGTTTCCGTGGCAACCTGCAGCCCGGGGCCGCCTGGAACGTTGTATAAATGGAAGAGGGCATCTGTGGGTGCAAATACTTCACGTATCAAACGTATCACCGTGTTCTACTTTAGAGGTGGGAACTGATTGAACCGCTGATCCGACAGCAGGATCTCTGCCTGGCCATCACGGTCTTCACAGCTGGGTCCAAGGTCAAGATGGAGCCCTGCAACGTCAAAGAGCCGCGACAGGTCTGTGCTCGTCCGATTCTTGCATTTGGTACAACACGTCTGTCTTCTCATTTTGGTTTGGGTTTTTTTTTACACATTTTGGGAGCGAGCAACACGATGGGTGACACAAAAACTGGAAAAAAACTGCAAAAACCAAAACGCGCCTCTTTTGCTTCCACGTCAGCGTGGAGTGAATGTGGTTTCAAGAGATGCGGCTTCACGGTGCGGACCAGAACATGCAATAGACGTGACTCCCATGACCTCAGACCTCACCCTCCCCTTCTCGTTCATTTCCCCGGTGAACCCGCATCTGCTCTCGGGGTGATTTATGACACAGCGGAGGGCGTTGTTAAGTGGAAACATATGTCGCAACCGCTGGAATATTCTCCCGCCTTGTCCTCCTCATCGCTCTTCAACTGCTAGCAGCCACGCTGTAGTTGATTAGATCAGGGTTTTTTTTTTTAATCTTGATAAAATTCCAGATTTTCTCTTATCATTTGTGCAATAAAATCACAATCACATTTTTATCACCTTAGTTTTATTAGTATGAAGTTTTTCCGTAACCGTAATAAACTACACGGCCTCGCTGGTTGCTGTGAGGCCCCCGAGATAAGAAATCAGCTTCATTGCGCTACATAATGAGTCACAATCAAAGAATTAGATAATAAAGCGCTTTGTTAAACATGCTTATTTGACTTTACCCTTTTTTTTATTGCTCTTGCAGTTTACACTGTGAGCTGCCTCAAATATTTTGCCCATCTCATTGCTAAACCAGGTCAACAAAATAACTGAAACGCTTTAAAATATCACATACACAAAGAAAAACCATATGCAAAACCTCAAAACATTTCATTTGAAAATGAAACAAAACGGAAGTCATATGCAAAAAAACGGCATTTAACAATTTCATTCGTATAAAATGTAATAAAACTGCAAAAAAAGACGTTATTTTCCGGAATGTTTATGGTGACGTATACAGTACTTTTATAGTGACACCTAATACAAGAGAAAACACGTCGAAAAAAGCAAATAGAAAGAAATGATTTTGCAAAAAAAGTCAGCTCATTTTCAACCACTAGAGTATTTATAGTGACCCTCCACAGTAAAAGTGGCCCATACCGTGTCACGTAACAAAACAGAAAATGGGAAAATTAAATAGAATTATTTTGGGATAAAATTAACTAATTTCAACTTCTTTTTCCACTTGCATCGATTATTGGAAGTATTTATAGTAACATACACAGTCAAAGTGGCACATACCGAGTCAAGTAATTGAATAGAAATTATATGCAGAAAAAACGTTCAATTTAATGTATTTTAAAATCAAATTAACAATTAACACAATTATGAAATACACTAACATCATTTTCCGTTACATTTTCCTTTGTTTAGATTGTTTGGAGTATTTATAGTGACCTATGCAGTTATAGTGACTCATAGTGTCACGTAATTGAATAGAAAACATGTGAAACTCACACTCATGTCACGTGACTACACACTCTCCACCATTGGTGTTCTTCACCTGAGGAACTTGCATTTTTGTGCAGAAATGGAAGCCAAAAGGCTCGGCCCTACAGCACACGGTCAGCGGATTCTGCCTGGACAGTCAGAGCCCCTCGGGACCCCCGGTCGTTGCTCAGTGCCACCCCCAGGTGCCCAGCCAGACCTGGGAGCCACAGGTCATCACCTGAAAGAAGGCAAGGTGAGGAGCCGGGACCAGGGTAAGCCACGATGGGAGTGAGTGGTTTCTTCTGGTCCAGGAACAAACACAAGTCCCTGCAGAGAAGCGTCCATCCAGGTCTTGTGTGTGTTTTTTTAAAGGATGCTGTGGCTCTTCTACGTATGTAAGATCAACATCTTTCCGTGTGGTGGCTGCACGCTTTGGATTGGAATACCGAGAACGGACTCAAAAACTCAAAAGTAGCATCCGAAAAATGTTATTTATTGTTTTGCATGGTAGCACCCGCGTACAGTAATGTTTGTTTGTCCTCACCCTTCTTCGCGCCCCGATATTGACTTTTCATTCGTGTACTGTAAATATATACATTATATATTTGCTGGGTATGTAAGGTACTATATGTTCAGTGTCAAATAAAAACCTAGTAACAAAACAAAGATGCTAGAGGTGTTTTTTGTGAACCAAAATGACTAACACCCTCCGAAATATACAGTATGAAAACCACCAAGTCACTTTTTCCCATTTTGATCATATTTGTAATTATTATACTGGCATGTTATCAGTTGTTATTATGATGGATTCTAATTAGATTTGCTTTTTATATCATATATTGTATTGTATTTCTGGGTTATGTGACATGCTGGTGGGACTATGTCTCCCAGCTGGCCTAGGAACACTCTGGTGTCCTCCCGGTGGAACTGGAAGTCTGGATTTCCCTACTGACACTGACCCGGATAGTTTTTTGGCTGTTGCCTTCCTCGCTTTGGGTCCTTTTAAAGCGTGTTTTTTTTAAATCAAATGTGCTGACACTGCACATCGACACCACTAGAGGGCGGAACAATCTCACTAGTTCAGAGACTCACCTGTGGCATTTTAGCAGCCTTTCCATTTCACCTCGAATGGATGATGGAGGTTAGGAGTACAAATGGAATAATTCAGAACTAACGTCAAAACATATCTATTTTTAAGAAAACGACTGGAGATAACAAGAATGTGAGGTTATTAGGAGAGAGCAACGCTTCTTGTTGAAGTGAGCCAGCGTGATGATAAATCTACACACGGGGACGTGTTTCTCCAGGTTGCACCTTCACCTGTCCATCACCTTTGAGCCGCAGCCGTTGACCAATGGGAAGGCGCGAGGGTGGTCCGTTGCTAGGGAGGAAGTTTGGTTGAGGCGCTCGCTCTCAGCCATTGAGCCACAGAACTGGCAGCCAGCGAGTGTCTCTCCCTGCGTCTTTCCGTGGAATTTCACTTATTTTATTTATTTGTTTTTCTCTGCGCGGGGGCGACTCACGACTCCGTGGGGAATACGTGGCGGTTTTACGGCGCGGCACCGTCTGGCTGGCACTGGTGGTCACAGGTAGGCACTCTCCATTGATTAGCCAACCTTGCTAGCTCCGCCATGCTAACGGCAGCTAGCAGTTAGCTTATCCGCCAGAGACAGTTTGATGTCATGTAGCTGCCGTTCAAACAAGACAGCCAGACACTGGCGTCTAACTGCAGCACCGGGGACGCCTTGCATCCGCTAAATAAAGGGTAGTTGCAATGTGTTGTTAGCCGCAGCAGCTAACTAACGATGCCCAACTTACCTGGTTAACTTTGCTAGGTGAGCATTAATCAGCGAATACGGAGAACTCTTTGGCTGCTCACCTGAGTGTGCGTGTGGGAGACAATAAAAAGAAAAATGCGTCAAGGTACCTGGCTTTTTGACGTCTATTCACTGAAATGGTTCTCATTTGTCTCATTCAACTTCAATGGTAATAAACATCCAACTTACTTTGACCCGTGCTTGTCTTGAACACTGGATTGGGCGTTGCAAGGGAGGGAGAGACAGACCTACTGGGAGGAGGACGTCTCAATACTGGGATGAGACCACTCTGCTGCTTAGTTATCACTGTTCCTTTCATAGGAGCGGGTCGTTGCACCTGTTCAAGAATACCATCTTTATCTTTGATGGTGGTCACGACAGCATGAGGCCAATGTTTGCTGACATTTCTCCACTGTCTTAACATTTTACGATGCTTAATTTCACTTCACTTTTCATCATCTTAACGGAAGACATTCATTTTCTATACCGCTTATCCTCATTATGGCGTTCTGCACGCTGCCACGCCTCCGGCTTGTGTAGGTGGCGCTTGTATTTGATCATCGAGTAAATGCATGATGATGAAGAGACACTTCCTGTCTTGGACTTTCAACGAGTACCATGTGGGAATTCTGAGGGACATGACAAGTTTTGCTGTCTCACCGCATATCGCAACACAAAACGTTTTGCACCGCAAGGTCCTGCCACGTAAAGGATCGCATCCATCCATCCAGTTTCTATGCCGCTTATCCTCATTATGCTCGTGGGGATGCTGGAGCCTATCCCAGCAGACTTTGGGCAAGTGGCAGGGTACACCCTGGACTGGTCGCCAGTCAATCGCAGGGCACATATAGACAAACAAACATTCACACTCACATTATACCGATGGACAATTTAGAGTCGCCAATTAAGCTAACATGCATGTTTTTGGAATGTGGGAGGAAACCGGAGTACCCGGAGAAAACCCACATACGCACGGGGAGAACATGCAAACTCCACACAGAGATGCCCAACGGAGGTTTGAACCCAGGTCTTCTGAATCTTCTGAATGTGTGGCCAATGTGCTAACCACTCAGCCACCGTGCGGCCTAACGGAAGACATAATGGGGATTAAAGTTATGACACAGAACTAAAGTGACTACGTATTCTTCCGCTGCACATGCAACTAGTTCTCTTTTTGATTTTGTGCAGTGTTACTAATTAATGTGAGTGTGTTGAAACGTCGCAAAACGAGCACTGTCTGTAGTCGTCATGAATAAAGTAATATAAGTCCTATAAACCGGAGCCATATGTTTACACTCTATCCACGACCCTCAGCCTTCTTGAGCCCACGGCAGGCTCACATTCCTTCCAGTTTCTGGTGGACCCGGGGCGTGGAGGTGCAGGCGTTGACGAACCTAATAGTCATCTAAATGCTATTGTCATTTACACAGACTAGCACAGTGTCAAATTAAAATCACAAAAGGAATTCTGACTCACCATTGGTACTAATAATAATGTTTTTAAAAAAAACTCTCATTGCTTTTGAAAGCTTTTTGCTAAAAACGTTGTCCTTGGTGGTGGTTAGAGATGCCTGTGCCATATGACAGGACAATATATTGTAAAAATGTTAGTTGCACCCACGTATTGAACGGAAGTCGTGGGCCGTCGGCTGCCAGTTGTGGTTGACAGTGGTAGATTTTGTATTTTGTTTGTATTTCTTGCTTCTCTGACAGAGCTGCCTGCTTGTTTCCATGGAGATCAAAATGTGTGTGTTTGCTTTTTTGTTGTTTTCATCCTAAATGTTGAATCTAAAGCAGTTTGCGTCATTAGTTCTAAAGACACAAGGACGAGAATACGGAGAGGCTGAATGATGATGCAACACAGGTTGATAAACTTGCTGTTCAACTGTGACGCAATCAAAGGGCCTCTTTTTTTGTTTTTTGTCTGTTGATAGCAGAGAGATAGCTGTGCCATACAAGACATAAATTTTAGCTCATGCAATATCGAACATCTACAAGTTGTTGTGCATTTTAGCCGATGCCTTTATGTACTTGAAGAGCATAGAGAATGGGGCAATAATTGGAAAGAGGCTGTTATTTCCCAAAAGTGAAAACATGTTATATTTAACCAGTGTTGGGAGTAAAGGTGTTACTTACATTGCCGATGTTTTCCAGTAACGCACAGTCTAATAAATACGGCGTTACCGTTATCAACAGGGACCTGTGGTGAATTACTATGATCAGATACATACAGAGACATGAACAATCTGGTTGATATGGACCATATTCTGTTGCCATTGTCTACTACAACTACCCGATGTGCCCTACGATGGACTGGCGACCAGTCCAGGGTGTACCCCGCCTCTCGCCCAAAGTCAGCAGGGATAGGCTCCAGCATACCCGCGACCCTATTAAGGATAAGCGTTATAGAAAATGAATGAATTAATGAATACTCCAACTACAAAGGAAGCTAAATAGCTAGTCAACTATTTTTTTCAGCTCAGTCTCAGAAAAAATCTAGCGTGTTGGTCGGGAACTGCAAGTCACAATTCTAATCTCATGAAATATCTCTCAATGGCACGTGCCAGTACAAAGCTAAATCCTAATTCTATTATATATTTAAAGTTATTTCCCAAAAATTATGTAATAATTACTTTCCCTGGTAACTCATCACAACAGTTCTATTACTTTGTTGTGAAAGTAACTAGAAACTATCACTAGTTACTTTTTCAAAGTAATTTTCCCAACATTGTATATAATAAGCAATATAAATAAGGGTTTGGAGTGCATGAGAAAGTGGAAAGGAAAACGTAGCTCTCTCTCATTCATCAGACAGAACCAATGTTGTAATCGCGGTAAGGGGCAAACTGCTGAGGTAGCATTAATAGTGCTGATAACTTCAAATAAAATATCAATGCTTTTATTTTTGTGTGAATCTCTGTATTCTCATGCACTGACCACACCGCATAGCTAAACCACCATAACAACCTCACAATATTATTGTTGTCATGAGTACTAACAACGCATCACAGTTAAACAGGAACCTTAACGCCTCAAAACTTTTGAAAAGTGCTTTTAGTTATGTGTATACAAGTAGCCAAAAACAATGCAATTTTATTTCAAGCAAAATTAACTTCCCACACAAAGCAAACCCTAATTATTTACTGATATGCCTTATTTTTAGCTGACAGTCTGATACTACAGTTTTCCCATTTGATCGTCTAAGAAATATGAAGGCAGATGCTGCAAAGTCCCAGAGCCAGTAGTATGAGATCACCACAAGTCACATCAATGGTCGACTTTTCAGGCCCGTATATAAACTCATGCATACCTTAGATAAGAGCTGCGAGTTTTACTGACACGTTTAGGGTTGGGCGATATCTATCTATATGGATCTTAGCATGTGCTACGATATTTTTGGGATGAATCACGATACGACAATATAATTAAATTCAGCTGAGTCTCGTATAAAAAGCAACAAACCCTAACCCGTATCATTAAAAATAATGAAAAGAAAATTAAGCTTAGCCATGGCACTGTGTAGAGTACAGTATGTCCAAAGAAAGCCAGTCATTGGATCCAAGTCAACATTAGATCCCTTGTCAGTAGTTACACACACTTGTTTCTTTTCATCTAAGTCTCATGCCTGGAGAAACTCACTTGCGATATTTTCACCTGTGTGATACTCCAGAAAAAAACTATTCCCTTCAAAGTCCAGGCACTGGTTATGTACTGTAGTGGACCATGAAGCTGATATATGGTTGAGTCCCTAAGCTACACCACAACTGCTCTACGGAAACCAAACCACTTCCATATTACTGAGGCACCTCCTCGTTTAGCAAGAATTTCTATGTCTGCAGCTGTGTTCTTCAATTAAAATTGAGTAAGGTCCGTTTATGCAATTTCTTTCACAGTTCAAGGTTCAAACCTTAAATTGCTTAGATCGCAAGCACTAGCATATTTGAATGTCAAATGTAATGGAACCCTGCACATTACCCTGTAACACAATTATTTTGGCACCTAAATTGCATTTAGAAGAAAATGATATATCAATGACCAAAAATGTGACTGTACGAACAATTAATTAATAAAACATTCTTGTTTTTAAGTAAAACAAAACAAAAAAAAAACAGTTTATCTGAAAAAATATTAAATAACACTTTTACAAATGTTTCTGCAACAGTACATCCTCTTAAAGTTTGACAATGTCAGCTGTTGTTGTAGCTGATACTACGATTTGCCTGAATTAGTCGCATAATTCTTCTTTGTTTACCTTGAAGTAACATCTCTGCAGCAGAACCACACCTGCTCAACTCTCCCATCAGTGAAAAATGCTCCAAGAGTTTTGGCCCAGTAGCCACACAATACTTAGTTTGCATGTTGCTGTGCTGTAAAAGAATGTGTTATGATGTTTGTAGATTTTATATACTTGCCTCTAAGCAACATTTTGTTTTCCGCGCGCTCACGTCAGACTTTGAGAGCAAATGAGACAGAGCGAGTGGTTTGGCACTGGGTTTCGAAAGAATGAACATATGTTGGTCCGTCCATTGACTTTTAAATGTTTGATCTACTTACTTATATACTTTTGAGCAAGAGTAATGGATACCAGCCAGTGCGGCTGCTTAACTGTATGTTGGTAAAACCTCACTCCCTCTGCCTTAAGAGCTGCGCTGAACCCTCGGCCGACAGTCCGGGCTTTTGGCCGAACACTCAGCCCCTTAGTCTCCCAGTGTGAAGCAGGCAGGTGACACAAGCCAGTTCTCATTCGCTTGGCAAGTAAACAAACTCTTTCATTGGCTAATTTTGAGTGACATCACTCCCATGTAACCGTAACAACGGAACTAATTACGCTTGCAAACTGCGATCGGCATGTTATTATTATATTTCCCAATCACTTTAATACATCACTGGGCATCATGGGGTCCAGATCGGCACCGAGGTCTGCCATTTGGTTTGCCGCAAGCAGCCTACTGTCAGCTCATTTGGGAGAGAGATTGGAGCGAGGGCAGCTTTTCGAATCAAGGTCTTGGATGAGCTGATGACCCTAGACACCAGTGGACAAAAATAGTCCAGTCTTGTGTGGTGTGTGTGTGTGTGTGTGTGTGTGCACGCGCATGTGTTGGTAAGCATTGTTATGATTAGACAGCACTGACATTTTCATTGCTAGAGAATAAGTCTGGAGTTTTGCACAGATGATGAGACTAAACGACACATGTTGACATGGTTGCCATGCTGTTGCTGCTGGCAGCAACACAAGCAACTCTGTATGATGGCTCTGAAAAGCAAAACATTCTGTTTACATGCATTAAAAACAAAGTGGATCCCTTCACATTTGCATTCATTGGTCAAAAATATTTTTTCTTTCTCAAAAATCAACAGAAAACACATTAATTCACCTATTTAATTCTGTTGTAATATAGGTCAAATGTACAGCACACCTGTGTCGCTCTTAACAAGTTTAAAAAATTTTTTTTTACATGTGTATGTTTTTATGTTTCACTGATAATGTAGAGATTTTGTTCAACTGACCTTGAATGCACCAAAGTTGTGTGCTGGGATCGTGACTCAGATTTTGTCTATTCATTGAGCATCTTTTTTAACTATGCATTAGTGGTGAGTACCAATTTTATACTTTAAATGCATTTGACAAGTGTGTGTGAGGGGTATTTAGGGTTTAAACCTGGTTTGTGCATATAGCTTGTTAGCTTCTGTCGCCAGTGAACAATAGCTATTGAAGAGCGAGCTTTCAGGGGAACTGTCCCTTTTATTATAAATTTTATCCGAAATTGGAGGAGAATGTCAGTGTCAAACTAGCAAGAGGGTTTGGTGTTGGGAGTGTGTGTTAAAAACAGACATTTTTATGGGCGTATCCACTTCTTCATTTACTGTTAGGCTTGGAACTCGCTGAGAGAAGCGAGGGATCCGCTGTATTTCATTTGAATTGGTTGAAACAGCTTTTAAAATGTCGTGTTGCACTTTTTGTGCCAGTCTCCTTCGGACTGTAGGTCTATACAATTTATACATACCGTGAATTCCGTTGTATAAGCCCATCCATCCATTTTCTTCTGTTTATTCCGGTCAGAGTTGCGGGGGAAGCAGTCTCAGTAGTGGAAGTCCAGACTTCCCAGTCCCCATCCACCGTTTCCAGTTCCACCGGGAGGACGTCAGGGTATTCCCAGGCTAGTTGTGAGACATAATCCCTCCTGCGTATCCCAGGTCTGCCTCGGTGTCTTCTCCCGGCTGGGCATGCCCAGAACACCTCACCAAGGAGGTGTCTGGGATTCATAAGGACTCAAGCCACCTCACCTGGAAGAAGGAGCAACGGCTCTACACTGCATTACTGCAGACGCTGCGTAGTACCACCTATGGAACTCAACCTATGAGTTCCAAGACGAAAACCACCGCTGAACAGAAATACGGTAAAGGTTTGTCTTAACTGGGATTTTACAGAGAAGTGTGACAACAATGACTAATGTTTCCTTGTAAACATACTGACTGACGTTGTTGCCTATTTCTATCCTGGTAATGATGTTGTGAATGTAAATGTTACTGGAGTGCTTAATCATTTTTACAGAGGGTGCAGTATTTGTTCAAGAATTAAGAGTCTTTATTGTCAATACACCGTATACAGTGTCAAGGACATACTGATAATCAAAATTAGACTGTTTTTTGGCAGCTTTATTTGTCTGCCCTTAATTTAAAAGAAAAAAAGTGATGGATAGATGAAAAGATGGTGGATGTTGATGCTGGTGCCTTTGAACATAGGTATTTATTGGTATGTCCGTTTGGGGCTTTAGCTTTAGCTCCTAATTAGGTCCGAGGGGCTTTGAGCTCCTCCTATGTCTCTGACTGTTAGATCTGGGTGGGGGTGCATTGCTGTTTACAAAGAGTTGCTTTTCAGGTTTAAATCCTCCTTTCTGGTCGTGGAAGGGGGGGCCAGGGACTCCCTTTGTCTACCAAGTGTCTACATGGAGTGATACCTGAGCAGTAGGTTACGCTGCGAGATAAAAAAGCAAGGAATCCATCAATGCAGTCTGCCCTCTCAACCAGACCAAATCCACGCAAGGGCACGCCACAACCAGACAGACCGCGGTGTGCGCCCCAACTACCATCTACTTCCATGCCATCCAAGCTCCTTTTATTTTTTCCATTTAACTCGGGAGCGGATGGGGGCCACGATGCGTGGCGCGCTCAGCTCGATTCACCCACACACACATCCTAACCTAACACCGCAGACCACACCAACGAGTTCCCCACCCTTCTTTTATCTCTCTGCGCACACATCACTTTGATTTATTTGGAGAGAGAGAGAAACTACACGTCATACTGTATCTTAGCAGGGAGCACTTTCTGCTTTCCAGTGTCCTGTGTGGGATTGTCTTATGAGTCTTAGAGATGACATTGTTGTTGTTTATTGTGCACACCCCCCGTATTAACAGTGTCTGCCTGTTGTATAGTGGTGTGATGTTTTGGCTTGTTCTGTTTATGAAACCCGGAGTGAGACTGTCATGTTGAGTATTGACCTCCCTCGATTCCACTAGGTTAAACAAGTTCAATGTAAGCTGTATTCTAACACTATTTGCAAATGAAGTGGTAACGCATTTGCTCTTCCTCGTGAGCGCTGCAATGTTATATCACGCTGGGCAGGAGCTTACAGCACTTTTGTTGTGGACATAGCACGCTGGGACGAATGTCTGCGCTTACCTAGCTAGGTGCAGAAGAAAAATCTCCATGGTAGCACTGCTGTAACTTTTACTCACTGAAAACCATTTCCCTGCTTCCATCAAGGCCAATGTCGATGTCACGTCCCCAAAACCATATACTCCACCATGATTGGTAGGTTCGTCAGCTCCGCACACAACACTGTAAAAATGCCATTCATGTAAAACCAGAGGGTCACACTAACATTAAACTTTCATATTAAGACGGGGGGCACAAAATGTTGTCCTGCGGGCTGCAAGTTTGAGAACCCTGGTCTTATTCATAAACGACTGTTAAATTTTTAGAGTAATCGCCGCTTTCTTAGCAATCATTTGGGACCCGTGATGCCGGGGGCGCTAGTTCCCTGGTAACACTCATGCGGGTGGATGTACTTTTTTACGACCATTATGACCCGACAAAATGTTCAAAGTCAATATCACACTGGGAAAGTTCCCACTGGCAAAGATAGTAACCATAAATAGAGTTTTTTTTTTTTTTATGTTCAAACTGAGTTTTTTTTTTTTTAAGATAAATGCTTGATTTGCACTTTGTATGACAAGGATCCAGACTGCAACTAAATTTAAAATAAATAAAAAATTAGAGTAAATGTTTTGTCTACACACATGTGCGACCAAATAAAAGTACGCATCAGTTACTGCGCTGACAAAGGATGTACTTTGTCCTTTGTTACGGTGAGAATGAAAAGTAGTATGCAAAATGTGGAGTCATCTAGGCAAAGCAATGTTTACCGAACTCATCATTAAATGTAAGCACAGTAAAACGCTTTGAGAAACCTACCTCCACACACATGGTCCAAAACGGCGACATGGTTGGACTCTCTACGACCTCTGTGCTAGACTCCACACGAAGTTCTTTAAGACATTGTTAGTTAGCACTACAGTAACAAAATCCACCAAAGTGTATTGTTAGAAAAAACACATCCTGAAGGTAACGCGTATAATGGACATTCAACCATATTTCTGATTTTGAATCAGTCTATGCTGACAAAAATAATCAAGGATTTGTTTCTGCTTCGAGGAATTGCTTAAGTCACCAGTACACTTACATCACCCACCCAGTGGGCGGGATGTTTGAAAGCGTGGGATGATTGACGAGGCGAGAGACTGCGACAAGGCAGAAAAAGAGAAGAAAAACTAAATGTAAATAAACTGACAGAAAATGTAGCTAAACTGCCAGTTGAGCGCCGTGACGTGCATTCGTTGCAACGCAGCACTTACATACCACAGCAGCACATCTTATATGTTGCATCACCTCCTTCTGAATGGAGCGGAGGATCTGAGAAGGTGAAAGTAGCCTAGCGCAGATCAATGAGATCAAGGTTAATGTACCTTACTAACATAACTAACCGTGTGGATGACTATCTTTCTCTTAACTGTGACCACTGTCCAACGTGTGGACGTTTATGTGACTTCATACAGGATTTATTTCATCTGCAAAAACACAGCGCTGTGAGTCCTAATTGAGAATAAAAACATTTTAGCTCACTAGCTGCTCAGTAGCTGCTCATTTCTAGCAGGCAATAAATACTGTGTAATGGAACACGGAAGTGCGTGTCTCCCTCGCAAAGTGAGGGCGTCTCAAGTTCGCTGCCAGCGGGCCCTTTGCGGCCAGCCGGGTCATATTTTGCGGCCCCCGGCTAGACCTTAAAGAGTAGTGTCATGTGATTAAAGACATTTTTGATATGCTTCTACTTCATAGAGTTGACCTACTGGAGAGACATGATATGTTATGTTTTCTGGATGAGTTTAAAATAGCTTTACTGTTTTTCAGACACCTAGACTAAAATTCTGTTTACACTTTATTGTACTAAAACGGTGTCATTCTTTTTGTGTCATGTCCCTATTGAAAATAACAGTCCATCCACTGAAAGATAGAACTGGCAAAAATGGATGTGCAAAATACTGTAGCAAAACAACCAGCAGAAGATGAACCAAGAACATTGCAAAAATGTTAATTTAATGGCAAAGTTGCTGGGAGCGCTTAAAGTGAGCGTCTCAAATGTCAAGCCTTCTTTTGGTACCTGACCTTTTTAGTCAACATTTTGTACTATTTGACTCAAACCTTCATTTATTGGATGCCCTGTTTTTTACAGTAATACAAATACATGGGAAATGAATTGTTCAATAAAATATTTAGTTGAAAAAAACACAATTAACCAATTATGTACAAATATGAATATAAAAGAATACAGTATTTGTTAGAAATCTGTCCTGCTGATGGCTGCTGATGTTCGCTAGCAGGCCCTGTACACTAACCATGAAGGTACCCACAAGAAGGCCCCACGTGCTGACTCGACAGCATGACAACAAAGGCCTCGCTGTGCTGATTGTCCGTTTGGCCTCGTTCATGTTGAATTTTAGCGAGGGGCACCGTCAGCGTTTGGCTCTGTGAGCCGTGTTGACCGGGTCGGTGCCTGCTCGTCTCCGACCACGGTGCCAGCAGCATGTCAGTGCCTCAGATGGATGACAAATGTCTTTTGCTAATTGCTCCAGTTGATCAAAGGTGCCCAGCTCATTTTGACAGCCTGGTAATTTTCTATCCTGCCAACCTTCCTGCCCAGACCCTAAATTGGATGTTTCTTGGCCTTTTTATGTTTTGTTACACTTATCAGAGAAGACAAGCCTAAGCTGTATCCTACTCTTTAGCGTAATTCCTCCATGGTAGATGACATATTGGAATGTCGGGAGAATATGGCTAAAAGTCAGGATAATGGGATTATCTGTTGCAGCTAAGAGGTAAGGGTGGTACATTGCAGCCTCTTGCTTTAATCCAATATACTATATGGCATATAAATTAATAAAAGATAGGGTTGGATGATAATGTTTATGTACTGCTGTATCAGTTTCAATTATCCCAATGGTTACGAAAATGACAAATAAAAAAACAGATTATAATAAAACGGGGTTGGGTGGCATGGGTAGCATGTTGGCCTCACAGTCAGGAGGTTCAGGGTTCGAATCTCCGTTGGGCATCTCTGTGTCGAGTTTGCATGTTCTCCCCATGCGTGCGTGGTTTTTCTCCGGGTACTCCGGTTTCTTCCCACATTCCAAAAACATCCATGTTAGCTCAATTGGAGACTAAGTTGTCCATTAGAGTGTAAATGTGAGTGTGAATGGTTGTATGTCTTTGTTTGTCTGTATGTGCCCTGCGATTGACTGGCGACCTGTCCAGGGTGTACCCCGCCTCCTGTCCAAAGTCAGCTGGGATAGGCTCCAGCATAGACGCGACCCTAATGAGGATAAGCGGCATAGAAAACTGATGGAGGGTTGGGTGACAATTTTTGTGTACTGCTGTATCAGTGTAAATTCACCCAATGATAACAAAATGACTTATAAAAAAAAAAGCAGACCCCCAACTGGCCATTGCTGTACGTGAGCACACGCTCACAATCGGCGAGTCCGTGTTCATTGACAAATTCCGTGATTCTGTTGATGCGGAAACTATGGAGCCACATTTAACTTTGTTTGGGGGTGGTTTATTTGCATAGGGTATTGTATTCAGTGAATGATTGTATTTTTCTACTAGTGCAACCTTGACTTTATACACATCAGTAAGTTATATTGATGGCGAGTAGAAAATTGAGCCAAACAGCAATAATGGCTGCAGCAGAGCTGATTATGTGAAACAGCCATGGTCAGACTATGGCATCAAAGAGTCCGCTGCACAGTGAAATACTACAATGTTTGAGGCTGGACTGTCGGTGCATACAATTAAAGCTTTCATCCAGGCCTTATCTCAGCCAGGTAGCACCGGCAGTGGGGCACAAGCATTTGTACTCCGCAGCTGTCCGCTTTTTGACAAATAGCCATAGCAGGATGACTGCTGAGCTCAGGTACGTGAACAGCATTCCTGGCATACGTGAGCACTCAATACTACACTACTCTTTCTCAACCAGTTTGGGGAGCTAAAGCCTGCAATCTGATTTTTTTTTTATTTTGTCTTTTTTTTTTTTTTTTTTTACTATAATTTGATTAGCTTCCCTATTTTCAGTACACGGTCTGTTCACTCAGCAACAATTTCCAGTTGTACTCATACTCATCACTTTGGTTCCGCCTTGTCATGTCTGGTGATAGTGTTTGTGTTCTCACCCCCTCAGAAGATACACCACAGGGTTTGTCCATGTGGCTTGGAAGTGTCTACATTTAACTCACAAAGGCACAGTGTGTCCCATGGTTGGGTCAATGTCAACAGCCCAGACCACGGTGTGCGTGCGTGCGTGCGTGCGTGCGTATGCAGTGCGCGAGCCTGAAAACCTGGTAGCCACTGTGAGATGAAGATGACCTGGAGAATCATGAAGTTTGACAGGCCGACAACGATATTGATCCGATATCAACACGAATCACATATCATTTTATAATTTATTTTGTAGTGTGGAATTTGACAAAGGCTTGAACAATAAACCTCGACAGTAGGCATGAGGATAAACTCATCCATACTACTTACTGTCAAAGTTAACGCATTATTCACATGTTAACAGGAATTCCCTTTAACCGCACTGCTGGTGTGCACGCTTACTGTTTGACCCTCAGCCGACGCTGTAGTTTGTGGAAGCAGTGGTAATCTGGAGCTACGAGCGGGGTCAAATATTGATGAGAAAGTGAGGGGTATTTTAGTTGGTATATAAAAGACCAAAGTTACTTGCATCTGTTGGCGCTCTGATTGGAATTGTTTTGGACTATGTCGTCGTCGACTTGCCACAGATAAGCGGGGAGGTACTGAAGTGCTGCCTGTGTTTTGTTATTGTCATTTACTGTATACAGTGGTACCTTGGCACAAGAGTGTTCCAACTAACGAGTGCTTATTCATTTTTATTTTATTTTTTTAGACGTGATCCATCTCTTTTTGTGTGCAAATGCAAGCTACAATTTGGGTATGACCTGCTAGTTAACGACAGGCCAACTATTGTCGGGGCTTCTGTTTTCACCACGACTGAAGAGCTAGCTGCGCTAGCATTAGCAGTGCACTAGATAGTCATCAACACAGCAGTAAAACATACGTACATTATAGCGATCTAGTTTATCTTATTCATTGAGTATTTTGCAAAACTTTGACAGGAACAACATCAAATTAAGAGCCCAAAATAAATACAGACCTACCATCCACCTCTATGAGCCTGGACTTGTTTTCCGTAGAGGTTGTGAACCACAAACATATATACTCAGTAAGGTTATCAAATCTTAGCTTTTTGCATTCCCACATTGGATCAGCACTTGGTAGCAAATATGATGGGAAAGAAAAAGACAGTTTAGTAGTCTGTGTGACTTTCTACCTATCTGTGCAGCGTGTGAGAAGATGCATCCAAAGACCATCAAACAATGTACAAAAAAAAAAAGGGGTGGGGGCTTTCTAACTGTATATTAAGTTGGAAAATAATAATAAAATAATGTCCCATATTTCCAAAATTTTAATCTTTTGTGTGTAGTTATCGTTTTAGTAGCTGAATCATTTTTCACAACAAAATATACAGTCCGACTTATTATAGATAAAACCTTTTTTCATCTGCGATTAAATGTACTTAATCATGAGCTAACTGTGGCCAAAATGTGATCAATCACGGTTAAATATTTTAATCGATTGATAGTTTAAACCTGACATTACTCACTAGTGACAGGGGCTGTCTCTTTTTTGTTATACAGTAGCTAATGAGTTTTTGTCGTTCATGGGACTTTTAAGTGGACAACAGTGCCTGTGGGTGACACACTCAGCTGTGGACTACCAGCTCATTAGCATTAAAGCTACACAGGGCAAATTCCCATTGGTAGAGTGCAGAGGATAAAGTACGTGTCTTGTCCACGTAGGTCATGGGAACCAAAATCCTAACAAAGATTGTGACAATCTCTCCTCCTCTTTGCTCACCAATTCATATTGACATTCCAAGCGGGGGGATTATAATCCAGGATGTGACGCATATCAGTTGCGTTCTGATGGGTTACTTTGTCCGTTTTATAGCCCTGCAACTATGCCGCAGGTTGTAAACTTCGCGTTGCATCAGTGTTCGTGCTGAGCCACTCCATAAATGTGCTCGTGCTTGCACAGGATTAATAGATCACGTATTAACTGCACTTTGCTGAGACTTGGTCAATATGTAACAGCGGCTAAGAGAGCATAGCCTGTGTGTGGCTTTTTAGCCGTAAGTCTCCCATCACCCTGCTGATTTGCACTGCTTCTCTCAAGAAGACTAGCGTTTAATAAAAGAGAGAGTCTTATTGGCTCAGAGCCTCAAAAAGGTGCAGCGCTGTGTCTTTCTTAGAGCTTTAAGTGGATTTCTCTACCGCTTCTTTAGGCACCGCTGTTTTCAGGAGCACTGAAAATCACATCTTCATGGCACTCCTTGACCTTTCTTTTGCTAACTGAGCAGACAACCATCTGCCTTTTTACAATAACATGAATTAGTCTGTGTCCTGTGGCAGCCGGTGGACAGAAGGCTTTATATTCAAAGGTTGCATATTATTGTTTTTGTGTGGAAAATGGCCCACACTGGTGTATTGTAAGTATGTAAATTAGTATGTTAGTATAAAATCTAGCTTTGATGCGGACATTTAGACAGTTTAGAAGTGCTTTTAGTATGGCCGGCAGGGAAAACACTGTTTCGTGTGTTTGTGGATTTAATGCTAAAGAGCTGTGTGCTATTGTGTACCTTATCCACGTACTACGTATACACTGTAACTCTACATTTGTCCCGTCTACAATAGATGGTGTGTATCACATACATCAGGGTAACATTATGGAGTGGGACACGAGGACACAAGTTTTAGCAACACCGGCATAGCTGTGTGAGCTACAATAGCTACCATTACAGTCCCATTTTAACAACAGTAAGAAAAACAAAAAGATCAAACCTACAGCACCCACGTCTGTTCGCACACTGTGATGATTTAAGTCACTTGGCAGGACAAGTCTACATAGCAGCCCTGTTTGAAAACAAGACACAAACATATCGTATCCCAGCCTCTTGTCACACATTTATTTAAGTCACACCATCGTGGATGCTGACCCGGGTGTTGGTGACAGGCTGTGTGCTGCCAGAATGCATGCAGAGTGTGGTGGCATATTTGTAAGCTGCACCTTGCCTTGTTGTAGCCATTTGTAATACACACACGTCGTCGTGCTACCAAGCCTTTATAGTGACAGGATGATGGTGCACTTCCTGTGCGTGGGCAATGAGACAGGTTGTGTACAGGCCACACATTTATAAGCAGCAGTGAGGGTGTAATATCAGGGCTTGACTTGTGAATTGGAAGGCATCATGTGAGGGGATTTGGCCACCGGCCACGGAGCAAAGGGAGAGAGGGAGATGATGACGCTGGGTCTTTAAGTCGCAGGAGGTTAAAAAAGAAGGACAAATAAGTGCTCTGAGGCAGAGAAATGTGAGAGGCAGGATAAAAGATTTAGCATCACAAATTGAATCGCAAGTCAATAGAGCCTATGACACACTGAATTAGAGTGTCAAAATGAAAAGCCAAATACATTCAAAACACAAACAGCTGTTTTGTGTTAGCCTGTCCTTCAAAACACAAATATGTGACCACAGCTATAATCATCACAGGTCAGACATTTTGACTTTCTGCCCATTCAGTGGTCCACTCCTATGCAAAACTTTGACTTTTCAATATTGTTTCAACAATATGGGATCCGCAATATGTGGCACTCACCTGGTCGTCTTTGCGGTTAACTGCTTTTCATGATGACCATGAAGGAAAATCCTCCTTCCTCATGGAGATACTGCACCATCTCTGACCCGCCCCTTACTAGATGAGCCTGTCCTGTGAATAAGCCCACCACACTTGAAGCAGGCTTCACTTCACGTCTTAAAATGCCGCCTTAAGCTTTAAATGGAGGGGTTGTACATGTCATAATTGTGTTTTTCGTTAGAAGATAGTTGAACCTAGCATGATGTTGCTGTTAAGATGCAAGTGTAGTGTTAGCACTGTAGCTCACATAGCTATCTCTGCTAGGAGAGAAGGATGGAGGGGTGCTGCTGCTGCTACTGATTGTAGATGTAACACTATTTGAATAATCTCTCCAGGAATGGAAGGCTGATTAATCCTTGCGTAAGGATCCCAGGGATGAGCACAGTGGTTGGGTTACAAGCCAAAGAAAGATGGCGCTAGCAAGAAAGTACTCATCACCTTCACAGGTCAGTGTTGTGTTGTGTGTGTGTGCGTGTGTGTGTGTGTGTGAGATGGTCAGGTCTTCATTGACAGGCAGCATAGTGGGCTGCAAAGTGATCTCCCAAATGCAAGCACACACACACACGCGCGCACACACACACACACACACACATGCATTTTGTGCATTATCATGCTTTACCGAAAAAATATTAAAATGAAAAAAGATGAGAGAACCGCACAGTTTAGTTGTGTTGTCTTCCTGGAGATCTTTTATCCTACTGTTTTTTTCCCTCTTTGTGGTGATAAGAGGAAATACACCAGATGGCTGGCTTGTTTGAGCACCTAATAAACTGCAAGTCAGCGACAGACATGCTACATCAAAACTGAGGGCACCAATGGAGATTTAAAAACATCCATACTATTGACATGCAATATCTAAGCCCTGCTGTTTGCGTTATTTGCTTTACATGCTGAGTGGCATGCGTCAAGACAAGACTAATCTGCTGAAACACTCAAGGCAAGGGCACTGTCAGGCATCCTGATAAAATATGCATACAGTGTAGCGCTACACTGAAGGGTCAAACAAGCAATAAACACCACACTGCAGAGCTTCAACGCGCATTAGCATGTTCCGACTGCGGTCTACAAGTCAGCCATATGTCGGCAGCATTAGTGGTTGGACAGCAAACAATAGCTTAATTTAGCAGGAAAATCATTCATTTCTTCATGCTGAACCGACAAATTATTTCAAGAGGACCAAGACCATGTTCACTAGCCATAACGTGGCGATGACCCGGGACAAATGGGTGGTGGTCCGGGGAGGAAGGAAGCTGCAGGACAGGAGCGCTTGCTACTGTTTGGACGCCTCCCAGCCCCAGAATCATTGCTGAAGCCTTCAATGTGCTCAGTGAGCACAGGGAGAAATAAAAGTGTTACGTAAGTAAAGAATATTAGTTGTTGATCTTTGTGTATTTGGACCAAACCGTGTCCAACACCAAGTAGGGTTAGGCGATATGGACCTTAGCATGTATCACAATATTTTTGGGGTGTATTGGGATATGATGATGAAATTCAGCAAAGTCTCTATAAAAAGCTACAAACCTTAACCCATATAACTAAAATACACCTGTCTCAAATTGTGAAGCTTATTTATTGATTTAGCGGTAACAATACAGAAAGTGTCTCTAGTGCCTACCAAACTAGATCAGTACAAAGTATTCTGAATTCAAGTATACACTTTAGTAGCAACTGCAAATTGCAAAACATTAATCCTGTAATACAGCTAAATATTGTATAAAGGTATTGCGTGCTCGCTGACTGTCTGACGCTACATGACACACTCTTCGTACTCAACTCTGTGTTTGCGCCTGACATTGTAGAACACATTTCTCGTGTCCCTATCTTTTGCCGTCACCATTGCTTTGCAAACGTAGCATATTATAGTCACTGGCTTCACATCTGCTCTATCAAATATATATCGAATATATACCATATTGCAGTTACCAGTTCCCTGTTTAGCAACAATTTCTTTTTCTATAGTCTCTGCTTCTCCTCCGCCTTCAGCCGTGCTCATTTTCTCTCTTTCATTGTGGGGCGCGAGCTGCCAATGCGCTACTACAGCGTGCCACGGCAGTCACAGGAAGAACACGACATTAAGTCTGGGTTCAACAGAAAACAGAAAAAATAGTTTTTTAAAGACAATATTCACTTTTGATATTACTATTTTGAAATGTAGCTTGAAAATGAATGGAGATAAATACTGTAAATGAGAAAAATCATCACTCTAACCCAAAGTTTGCGATGGGAGTGAATTTATTCATCTTATTTTCATGTTATGAGATCACCAGGCTCAGATTTGGTCAGATTCCTGTCTTCATGATACCGGCTGAACCACTGTTCATACTCCTCCTCATCTCTCAAGCAGACCCAGCCATCATCATCGTCGTTTACACCAGTGCTGCCTCGACTGCTATTAGTACCACTATTATTACCACTAACGATAATGGTAGCAGATGTCCGCCATCTCCTGGTATAAAGTATTAACTATATGAGGCATCATATTACTGCTATGCCTTGTTAAATTCCGCCACGTTGCTTGTTGCAGTTTTGCGACTTTGGCAGGGTTAAATGGTCAAACAGGGTAAATGATCATTTTATACTGGTATAAGTCATTTTCTTATCATTGGAAGTATTTATACCTGTTATATTGGTATATAAAAATTATCGCCCAACCCTAACTCCAAGTTGACCAGCCAGACAGCAATCCAACACTGGCAGTCACTATGGATAACAGCTGAGGTTAAATTTAAAATGAGGAGGGCACAACCAAGCAATGCGAGCCGTACAGAGGACCGTCGCCGCATCATTGCCCCCAGCGTGCCCTGGCCTTGACTCACACACTGAATCAGTAGTCTGCTTTAGTCCTTGTTTCCTAACGGCCGGACAGGGAGTCAAGGCGACGTTGCCAAGGTTTACTCTCCAAAACGCTCAGATTCTTGCAGGCGGAGCTCGTTCAGCACTTTGCTGTAAACAAAATGATGATGAAATGGTGAGAATGATAACTTTGCCTGTTTGATTTGTGTCACAGCTCTGACTTTGATACATTTTATGACAGAGAAGGGTTGGCATGGTAAGATGCTTTCTCTTGCCATTCGCCAATTTGACTTTTTGATCATCACTAATACACAAAAAGATGAAGAAAAAGAAACAGGCTTGTAGGGCCCTGCATAAAATGTTGTTTTTAATTTGTTTTTTACGTTTTACACTTATTAGTACCTTTGTACTTTTGTGACAGTAAATAACTTCATTAACTGCAAAACTCATTACATTTATTGATGTAGTACATCATTGGCCAGTGTTGCACAGTATTTCCGAAACGGGTAGCTTGGCTAACTTTTCGAATGCGATGTCATTTTCTGCACCCATTGCTGCAAAATCCTCAACAAACCATGTTCGTGGTTAAGGAAGACCTAGTTAGCGATGAAATTCCTATTGTGTTATTAATGTAAGCTTTTTTTTTTTAACGATACACTTATTTTGTTTACACAATTGAACAGAATGTAGTGAACAGTTCTTATTTTGAAGGGCTGAAATGTGTTGAGTGTATTGAGAATGTTCATTAATGGTTAAGACGAGCTGGGTGCAAGAATAAAGATGCCTTTTGTCCTTATTTCATTCAAAACTTGCACAACGTCAGCAGGCATCGTAAAATGCTTGGCTACATTAACAAGCAGTGAAACATAACATGGTGTAAACACACTCATCATACAGCCGGAGTCACACACACAGCTGCAACAGCATGCACTTCTAAACTAAGCTAACTTTGACCAGTGTTTCAGGTCGCCAATTAGTGTCTGTGATGTGAATCCACCACGATTGAGCGGCCTGTATGGGAAATACTTTGCTACACAAACGTTCCTTCTACTCACAATGGCAGCATTTGATTTACAGTTTGTCCATTTCCTTAAGGTTGTGTGGTGAACAGTACATTCTGTTTTCGCTGACCACTATTCCCTCTGCGATTTTGTTAAGGCGGGCGACAGACGGCCCTATATATGCAACATTTGAAAAGGGTGCGCAATAGTGCTTCTTGGAGACACAGTGGTGAACAAGCACTGCTCATTAGAATTAAAGCAACACACATGCATAAAAGAGCGTGTTCCAATTGGACTTTCTAAAAGTACTTTTAAATTGTTTAAATTCCAGTATCAGGAAGAAATTGTGGTCAATAGACTATTGTGGGACCTCTCAGACTTAAACTACACTGCAGTTTGTTGAATGTCACTTCGGCGATACGTCAGGGAGAAAAATGTGCTTCCTCTTCTTTGAATTCATTAGCACCTCACAGCCATCCTGTCTCTACAAATCCAGTTCTGGTGGTACCAACACTGGGACGCTTTGGCTCCTGCGACATTTTGTGAATCCATGGCCCTGACCTCCTCGTCTGTCGTGAGATGTTTGATGTGTTGATGACGTGTAGCCATGTCAGCGGTGAAAGCTGCATTGTGCGGAGCTGAAGTCTGGCCAGGACAGATAAGAGCGAGATCGCCTGACCTCACACAGACTCTCTACTCTCATCACAGCTCTCTGTCTCACAGGACAGGTTTCATTATGCAAAGAGACGCCTTGTCCTGTATACGTAGTTAGTAGTTGATGTGTGTGCAGACAGTCAGTCCTCCTGGATTAAAGACTTCTAATCCACTCAGATCCTCCTCAGATCTCAAAAGTTAGCAAGAGACTGGTCTCCACGTGTTAAATACTGGAATGCTATGGCTCAGTGACTTCTGCAGACGAGAGCCAGACCCTTAACGATGACTGCACCGCTCACTTCTAGTTTGGATCAGCGGCTTTCAATTGGATTTGTTTGCTTTTACATTTTAGTTACTTCTATTCTGCCTGACTGCAAAATCAAGTGCACACAGTTTTGGTTAGTAAACTAGAGTCAATTATTGTGGATCATTTGATCCCGAACTGTGTATTGATGAAGTCACATATTCAATGACTCCTATGTCAATTGTCTAAACTTTACGTCGATATTCTTCTAATCACAAATTAAACTGCCACCAAAACAAGGTCATACACTAATATTTGGTTGGACTGTTTCCATAAGCTTCTGCAATGTCACAAGATTTATTTCCATCCAGTGTTGCATTACTTTTTCACCAAGATCTTGCATTGATGATGGTAGAGTCTGCGCATCCCAAAGATTCTCAATGGGGTTAAGGACTCCATGTGTCTCATGCTCCCTGAACCACTCTTTCACCTTTTGAGCCCGATGAATCCTGGCATCGTCATCTTGGAATATGCCTGTGCCATCAGGGAGGAAAAACTCCATTAATGGAATAACCTGCTCATTCGGTATATTCAGGTAGTCCGCTGACCTCATTCTTTGAGCACACAGTGTTGCTGAACCTAGACCTGACCAACTGTAGCAACCTCGTACCTATTTGCTTAGTTCAATCCAGGTTGCCACTTTTTTTTTTGCCAGGCAGTGTATTATACCTATGAATGGTTTCAAAATTTTTGATACAGCAAAGTCATGCAGACAGATAGAGACATGATCTGTGTAACTGAAGAAGAGAACACCACCTATTTCTTTCATTACATTTTAGGAATTATTGACAGTACAAAAATTCACTTTTTTCATACTACCATAAAAGTACACAATTGATCAGTGTCACAGTGTATGCTTTCTGCACAAGTGTTGCTTACAAAAACAGTAATGAGAACCCTCCCTCCCCTATGATCTTTAAAAATGTATTTTTGTCCCAGCATAGTCATGCAGACAGGCTTTTGTTCCTCCTTCTGAGTCAATCACCTGATTGTGTGACAGTGATAAAATTACAGTAGTAGCAATGCTGTTTGTTTGCTGTTGCTGTTTAGCACAGGAAGTGGACTTCCTTGTTGACAAATGCTGCTTGCTGAAATTGATCATCTTGTTGTACCTTCACCTATTGTTGCATCTCCACTGACAGCCCTCTGTAACCTCCTGCAGGGAGCTCCGCGATGAACAAGCTACGGCAGAGCTTTCGGCGGAAGAAAGACATTTATCTGCCAGAGTCGAGTCGGCCACACCAGTGGCAAACAGACGAAGAGGCGGTCCGCAACGGAAAATGCAGCTTTGCAGTCAAGGTGACACGCGCACACACATACACGCACACGCATGCATACACACACATATCACACGCACAAACGCCCTAAGGTGCCAGCCTTCTTGTTGTGCACGCTTCCTCTGAGAGAGGGGAAGCAATGTGTTATGTTATTAATCATCAGCCTTCACAGAGCCTTTACATTTACCTGCCCTAAAAAAACACATTTAACTCCTTAATTAGATTGTGGTAGACTCTTTTAAGGATTGGATTAACACATTGACTATTCTTGGAAACCAGATCTGTCATGCATGTATACACTTTGATCGATCATCAGAGTGGGCTCTCTGTGCATGCCCCCGGATCATGGCACCGCACTTAACATTTAATTGATTGGCGAAGAAGAGCAGCCAGTGGTAGGGAGACAGATCAAAGTTACATAAGATGAAATAAGTCAGTATTAAAGTACACATTACTGTTAGAACATCATTAAAATGTCACTTTTGCAAAATAGGGGACCTTTAATCTTTGACTACGTCTATCCCCCATCATGTCTGTACAGCTTTTGTAATGCTTGTATATAAAACATTTTTTTTCTTGCTGGTGACATATCATGCAAAAAATGTGTGTCACCATAAAGACACACAATTAGCATTCCACATTTTGTCTGAATAGTTGGCAGCAGGTGACTGACACCATGCCACTGCTGTTGCATTGAAGAGTTCTCTCTGTTTTGTCAACAAAAGTTCTTCTTGTGCAAACAGAAGTGCAACCACAGCTGCCTTGCCCTCGCCACAAACACCGAGGCTCTCCTCAGTCAAGTGAAAACCGGACAGTCAAGGTAGATGAAGCAGGTCACGTGACTCCAGGTGGAAGTGAGCAGCTTGGTTTGATACTGAGAAGTTGGTGCGAGAAAATGTGCTTACATTCCAGCTAGCAAGATTCCTCTTGTCTTTAAAGCAAAGCTAGTAAAAGTGTGACAATGCACTTCATTATAAAAGCATTAAACAACAAGTAAGATTAAACAAAAACTCGAGGTGTCAGAAGGTGAATTTCCTGTTTTCCCTTCTACCGTGAAATGTAGAGAGAAATCAGCGAAGCGCAACAAGCTGGTGTGGCGTAACTTACTTGATTTAACCTCCACAAATCCTCCTGACTGCTTGTGCAAGCTGGGAAATTTAACATCACCCCACCCCTCCATGGCCAAATGAAAAAAATTGGCTCAACTGAGGTTGTCGTGCTTCTCGTCTTGTGCTTTTTGTGCACACACACAGTGAAAGCCCCCCCCCCCTTGTTCCTCTGCACTGGTGGTGCAACCTACCATGCCGCTCCTCCCCCCACCAATAGGTGCTCCTGAGAGCCGGGTCGTGTGTGGGATTGGAATAGTTGGAGTCTGGGTGCCACACTGAGCTTAACAACCATGGAGGGAAGAGCGGTGATCTGGTTCTGGTTCTGCCTGGGAGACATGGTCCGCTTGTTTATATGGAGTGCCATTCATGCATTGTGTGTGTCTTGTGTTTTGGGAGGCATGGTGGCATTTTCTTCTGTATACTTCATACACCATTTTACTGAAGAAGGGAGCATTTGTATTAATGCTTACATTACAGTTAAGTCAATAAGTTAATTCTGCCATAGAAATGTAGTTTCTTAATAAAACCCGTACTATATTGTGAGTGCTAGTGTTATTGATACATCAGAAATAGTCAACGCTGTATGCATTTTCAACGCATCCAAACGTACATGCAGTACAGAGCAGTGCTTCTCAAATAATGGCAAGGCCGCCTTGTGAGAGGCAAGGAGGACTTTCAAACATTAGTGCAGACCTGCCGGCATGTATGAATTTGTCATACTCCATAAGTAATTTGAGTCTCGTATTCTTCACTGCTCTCCATTTTGTTGCATTTTGCTAGGTTTCAGTTTTTAGTCTGTTTTTAGTTTAGTTTAGTCTGTACAGTACAGATGTAGAAATAGGAGGGCTGTCAAAGGTAACGCATGTCCTGTTTGAACCTCACCCCACACTGTAGTTTGAGAACAATAATGGAGCAGAAATAGACAAAGAAAAAGGTTTTTTGATTTTGTAAACTCATCTTCAAAGCCCTGGCAAATGGCTCTCACAACAAGACCACAACCAGATCCAAATATATCTACTGTCGGTGTGATTGGAATTGTCACAGATTACGTCGACTGGAAAAGTGCAGGTAATGTTTTTATTGTCATATGCCGTACTACCTTGGCATACAAGTGTCCCAACCAACGATGCAAGCCATCTCTCCGCTGATTTTTGCTCGAAACTGCTTGAGCTGCTATTTACTGTCTGTCAATGAGACGACCATGGCCGTGCTTTACCTCAGGAAAACATAGGTACATTATCGCGATCTACGTGGTCTTATTTATTAAGTATTGTGTAAAAACTTTGACTGGAACCTCAAATTAAAAGGACAAGATGAATACAGACACCATCCACTAGTCTGAGCCTGCTGGAGTAATTTGTCTTTCAGAGAGGTGCACCACACCAAGGGTCATCAGATCTTACCTTTATGCATTCCCACATAGTATCAGCATATGAGGTGAAAGAAAAAGTGGAAAAATACAGTGTAGTAGCCTATCTGTGCATGGGGGAACTTAGAAGGTGCGCTCAAGGACTGTCAAACAAAGTAGGACAAATCACCGCTCACATTAAACTTTGTGAGGGGGATTTCTAACTCTATATTATTTTTTGAATAAAATAATTTTTTACATACATATTTACAATATTGTTCTCTTAACATAAAATTTGATGTACTTACCATTGTAGTATCAAATAAATCACCACAGTGACATAAATCCCTACTTGTTCTAGATAAAAAATGTATTTCTATCTGTGATTAAATGCAATTGAGTTAACTTTGGACAATGTGCGATTAATCACTATTAAATATTTTAATCGATTAACAACCCGATGAAATAGATTTGATCAGTTTCTCAATAGTATTTGAAATAAGCGGCTCAAAAGCATTTCTGTCCCCCCAGTGGGGGCATGACAGAAGATAATTGGTAACCAGTGACATAGAGGAACAGCCGACTTAAAAAATCTATTATCACTTGTACACATTTTTCAAAATGGAGCAGGACTTACTGTAAGTAGCACTGCTGCATTTGAGTGAGCAACTTAAATTACGTGATGTCTTTGAACACCCCATATTGTAATTAATCTGATTCAAAAATGTAATCATTTTACAGCTATAGTTTAAATGTGTTTGGGCCTTATTAGGGTGTTCTAGGTTTCCACAGTGTCAAATGTGATTGTATGTGTTATAGGTGCCAAGAAGGATATTGCAGTGAAACATCTGTTGCAAGTGTTCAACCCTCACATGCATCTCGCTGAAGCCACACCCCCACTAAACTGAGCCCCCTTTTTCCAACAAGTAGGCGTCGTCCTTGTAACCCACGACTGCCTCCTCACATCAGCACACTTGCCTTTTTTGTGTAAGCGCGCTAATTATGTGTATTCTAATATATCGGCGGCTGCGATGGCATCACACTCTCAAAATAGCACCAGCCCCCCCAAGGGCGGCTGCATCCGGCTCACTGTGGGGTCAGCATCACTCACAGTCGCCGTGTATCAGCGAGGAAAGGGTAAGGACTTCCCCTCTGCCACAATGGCTTGTAGTCGTGCTCCCCGCTGTCCAGTGTGAATAACACCCACATGATAGGATGCCGCTAAAAAGCTGTCCGAAGACGGTTTGCTTTGTGCCTGGTCCTGTGCTGAGGGGAAATAGAACAAGGACAGCAACAGTCTTGAGATAGTGGCCCTATCTCATACGTTGAAATACTACAGTCTCATATCACCCTTAAAAAGAAATATCTTTGTACAGCCCTGGGGCCTCACTTACAAAACAGGCTAAAAAAGTCTGCATACGCCAGAAAGTGTGCATACAGACAAAATTATTCAGACCTAAAGAAAGGGGCATATGTAAACATTCACGCAATTTGTGCTTCACTTGCTGTCCGAATGCGGGTACGCAACTCCACCCCTTGTCGCACCCTGACCACACCATCAATTCGCCATAAATGGTTAATGCATGAATGGGGCGTCCATATTTAATGATTCTTGATTGCAGTTCACTCGGTTCATGTGATCCGTGGCTGCCGTGAAGACGAAGACGCGGAATTTCACCGAGACTGAAATCTTAGTTGGAGAGCTGGGGGCCCATAAAAACATAATATTTGGAGGACACAGCAGTGGCATTACAAACAAGGGGAAAGATGCGACTGTTAACTGCGTCAATTATAATATTAGATACACTACCATAATTATTTAATGAGGAACTAATTTTGTGTGTTATTTCAAAGCACATAAAAAAAGCCCATAATCTATGTTTGCGCACACCGCCCACACTATTAATAAAGGCCATAAATAGTAAATAAATGTTGCTATTGATAACATACTTGACATATGCTACGTTTTATTTTTATATAAACTCTCCAAAGAGCACTGAGGATCTATTACCTCTGTGTCTTGTAAACGTAAACCCTGTAGAATGATTTAATTGACAATCTGATGTTTGTTATAATTAATATTAACACACACATAATATTATCAGGATTATAAAATAAAATGAAGTATTGAAGTGCTGCATTGTTGTTGTTGTCTTTTGGTCGGGATATAAAACAGACGTGTATAATGGTGCTTACAGTATCCTAATGACAAATGATACTCATCGGTGTCATGTGAAGTACCACTTTCCACACAAGTTTATGCTTTCATGCAATGATGGATAAATCTTTATTGGCTTCCACTGCATGTTTATTTCTAACATACGATTTCACCTCAATGCCCTGCGATTGACTGGCGACCAGTCCAGGGTGTACCCCGCCTCCCGCCCAAAGTCAGCTGGGATAGGCTCCAGCATCCCCGTGACCCTAATGAGGATAAGCGGCATAGAAAATGGATGGATGGATTTCACCTCAATGTTCGTCGCCTTTTTGCCACCTTTCCAAAAAGTGCATACCCCAACTGCAAAAGCGGCGTACCGGTGCACACATTTTCGCAACAGGTTGTGTTTTTACGAGGTACCATACTTTTCATGGAAAATGGCGTACGCACTTTTTCGGCCTCATTTTGTCCATCCATCCATTTTCTACCGCTTATCCGGGTCCGGGTCGCGAGGGCAGCAGCTTCAGTAGGGAAGTCAGACTTCCCGGTCCCCAGCGACCTCTTCCAGCTCCATCGTGAGGACACCAAGGCGTTCCCAGGCCAGCTGTGAGACATAGTCCCTCCAGCGTGTCCTAGGTCTTCCCGGGGCCTTCTCCCGACTGGGCATGCCCGAAACACCTCACCAGGGAGGCGCCCGGGAGGCATCCGGACTAGATGCCCGAGCCACCTCAACTGGCTCCTCTCGATGTGAAGGAGCAGCGGCTCTACTCTGAGCTCCTCCCGGATGGCCGAGCTCCTCACCCTATCTCTTAGGGTGAGTCCAGCCACCCTACGAAGGAAACTCATTTCCGCCGCTTGTATCCGCGATCTCATTCTTTCGGTCATGACCCATAACTCATGACCATAGGTGAGGGTGGGAACGTAGATCGATCGGTAAACAGAGAGCTTTGCCTTCCGGCTCAGCTCTCTCTTCACCACGACGGTCCGGTACAGCGACCGCATTACTGCAGACGCTGCACCGATCCGTCTGTCGATCTCACGCTCCAACCTTCCCTCACTCGTGAACAAGAACCCGAGATACTTGAACTCCTCCACCTGAGGCAAGACCTCACTCCCAACCCGGAGGGTACAGTCCACCCGTTTCCGACTGAGAACCATGGCCTCGGATTTGGAGGTGCTGAGTCTCATCCCAGAAGCTTCACACTCAGCTGCAAACCGCTCCAGTAAACGCTGAAGGTCACAGCCTGATGAGGCCATAAGGACCACATCGTCTGCAAATAGCAGAGACGAGATCCTAAGGTCACCAAGCTGGACTCCCTCAACACCTTGACTGCGCCTAGAAATTCTGTCCATGAAGATTATGAACAGAATCGGTGACAAAGGGCAGCCTTGGCGGAGGCCAACGTTCACCGGAAACAAGCTCGACTTACTGCTGGCAATGCGAACCAGGCTCCTGCTTCGATTGTACAAGGACCGAATGGCACGTAGAAGCGGACCATCAATCCCGTACTCCCGGAGCACCCCCCACAGGACACCACGAGGGACACGGTCGAATGCCTTTTCCAGGTCTACAAAGCACATGTAGACTGGTTGGGCAAACTCCCACATACCCTCGAGTACCCTTGCAAGGGTGTAGAGCTGGTCCAGTGTTCCGCGACCGGGACGAAAACCACATTGCAGCTCCTCTAACCGAGGTTCGACTAACGGTCGTACCCTTCTCTCCAGCACCCTGGAGTAGACTTTCCCAGGAAGGCTGAGGAGTGTGATCCCCCTATAGTTGGAACACACCCTCCGGTCACCCTTTTTAAAAATGGGGACCACCACCCCGGTCTGCCAGTCCAGAGGTACTGTTCCTGACTTCCATGCAATGTTGTAGAGGCGTGTCAACCAACACAGTCCTCCAACATCCAGAGCCTTGAGAAATTCTGAGCGGAACTCGTCTACCCCCGGAGCCTTGCCACTGGGGAGTGATTTGACTACCCCAATTACCTCAGCCACGGTGATAGAACTGTCCACGTACGTATCCTCAGACTCTGCTTCCTCTATGGAAGGCATGTCAGTGGGATTGAGAAGGGCCTCGAAGTATTCCTTCCACCGACCAACTATATCCACAGTCGTGGTCAGCAAGCCCCCGTCCGCACTGTAAACAGTGTGAACTGGGGGCTGCTTCCCCTTTCTGAGGTGTCGGACGGTTTGCCAGAACCTCTTCGAGGCCGACCGAAAGTCGTGCTCCATAGCCTCACCGAACTCCTCCCACACCCGAGTTTTTGCCTCGACCACCGCCGAAGCCGCGTGCCGCTTGGCCTGCCGGTACCTGTCAGCTGCTTCGGGAGTCCCGCAAGCCATCCATGCTCGATAGGACTCCTTTTTCAGCTTGACGGCAGCCCTAACCCCCGGTGTCCACCATCGGGTTCGGGGCTTGCCACCACGACTGGCACCGACCACCTTGCGGCCGCAACCACAACTGGCTGCCTCAGCAATAGAGGCACGGAATACGGCCCATTCGGACTCAATATCCCGGTCCTCCCTCGAGATGCAGGCGAAGCTCTGCCGGAGATGAGAGTTGAAGACTCGACGAACGGGAGATTCTGCCAGACGTTCCCAGCACACCCTCACTACGCGTTTGGGTCTGCCAGGTCTGTCCGGCATCCTTCCCCGCCATCTAATCCAACTCATCACCAGGTGGTGGTCAGTTGACAGCTCAGCCCCTCTCTTCACCCGCGTGTCCAGAACATACGGACGCAGGTCTGATGATACGACCACAAAGTCGATCATAGACCTGCGACCTAGGGTGTCCTGGTGCCAAGTGCACTTATGGACATCCTTATGTTGGAACATGGTGTTTGTTATGGACAAACTGTAATTCGCACAGAAGTCCAGCAACAACACACCACACGGGTTCAGATCAGGGAGGCCGTTCCTCCCAACCACGCCCCTCCAAGTTATACTGTCATTGCCCACATGGGCGTTGAAGTCTCCCAGCAGAACTATGGAGTCACCAGCTGGGGTGCTCTCCAGCACCCCTTGATAGACTCCAAGAAGGCTGGGTACTCTGAACTGCCATTCGGCGCATAGGCACAAACCACAGTCAGGACCCTTTCCCCAGCCCTAAGGCGTAGGGAAATAACCCTCTCGTTTACTGGGAACAACTCCAACACAGAGACACCAAGCCGGGGGGCTAACAATAAGCCCACACCAGCTCACCGCCTCTCCCCTGCGGCAACTCCAGAGAAGAACAAGGTCCAGCCCCTCTCAAGGAATTTGGTTCCAGAGCCTAAACTGTGGGTTGAGGTGAGTCCGACTATATCTAGTCGGAATCTCTCCACCTCTTCCACAAACTCGGGCTCCCTCCCCACCAGAGAAGTGACATTCCATGTCCCAAGCCTCATTTTGTGCGTACGCAAACTTTATAGGTTAGGCCACTGGTTATTTTAGTGCTGGTCAGGGAATTAGATCCTACTTTTGGCCACTACAGTGCACTTGCGTAGAAAAACTAATATACACATGCCTTTTTAAACACTGTGTTCCTTTTTCCTAAAATACATCTTCGGCACACACCCATCAATTACCAAATGACCACGCCCTCCACCTCTCTGTGGACAGCGACCTGAACCTGTCTTCTACAGTTAGATTACTGTGAGGTCTGAGGTGCTCTTTGTCTTTCACAAATCCATCAGAGGTTAGAGAGAAAGGAGCCAGTCCATGGATCCGAAAAAGGGACCACTGGTGTGTGGCAGTTGACACCCTCTGTAATGTGCAGTATCTTTATTGACGTTGCGATTGTGTAGGATGGTTCCGCTTCAACAGAGGTATGTGCTCTACCGAGGGCCCTTGCAGTTTCAAATGCAGTATTTTCGTTTGACACTCGCTGTGGGGATTTCTTGACCAGATGCATCAGTTTCCCAAGTGCTTTTAGGAGAGATTATTGTGTATTATCGGGATTAGGATTACACATATTTTTGACAAACACAAGATGACGCATAAGTGTTTGGTTATTGTCCAAAGGTCAGCAGGGCCTTTCTTCTGATATGCTGCACTATCAATTGTGGAAGGTTTAAAGGTGAAAAACACTTATGTTTTTTTTTTTTTTCCCTTTTTTTTTTTTTTTTAATTTTTTTTTTTTTTTTTTTTTTTTTTTTTTTTTTTTTTTGGTTTATGGGTGACCTCCACGTTGTATTTAATTATGTGTATAAATCAGTGGTGCCAACATGCCAGGGGGATGTTACACTCATTTAAATAATGAAGTTTTATAATTAGAGCCTTATTTAATCTTGTGTTTTTTTAGCGTGGTTAACTCCCTTGGTGCCTTTTGTGTGTCCTCACCACAGTACTTGGGACATGTAGAAGTGGAGGAGTCTCGAGGCATGCACATCTGTGAGGACGCAGTCAAGCGGCTGAAGACGGTAGGTTTCCCTTGAGTTCCTCCGGATAGGACCGGGCGTCTTGGACTTCTTGTCAGTTCTTTCACTCAACTGTTTTCTTTCTGTCTTCCCTCCTCTCGTAAGGAATCACAGGGGTGACATTGTTTTTTCCATTTCCATTTTTCCAGCGTAAGGCATCCGGTAAATGCAGACAATCAGCAAATGGAAAAGACAAAAGAGAGAAATTAAACACCAAAATGGGAAAAAAACAAAGACAATACCCAAATAACAATGATTTTGTATTATTGGTTCTCTTTATATTTCCGCATGTATTTTGTTTTGCTTTTGGCCCTCCTGTGATTCCACACTCTCTGCTGTGGATAATTTACTGACTCTTTTCTCCTCAAAGTGTCTGGTATGCTTTAAAGGAGAACTGCACTTTGTTGGAATTATCCACAATCCTTGTATGAGAAACATAAACACATACTTATCTCCCCTTTCTGTGCATTCTGAAGCCAGAAAATGAGTTTGCATGAGGCTATCTAACATATGAGAGGCAACTATTTTGCAGATAAAGCCCTTGAAAAAAAGTATTTTGTAAATATGTGTTGATGTTTCACATAAGGATTGTGAATGATAGGCAAAATAAAAATAAAAAAGTGCAGTTTTCCTTTAAGTTTTCTCTTCCTGGTGTTTCATGATTGAGTGGGGTCAAAGGTTGCTGTTGGTCAGTGAGGATACACAGTGGCCTTCAAAAATGTTTATTTCCTCCAGCTCTTGCTCTCCTGGTATATTAATTATTCTAGAGTCGCATAAAAATACCAAATTCCAGAGTTGTAGGGGGAAGGGCAGAGGAATGTTGTCAGCCGTTTGCCAAGATCTCCACCCTGCTGCTGAACTCCGCACTGTGTAGTAAAGGCCAAAGCTCAGCTTCAGGGGTCTGCCTCGCTGTGATTATGACTGCTGCGTGTTCAGAAGGATTAGCGTGTCAGGTTTGCGACGCAAGGCTAACCTTAATTGGGATCCGGGGTCGACACCTTTGATAAAACTCCCACGTTAGGTACTGTATGTGAACTAGGACCATGAAGAATCATAGACTTTAAGCAAGGAACAATACAAAAGGCTTGGATATTTGTTTTAAATAGTCAATGTACAGCTTGGGAATTCAATTCACCAGGGCTGCGCATGCTATTACTGGAATCCTTTTCCACTTCTCCATGATGACATCACTGGTGGTGCTGGTGGATGTTATACAGTCGTCCCTCTCTACATTGACGCTCGAACACCACGCCCTCAGTTCATTGCATTTAAAAAAAAAAAAAGAATGACACCAGTAAGCGAGCAGCATTCACTAAATTGAGAGGAAATCGCACATTTGTACTTACGTAAGCCGCACCGGACGATAATCGGCACATGTCCACATGACAAGTTGACATATTGTGGCACACACGAGTCAGCGAAGATCCGACAGGTCTTTCTTTATTTGACAGGAGCCAATCACAAGCTATGTAAAAACTCAAGTTTGTCATCCCATTGGCAATCTCATGAGGTCATTACTCAATGTAACAGTCTGACTCACTCCTGTCAAAGAAGATCTCCCGGTTCTCCACTGCCTCGCGAGCGGCACAGTATTCAAATGTTTAGTAGTAGTTCTGAAGTATAGAGATGTCGCAAGATTGGAACATGACCACATATTAGCCGTTTAAAGTTTGAGAAGAACGTATCGCTTATACACTGGAAATTACAGTAATTAATCAATGATCACGGTCACGTGGTTGAAAACGGCCTGTTAATAGTCCAAGCTCGCGCATGTGTGAATTCTTGGCCCAAATTAAGCATTCTCAATCATAAAATAATGAAAATACAAAAATAAGGCATTTAGAATATGTTCTGTGTAGTGTAATATCTGTGGCGTTGTGAGCACCTTTGCGAGGAGGAAGTGATGTGTGTGATATCAGGTAGCTACTAGGACGGGCAGCATGTTAGCAGTGTGTGGCCCGAGTTATGGCTGACGGCAGTCTTCCTGTTTTCTCTGCAATGTCTGATTTATGTCTAAGGCGTTTTATTTCATGTTTGGAGGGTTCTAATAATGCTAAAAAAAAAGGGGGGTTTTCTATGCTCGAACTTTGTATTTATAATTAAGGAATCCTACTTAGTGGAAGTTCATTTATCGCTGTCAGGTCTGGATCCCATTGACTGCAATAAACAAGGAATGACTGTACACCTTCCTTCCTTTGACTTGAGGATGCCCCTCAGGTGCTCAATTAAGTTCAGGTCCTTCCGCCAATGAACCACAGCTCACTCGGTGACGGCAGCACTCGTGCAGCCCACAGGTCATGGCGCTACCAACACAATGCTTGACTTTAGGCAAGACACAATTACCTTGCAACTCACTGGTGTTGTCAACTATTTTGATAATAATGGCCGTGTTGACTCATTCTGGATGCATTCATGGATTGTAAATCTACATTGCTATACAAGCCGCACACTGACTGACTACTTGAAAGTAGACCCAAGTCCCGATGTACACACACTCCTGAGGTCTAGCTTGCTCGTCTACGACGCAAGCAGCGGCACGTACACATGGGTGCTCGATGAGGTCACACGGTGTACGCAGCCCCCGAGGCCTCATTGAGTTAGTCGTTTGAACAAGGCTGAAAAAATGGAGCTGACTGACAGTCAGACCAACCCCCCCCCACCCCCCCCCAATTGCCTTTAATCTCATGTAATTTTTTTTCCTCTGTGGCTCTCATCGGCCCCAGGACTGGAAGCAAATCAGCGACTTTACATCTGCCTTTGCAAGCACGGCAAGCGATGAGACGCAAACAATGATGACATTTGTGGTGATCCAGCTGCTGCTGACGTTGCTTATTTGTTTCATTTTTGTCATCTTGTTTGTCTAGGGTTAGTCCAAGAACCTCTGCTCTTGGCTGACTCCATTGTATTCCCAGTAGCTCTCAGTGGGGCAATGATCGTTTTTCCCGCAGCTTCACACCCCATGACAAGTCACTTGCTGTGATGTCACTTCCGTTTCCTCCATGAGGAGTGGCGTCACATGGCTTTATCACATTCAATTCCTGAGCAAATGCCAAGTGACATGACAAAACAATATTCAGCTTTTATTTGAAGACACAAACATGTTATGTCCCTAACTTGTTTTCTTCCCTTTTAAGAAATGAGACACTCAAAGCAGTGGCTTTTCATGACGCCATGAGGGAAAAACCTCCTTCCTCACGGGCATGATACCCTCTCTAGATGAGCCCACCCTGAGTCTACGCCCGCCGATTGGTAAAAATAAACAATTAAGAAAGCAGGCTTTGCTACACCGCTAAACCTATCCATCTATCCATCATGTAAGTGTGATCATTTAGTTTTTGTTAGCAAACAGGCAACCATTTAGTCATGAAGTTGCTGTCACGGCTATGCTATTTAAGACACGTGTCACAACACACCATTATTGGACCTCTGACACAATTTTCAGTTGTTGAAAAATACTTTTAAAACCTTCAACACACAGTCAGAGTCCCGCTGAGGTTGCTGCTAGGGCTGTCCTGATACAACCTTTTGACTTTTGAACAATACCAATATCGACTGAAGCCTTCTGTATTGGCCGATATTGATCTGGTGCGATATTAGCATATTATATTGTAGTCTGGAATGTTGGGCTTGATGAAGTGGTATTGCTCCAACAGAGAACAATAGTCAGCAACGGTAGGTGTGAGGAAAAAATGACCCATTTACTTCTTTATGCATCTTGGGTGCAGTTCTACGGACAATGTCGTGACGGCTAGGCATAATGCGGCGAGGCTTGTGGCCCTCAATTCAGCGTCTAAATCCCACTCACCACTGACCAGGGCTGGTTATCAAGTACAATAAATTGGCCTATCAGGGTGCTTATATCAGAGATTTTAGCTGCAGTTCGATATAATCAGATACAGTCGCCAGGGTGTGCCCCGCCTCCCGCCCAAAGGCAGCTGGGATAGGCTCCAGCATACCCGCGACCCTAATGAGGACAAGCGGCATAGAGAATGGAATGGAATGGAATTTCAAGTGGTACCTTTTTGGCTTCTTTCTTTCACACTCGTTTGTTTGAAACCCTTTTTAAACATTCTAATTAATAAGAAATTGAAGCCTAACTGTTTAGCTTGGTAGCTTGCTCTCTTGTGTCCCCGCAGCTGAGCAATGTGTTAACAGCCAAGAATAATAGGAGTGTAATGAGGTGCTTTTTCATGTCTACAGGGCTCTAATATCATCATTTAAAAAGTCATATTTAGAAAGTCATAAAAGTTTTCTATGCTCCAGCTATGAAAGTATTAATATTGAATTCTACGTGGCGATAAATGAGACATGACTGATATCGGCCCTACGTCTGATATTAATATGTAGTTATAGTCCCGTTACGATGCAAGACTGCTGCTTAGCCTCGCTTCACATGACCAGGAACCAGAAAACTGTGCAGCTGAAAGGGTTTTGCAGGAACTTCACAATCTGTTGGCTATAAATGAAAGAAAGTGGTTTAGCTGGAGAGTTTGAGCCCTGGATCTTCTTTTCCTTCTTTTCTTGTTTGCTTCACCTCTCAAACGTCAACTTTCCTTCCTGCTCACAGGGCCATTTCACATTCATCCCGTTACACACCTTCATTACCTAAATATTGTATTGCTTTTTGCTGCTGTTTTATATTTTTTGTCTTTTTAAGCAGGTTTTATTTGTGGTGTGGCCCCACCTCCCACCACTGCTGCCCTCCCATCCCACCCACTCCTCTGACCATATCTGATTCCTTGGTGCAGCCACCTGCATGTGTGTGCGTGTGCGTCACTTACACTAATCAGCTCATTGGGAATGACTCTGCCATGCTTAACACGTTCAATCATGCATTAACATGGCGCTTCCAGTGCCGTCTCCACCCAGGTTGTGTAACAGGAGCAGAGTGGCACTCACTTTCACGTCTTACTGGGAGGAGAGGGAGGGGCAAGGGATTAAGACTAGCCTGCATCTGGTTTCTTTTTTGGTGGTCTAAACTTGACCTCCCCCCCTGACATTCACAGGCTTGACTTGAAGTGAACCCAGACTCAGACCAGATTTCTCAGACGCAAAGGTGTCTTGATCCTGCCTTGAAGTGGAACATCTAAAGTCCAACACCACTTTTGTGAAAAATATGCCTTTACCGTAATATCAGACAACACTTAAAGGGCCCATATTATAGTATTTTTTTAATCTAGGTTCAAATCTATTTTTTTTTTAATATTCATACAACAACGTAAGCGACACTGATTCAAAACCTGGAATATTGTAATCAATACAATTGTAAGTGCAATTTTTATGGGGCCGTTTGTGTCTTTTTCTGTTTGCTTCATTTATTTTTTTTAAACACTTTTGACAATCCAATTACAATGTTAAACTAAATTAAAGCAAAACATTAGTATGCAATATATTTCTATTATAGTCATGATTAAAATTGTCTCAAAATAATGTTGACAGTAATATCGTTTATCTGCAATAATTTGTGGGACAATTATCGTCCAGCAAAATTTGCTATAGTTAGAACTTCAAAAACAACTTTAGCATAATAGGGGACCTTTTGGCGTTGGAGCCATTATGTTTGAAAGATACTGTAACTGAGTCTTGTGTGTATTGCGATTTGGGTCTTAATGTTAACAGTGGTGCAGGGCAGTTTTCCCTGTATGTTAGTTAATACAAGTTTGATCATTTGACCCTGGAGCAGATTGTTGGTATGTCTATTATTTCCAGTGCGATGGGGAAATTTGGGCAGGTGTACTGTACTAACACCCCAAAAAATATCATTTGATTTTACTATAGTTTGATACATAAACAAACGGACAGCTCACTCACTGGGTGGTGTTGGTTTTATTTTTTGAGGGTCACTTCCTGGTAGTCTTGTGGGCCGTGTGGCATGGACATGAAAGTGATTTACGGACTTCTCATGTGGGGCTACTAACAGTAATCATCAACAAATCTCCCACGTTAAAGCGTCTGTGTAGAAGCACTCCATCACTCACGCTCTTCCTAAACAAGCAGCTTTATGTGCTGTAAATCAACCTAATCAACCCCCCTCCCTTCTCGTGTGGTCTCCATACCATTGTAGTCCCTTCTGGTAACATTGTCATACTTTGTTCCTACCCCCTATTTGCCCACCATTCTTTTTTTTTTTTTTACCACTTCCAGGACAGGAAATTCTTCAAAGGATTCTTTTCAAAAGTAAGTTGCTGATTCCTGAGTGTCTGTCTTTTTTTTCTTTTTATTTTTAAGCACTGTCGTCATTTTCTCTTCTTGCACTTAACACGTCACCCTTTGATCAGGCTGGACACAAACACAAAGGGGGGAAAACAGTCATGCATGTACCTGAGCTGATTGGGGGGGGGGGGGTTAGGTTGAAGGTGGGAACTTTATTATTGGTGTGTGTGCGTGTGTGTGTGGTGTTAACATGCGTGTCTTCTCTCCCGTCAGCCCTTCTTCTTCTTCAATGTACCAAGTATGGAACAATGATGAACTGGTGTGAATGAAGGTGCATTTTCTGTCTGTGCATACGCACACCCCCACCCACACACCCCCACACACGCTGCTATTGTTTTTCTAACCAACAGGGCACCTGAACACCAACTTTGTTTCTTATTTCATTTCTGTACAGCCGAATTGCACAAGAAGTTGGTTTCCATTGAACTGGTTTTGTGTCTCCGCCTTTCTTGATCCTCCACACGCCTGTTGTGTTTTCATATTGTGTGCAGGCCGGAAAAAAGGCCGTGCGCGCAGTCTTGTGGGTGTCTGCAGACGGTCTTCGCGTGGTTGACGACAAAACAAAGGTAAGGGAAGACTCTCCATGCGCTTTGTTACAGCATTAAGATTATTAAGACCACAAGTCACACAGAGAACATAAAAGTGTCTTTCAAAGATCTATATTTAATAGAAAGACACAGTACTACCCAGAAAATTAGAATATCCTGAAATGGTTGTTGTATTTCTGCAATTCAACTTAAAAGGGGAATTTGACATATTACATAAACTAGTAAAATGCAACTCGATATATTTCAAGTTTTTTTCTGTAGATTTTGCTGATCAGGTCTTGCATCTTTAAAAAAATTCTAATTTTCTGAGTTCGTGTTTTGGTTAAGCTGAAAATGTTATCCAGCAAAGTTACAACAAGGAACTGCTTGAGATATGTCAGCTTCCGTGTAATGGCTCCATAAAATTTGTTGGCTTCAACTTTTGTTACATTGCCAAAATAAAACAACTTTTACTTGATATTCTAATTTGTCGGGTAGTACTGTGCTGCATGTACTTCACCTGCAGCAGCTGATTGCATGGAATCTTCGACTGACATCTGCTGGGGGAAAATGATACTACATTTACAGTAAACCTGGATGATAAAAATAATTATACAATAATAGTAATAAATAAATGCACAAAACAAGTATAACATATTATTGACTGGCGACCAGTCCAGGGTGTACCCGGCCTCCCGCTCAAAGTCAGCTGGCATAGGCTCCAGCATACCCGCGACCCTAATGAGGATAAGCGGTAAAGAAAATGAATGAATTAATATTTACATATTATTTATGTTTTCCCCCTACCCGATTTTTTATATGTTGCATGTTTATCTCACTTGTTTAAGTTCATCAAACTAATTTAAATATGAGTCAATGACAACACAACTGAACAGAAAATACAGTTTTTAAATGAGCATTTTTATTTGTTTTTATTATTCAGGGAGAAAAAAAATGTGTGAAAAAGTGATTTTACCCTAAACCTAATAACTGGTTGGGCCACCCTTAGCAGCAACAACTGCATTCAAAAGTTTGTAATAAGTTGCAATGAGTTTCTTACAGCGCTGTGGAGGAATCTTGGCCCTCCCATCTTTGCAGAATTGTTGTAAGTCTGGGAAAGGTTATAAAGCCATTTCTAAAGCTTTGGGACTCCAGCGAACTAACGTGAGAGCCACTATCCACAAATGGCGAAAACATGGAACAGTGGTAAACCTTCTCAGGTGTGGCCAGCCAACCACAATTACCCGAAGAGCGCAGCAACAGCCTCATCCAAGAGGTCACAAAAGACCCTACAACGACACCCAAAGATGTGCATGACTCCACCATGAGAATTACACTGGGGGGAAAATTGCCTGCATGGCAGAGTTCCAAGACCAAAACCATCTCTGAGCAAAAAGAACATTAAGGCTCACCTCAATTTTGCTAGAAAAACGTCTTGATGATCCCTAAGAATTTTGGGAAAATACTCTGTGGTCTGACGAATGAAACAAAGCTGAACTTGTTGGAAGGTGTGTCTCATTATATCTGGCATGAAAGTAACACCGTCATACCAAAAGTAACGTCATACCAACAGTAAAATATGGTGGTGGTAGTGTGATGGTCTCGCACTGTTTTGCTGCTTCAGGAGCTGGAAGGCTTGCTGGTATAAATAGAACAAGCAAAAAATCCTGGAGGAGAATGTCCGACCATCTGTTGTGACCTCTAGCTGAAACCAACTTGGGTTCTTTGTTTATCTGTGTTGTCATTGACTAATATGTCAATTTGTTGGGTGAGACAAACAATGAAAACGATTAAGTGTGACAAACATACAACAACAAAAAAAGAGACATCAAGAAGGGGGCAAACATTTCATCACACCATCATGTACTGTATATACTCATCTAAATATACTGCTCCAATAGTTGCTGTCTGCACCATAGCTTGAATGTGATGTTGTACAGAGGAACCTCCGTTTTTGTTGGTAATCCAGTGGTTCTCAGTTATGTTCTGTCAGCCCCCCCCCCCATTTGACAATTCTTTGACAACTTATAATATGCATTTATCTGTACAAACTGAATTTGAAACTGAATCCAGGACAATTCGGAAATATATTCATTTGTCAAATTTGGACATACTGGCAGGTTTACACAAATATTGAAAGTACTCTCTGCTTCTGGCGCCCCTCCTGACAGTCCACCGCACTGCCCCCAGGGGGGCCCACCCCACTATTTGAGAACCACTGTATTAATCAGTTCCAAGAGGTCAGATGAAAACCGAAACGTACAAAAGACGAATGCACTTTTCCCAGAAGTAATCATGGAACTCCAGTTAATCCATTTACACCCACACAACACACAACAACCAACACAAAACACATTTTACAAAACGAATTATAGTCTGACATGTAGGACTCTAAATTGTCCATTAGAGTGTGAATGTGAGTGTGAATGGTTGTTTGTCTTTGTTTGTCTATATGGTCCCTGCGATTGACTGGCGACCAGTCCAGGGTGTACCCCGCCTCCCGCCCAAAGTCAGCTGGGATAGGCTCCAGCATACCCGCGACCCAAACAAGGATAAGCGGCATAGAAAATGAATAAATGTAGGCAACAATGTGAAATACATACCATGACACTAACCTATACAGAAGACTTGTTGGGGAGCACGATGATGAGACTAGACGGGTGCGAAATAGCACGTCAACTTCAGCAGCAGACGCAGTCATCGCTACACACATTGTTCTGGCTCCCTACCTGTAATGTGCCTCCGTTAAACCATTCCCCCACAGTCTGTTAAAGGTTCCTGCCTTTACATTACAGTCCTATTGTACTTTGTTATGACTTATTTCTTGAATCCAATTGTGTTTGGACCTTCTTTATAAGTTTTTTGCTGCCGTGTTTAATCAAACAAAAAAAAGCACTCAGAATTACGAAGTCCACCTGATGGCTTCATCAGATAACGGCACACTCTGCTTATTAGGAGGAAGGAAGGTGACAGATGCAAGTAATCAATATTAATCAACAATAAATCAATTATTATGCCCATCCATAGCTTATATACACCTGGAAATTTGTTAAAAAAAATATTAAAATCATATTAACATTATAAAGTGTAACGTTTTATCTCGACAAATAAAAACGGACACCAGTTTTTACTCTTGCAATTGTTCTTTTGAGCAGGACCTGATTCTGGACCAGACGATTGAGAAGGTGTCCTTCTGCGCTCCTGACCGCAACTTTGAAAGAGCTTTTTCGTACATCTGCCGGGATGGAACGACGCGCCGCTGGATCTGTCACTGTTTCATGGCCATCAAAGACTCGGTGAGAATGTAATCATGCAGCTTGTCCTTCAGACCTTGAGGCCATTAGTATTTCTTCCTCCTATGATTCATATTTTAAGAAGTTGGGAAGGAAGTCAGTGAACATTTGAGCTGCCTGACACCAGGGTGACACATGCTGCCCTCTCTTAATTGCGTCCTCAGGGCGAGCGTCTCAGCCACGCTGTGGGCTGCGCCTTTGCTGCCTGTCTGGAGCGCAAACAGAAGCGGGAGAAGGAGTGCGGCGTCACAGCAACCTTTGACGCCAACAGAACCACGTTTACCCGCGAGGGCTCGTTCCGCGTCACCACGGCAACGGAGGCGGCAGAGCGGGAAGAAGTCATGAGGCAGCTGCAAGATGCTAAAAAAGGTTTGTCATTGGCATCCAGACGCCTGATACTGGTAACCAGTATCAACCAGTGTTGTCTGAAACATTTATTTGGCTGCATTAGTTCTAACGGGATATAACTGAATAGCAACCACTCATTGCTGCACTGAAATGTTTTGTTTTTATGTTTCTTCATTCATTTTGTGTAATAAACGAATGAAATTCCACTACTGACATTTGATGTTCATGTTTATGTATTTTATGTAGATTTGCAAGAAAGGAAACAGACAAAATGTGTCTGACATGACTAACAGACATTTTCCCAAGTTTTAAGGATACACAGCAACCAACTGTATTGTATCTATTGATCCACCGCAATTGCACCCCTATTGACTTAAGCGCTAAGTCTATAATAGCCCCTAAGATTCTTTCATTTGCACCCGGTCAAAAAACTTTGGCATTTTTAGCTTTTGATGAAGGCAACCTCCTGGTGATGTATTATTTCTCAGTCACCAAAAATGAAGTAGCCAAGTATAAACCATCAACTGACAAACATCACAAACGCTCTACTGCAAATCAACAAGTCACTGACACAGACTGCTACATGTGCATCACCCACAAATAAATAAGAAATAAAAAACTTTAGGGGCAGGCTTTGTGTTTGGGGGGAGGGGCCGTCCCCAGTTTGCGATGCACGTAGCAAGAAGATATGGGCGGCGCCAGACAGGCACAGCCATCGCTATTTGTAGTTTCCCTGTTCTACCAGTAGGGTGTGGGTGTACGCATGGTAAGAGTTGGAGATGGAGAGAGTGCAGAAATGTATGCATTTTCCTAAGCACAAGTACAAGTATGGGATTTAGAGGCAAACATGTTGGTAGCTCTTTTCCAAAGTCAAAGGTGATGTATGTGTGCATCTTGTTTTGCCTGAAACACAAAAGATAATGGATGACTAAGGACATTAAAAAATAGTTACATTTGAGTGGCTAAAATCAGGATATTTATAGTGAAATGAAATGATTAATCAATAACCAAAATAGTAGTTGATTATTTGGATGATCGATTAATAATTGATTAATCGTTGCAGCTCTTTATTTATAATCTTTTTATAGTCACAGTTAGATTTTGTGAGATTATTTGCTTGAGGGGAATGATATTTGAATGATAGACAATTTACCTTACCAGTGTGTACTGGTTATACATCGTGTTTGTTATTTTATACATTGGGGTCCATTTTGTGTTGCGCATTTAATAACAATAACATTTAATAAACAGAAATGTGCATAAACCAAACAGACTATCCAGTCTCACCTTGATAGGTGCATTAAAAACTTCAAAATTATATTTCAAAAGTACACTTATAGATAAAAATGTGTTTCTATCTGTGATTAATTATGAGTTAACTGTGGACAAAATGTGTTTAATCAGGATTAAATATGTTATTCGATTGACAGCCCTACTTATTATGTATGAGTTTAGGCTCAACTAAAAAAATAAATAAACAACCTTTCTTTTAATTATTGGCACATATTGCCAGTTTGGAAATGCTATTTGAACAAAACTCTGTTTCTTTTCTTTTTTTTTGCAGCTGAGAGCGACGTGAAGGTGGCAGTGAACTCATCAAACTCCTCCCACCAAACTGGAGGTTCCCCTTCACCGTCGTCCTCACCGCCCCTCTCGCTGAGTTCCCTGGGCCCTCAGGCGATACCACGCAGACATGCCCCAGTGGAGGCGCTAGCCAGGCAGGGCTCCTTCAGGGGCTTCCCAGCACTCAGCCAGAAGACCTCGCCCTTCAAGCGACAACTGTCCCTGCGCATGAACGAGCTACCCTCCACCATGCAGCGCAAGTCAGACTTCCCCATCAAGAACACAGGTCAGACTGGAATCTGCAGCACTTTATATTTAAAAGGCTCCAGGTGTGGTTCTAATGGGGTGTCCCTCCCTTGCAGTGCCCGAGGTAGAGGGAGAAAATGACAGCATCAGCTCGCTGTGCACTCAGATCACTACGACGTTCAGCGGACCCCCACAGGACCCCTTCTCCTCAGCACCAATGCCCAAAGCAGCCTCCCCACAGTCTCCTGTAGCACCAGGTAACAATAACAACACAACTAATACCATAGCGTGCATGTGTTTCTTTTGCACATGAACACCTTGCATGTCCTCCTGTTCTTCCACTGTAGTCAACGGCTCTGCTGCTGCTGCTGTCTTCTCCTCTCCTCCTGCTAATAATCCTCCAGCTCAGGCCTCAGCTCTGGCCCCTGCTCTGCCTGCTAGAGAAACTAATCCCTGGGCTAAGACTCCTGCTGGGGCCCCTGCCCCCACAGCGCCCGGTAAGAGGACACATTTCCCCTTACTGAGCTAAGGAATTTAAACAAGAACATGAAATAATAGTGACATCTTTTTAGAGATAAGGAGCATTATTTAGGTGTTCACCACCAGTTTTTTCCCCCTCACAAGTCCTCACACATTATTCCACTCAGTAGTTCTAACTTGCCAGTGCAACACAACAATTGATCAATAACAGACACAAGAAAGCGTTTAAAGAGCTTATGAGATGCGTTTTTTGATCCTCACTATTAACCTCAGGATAAATGATGAGGATTCCCCGGGTAGACAAACAAAGAGGTCCTAGAAAGAACCGGAGAGGACAGAAAGTTATCACTGAGATCAAAAGAGGGAGGGAACTAGGTAGGGGTGTAACGGTACACTAAAATGTAATTTCGGTTCAGTTTTGTGAAATGCCCGGGTCGGTTAATTTTCAGTACAAGAAAGGCAGAAAAAATGACTTTAAATGCTTTTTTTTTTTTTTTAAATGCACATGTAAGCAACTGATTTCGGTGATATTTCAGATAACTTAGACTCTAAGGTAATAGAAAAAAAATCAACTGTTGTGTTAAAAAAAATATATGTATAAAATTATAAATAAATGAACAAGTTAAAACTGTAAACTCTGAACAATTTAACAACAGCCTGAATATGACAAGTTTTTGGCTAAACAAAAGAACTCGTCCACATTTAGTGCAGAAAGCAGAGTGTCCAGTGGTTGCAGGGTCAAAATCTCCTGCAGTGGAGAAAAGCCGCTCACTAGCAACAGAGGTAGTGAGCTGAAGCTGTCGGTGTTTGCACTAAGCTGCTTTTCTTTCTTGCAACATTCCCTGCCTGATGATACCGTTGGACATGTTTCATGCAGCAAACCCGATCTCCGTGGAACAATGTGGACACACAACTGCGGATTTATCCGCTTGGCTTTGTCCATCCGTAATTTTAACTGGGACGCCAAAGTATTCCCAAACAGGGGAGCGTAGTGAGACGGGGGGGGTCTTGCAGCTCAGCGTTCTCGCCGGCATTTGCTATGATGCGAGATACTACCATTCCGGCCCCTCAGTCAGTAGTGTCCCACACTCAGAGGCGTCCGTGCGGAAACTCAACCAGAACTCTTGTTCCGCGCGGAGCACTTAGATCACTCTAGTAATAAATGTAATGAGAAAAATAGCACTAAATATAACCAAAACGGTATGCAAGTGTACCGAACCGAACATGTAAAACCGAAACGGTTCAATACATCCATGTGAACCATTACACCCCCTAGAACCAGGGAATGAGATTGGTAGGGCGTGTGGTTACGAAAGATGATCTTGGAGTTGGATGACTTGTGTAAGTCAGTGGTTCCCAAACATTTTACGTTGGTGTACCCCTTCAGGCCGCACGGTGGCTGAGTGGGTAGCATGTTAGCATGTTCTCCGGGTACTCCGGTTCCTCCCACATTCCAAAAACATGCCTGTTAGGTTAATTGGCGGCTCTAAATTGTCCATCGGTATGATTGTGAGTGTGAATGTTTGTATGTCTGCCCTGCGAATGACTGGCGACCAGTCCAGGGTGTGCCCCGCCCCCCGCCCAAAGTCAGCTGGGATAGGCTCCAGCATACCCGCGACCCTAATGAGGATAAGCAGTATAGGAAATGGGTGGATGGGTACCCCTTCAGACATCTGACCTGAAGCCATGTACCCCCTACTCCTGCACACTTAAAAAGCAAAACTTAATATAATAATTAACTTGAAATATTATAGCTTACTTATTTGTTAATATGATGCACCCACAGCAATAAAGAGTCTCCATTCTGCTACGTTCTTTTTGCGTCGTGAAGCATTCGGGCGCACTCGGAATTGACTGTTGGGCGCTAACTGATGAATGATTTTTTTTAATTGGCGCACCCCACTTTGGGCTCCCAGGGTCTAAATGCATGGATAGCATAGAGCGTTGTGGAGCTGATTGAGAAAGGTAGAAGCAAATTTGTGGCAGGCCATGATCAGCTATATCTTCAGATACGACAGCGAGAGATAAAATGAGCAACGGGACACACAGAAGTTACGTTAAATTGGCCACTATATTGGTCCGTCATCTAAAAGTGCCACACTTTAAAAGTTTCAGGTTCAAATCTGTGGTAGATGTAAACCATGTCTATGCTCTGTCTACACACAGGTAATGATTGGTCGGCTTCCACGCCCGTCATCAACGTCCCGCCAACGTCGTCTCCAGTGTTGCCCTCCCACAAGCGTACGCCCTCAGAAGCAGAGAAATGGTTGGAGGAGGTGTCAAAGTCTGTCAGGGCTCCGCCTCCTAATCCCATCTTGGCCCCAGCTCCTCCCCCTGCCCAGCCTTTTACCACACCTGTGCCCATGCCTGCGCCGTCTTTACCCCCAGTGTCGTATGTGTCTTCCCTGCCATCAACAGTGCCCCTGCTGCCCCCCCGCCAGACTGCTTTCCAGCCCCAGGCTCCACCCTCCTACCCCATGTCCAACGGGCTGACTTTCCCTCAACCCAGCGTCCCTGTGGTTGGCATCACCCCTTCCCAGATGGTGGCTAATGTCTTTGGCTCGGCCGCCCAACTGCAGCCCTATCCTGCCCCCGTGCCTGTAGCACCATTGCATGACACCCAGCCCTCTGGCATCCCGGGTCCCTTCCTCAAGCCACCACAGCCCACTGCCACCATCCCCGCCCCCGTCCACCCAGCCAATGGCAGAGAGAGCTTTAACGGGGCAGACAACTGGGCTGCCCTCTCCCACCTGGCCTCGTCCTCTACGCCGGCGCCACCCCCAGCGCAGCAGCAGGAGGACGCGTTCGAGGCCCAATGGGCGGCATTGGAGGGCCGCTCGCGCCAGCGCACCACACCCTCGCCGACTAACCCTTTCTCTACTGAGCTACACAAGACCTTTGAGATCCAGCTTTGATAGCTGTGCCTGGGAACGTACTGGTCAACATAGAGGCTCCTCTTAACCACTGGGGCCTAATTGTTGGGACGGGGTGTCCTCCCTCCACGAAGCTCTCCCCCAAAAAAAGAAACATGCTGCTGAGAGCAAGGGTGCAGTTTTCCACATCAGCATTCTTTGCTCATTTGATCGTCCTGTGGGACCCCACTTCTCATCCCCCAACAGCCCCGACTTGCACCACCACCACCCTCCAACACTGACCTCCACCTTCCGACAGAAGAACTTGAGTGTCTCCTTGGTGACCTCCTATTAGAAGAATGAAGCAAGACAATGCCAAAATCTTTATTTTTATGCATTAAGTATATTTTACATAGCTTTGAATTTTAACAACGGAGTTGTAAGTTGTCTTGCCAAAGGCAGAGGGAATCTCTACAATGTAAACAAGAAATGAGCGTATATATTATACATAAATATATATATATAATCTATAAAGATTCTATACCACTCACAGCAGTGCTAATTTTAATGTGATGTAAAGAGATTTTGTGAAGGGACAGCTGCTTTACTTTTGTGTGTGTGTTTTTACTTTTGTCTGTTTATTTTGAAGTCTTTTTGCCATCATCTGCAATTGGGTGTGAAGCGTCTCGACTGTAAATAAGACATCTTTGCAGCAACAATCAATATGGACATAGCAGCGGCAAGAGCCTCTGTTCTCTGTGCTCACTTTTTCTAATTGTTTACTGCATGTCGCGTCTTTTTCTTTGAGGAAATGGTTGTTTTTTTTTTTTTAACACAGTAGCACGTGTCGTTTCCTGTGTGTCTGCATCTTTTAAGTAGTTAATTCCTCAAGTTTTGTTTTGCAAAAGCACTAAAGTACATAATTTGACCTCTTGGGCAACCTTGATCAAGCCGGGCGGGTCACCAGTGGCTGGCCAACCTGCCCTGACCTCCTATAGCCTGCTGCCGTCTGATGAAAACTACAGGGAGACTAAAACGGTTTTATCTCTCACCGTCTGTGTGCGTGCTCTGTTGTCTTATTTTTTAATCAAACCTGTGAATATAATCTTTTCGCTGTTCTATTTTTTCATTTTGTAATTATTTCATGACTTTATTCCACTTCTTGGGAGAAATATTGATGTTAAACTATTGAATAAATGATGGTGGTTTCCTGACCCTTGAATTGGAGGTTTATTCCATTGACTCTCATTAAAAACCTTACTTAGTTTATTTTTTTGAAGGCAACCGATATGTAGTGTATAGTATTATTCTCTCTATACTGTGTATATATATCTATAGATGTATATATTTGTATATAGATAATACATAATTAACAATATTTTGTGTATATCGTATATTATTTATCCCATAACTGAGATAAATGTTGTTTTTCTTGCCATCGAACCGTGATGGTATTCCTCCTGTCCAGCAGGTGGCAGTAGCAGGGCCACTGCGGTGCTGCCACGCGCATATAAATAGAACCCGGAAGCTCTATAAGTTAAGATAAAGAAAAAAAGGGAAAAAAAAAACAACAGAAAAAACAAATGTACATGTGTGTCTGGACTCGGCACTATTTCCACTGAACGCACAAAGGTAAGCGTTGCCGGGCAGTTTAGTGTTTACATTGAAAGTATGAGGTCGTTTGCGAGGCCCGGGGTTGCTCAGGAGCTGTTCCAGCGAGCTAGCAGCTAGCTGTAGCATCTCGCGTTAGCGTTGCCCACGCTTGGCGGTATATTTTTTTTCAAGTGATTTTTGCTTCACTAACAACGAGCGCATTGGTGACTAACCCCTGCCCAGTGTCGATACTTAGGAGGCCAGTCGCAAATAATATCCGCTTTAGGCCAGGGGTCGTCAACAGCACACCAGACAGCATTAACATAACATGTACGCGAAAAACATACAATGTCGTTTCTAATGTTTAAATGTCGCATTGTCTTGCAAGCAAAAGGGTTTGCCTCCATCGCTAAGCTATTTGCACAGGACAAGGGACCGATAGAAATCGTCCATCGCATGGCTACGTTGAGACTGAAGTTAGCACACCTAGGCGGTATTTGTCATTTCTTGGCCATTTTCTGAGACTACAAAATGATATATTACACATATTTGTTTTACTCAAGTAGGTGGTTGAGTGAATACATTTGTGCGTTTGCTTGGGTTTTTTTTTTTTTTTTTTACTGTTTGCTAAAATGACAGTTTTAGTGCTAACAGAGCACCTAAGCTTATGAGCACAACTATAAGTGCTCTGTGTAGTGATGGGTCGTTCATGAACGATTCGTTCATTTTGAACGAATCTTAAATCTGACTCGGGAAGAACGAATCGTCTCGGAGAGTGATTGGTTCAGTCGCGCATGCGCATTTGCGTAGCATCCTATCTATGCCGCATGAGCCAGAAAGAGAATTGTTTAGTTCATCTCTGTTGTGAATACATGTTTAAATACACATTGGGGGTGGGTTCTTTGTCTCTGTGTATTTTTATATTATGCTCTGGTTATTTTGTGTGGCTCATAAACAATGAAATAGTACAAAATATCCCACTATTTGCAGGAGGTTCAGGGTTCGAATCTCCGTTGGGCATCACTGTGTGGAGTTTGCATGTTCTCTCCGTGCGTGTGTGGGTTTTCTCCGGGTACTCCGGTTTCCTCCCACATTCCAAAAACATGCATGTTAGCTTAATTGGTGACTCTAAATTGTCTTGGTATGAATGTGAGTGTGAATGTTTGTTTGTCTGCCTAGTGATTGACTGGCGACCAGTCCAGGGTGTACCCCGCTTCTCGCCCAAAGTCAGCTGGGATAGGCTCCAGCATACCCGCAACCCTAATGAGGATAAGCGGCATAGAAAATGAATGAATGAATGAATCTCTTGAATCTTCGGGTTTTGAGTCATTCGTTAATCACGGGACAGCCTCATAAGCCTAACCTATGCTGCATGAGCCGGAAAGAGAATTGATTAGTTCATCTCTCGAGTCTTCGGGTTTTGAGTCGTTCGTTCATCACGTGACAGCCCTAAAAGCCTAACCTATGCTGCATGAGCCGGAAAGAGAATTGATTAGTTCATCTCTCGAGTCTTTGGGTTTGAGTTATTCGTTCTTTTGCCACGTGACCACGTTTCCGATCAGTACCGTAATCAAATAAGCTCACATGGCGCTGTCGCATAATGATCGAACGACTCAAAAAGGGACAGAGAGGTGAGGTGAGCGATTCATAGACAATGTACCCAGGTACACAATCAATTAATCTTTCAGTTTCTTATAGCATTATAATTTTGTCTTGTTTGTAGTGTGGTTAACACTGTGTAAGCAGTAGATGTGATAGGGAAGAAACATGTTCCATTTTAATCATATTTTGCTAAAATGAACAAAATGACTCGAAAAAAGATTAGTTCTTTTTACTGAACGGGACTCAAAGATGTGAGTCGGTAAAATGATCCAAACTTCCCATCACTAGCTCTGTGACATTGTAAGCGGTGCCACCTCTCACCCAAAAACGTCAGCTGGGATGGACGCCAGCTCACCCACGAAAAAGATGGATGGATGATTCTGTTATTTATATCGTTTGAGTGCTGTTACCACTGAAAATGTTTTTGTCTTTAGGTTCAAACTACGATTTTGACGGCGATACCAGGCGATGTCTCACCAGAGGCCGCTAGCTGCCATCATAACAACGCTTCTCGGGGCCACGTTTGGTGGGTTGCTTCTATGGCGAGCGTACCGCACCAAGAGGAAGAGGCTGCCTTCCGCCCAGAAGGTGGCTGAACCTGTCCAAGGCCTGCTTTCCTCTTGTGCCGATGTGCCACCTGCGGAGGAAAACAACGGCCGGCGCCTTCTGCAAAAAGAATTTAAGGCTGCAGAGTGTCAGACGGCACACATGGCCTCTCCCGTGCACACATCTGAGCGGTTGCGGGGGGTGAAACTGGTGAACTCCCAGGAGGAATGGCAGCAGCTGTGGCCGCTGATGCAGGAGGACCTGACCGTGTTCCCCGTGCTGGGCCTCGACTGTGAATGGGTAAAGACGAATGGCGCTGCATGTATGTCCTTCCAAGAGGAAACCTTTGGAATCAACTGCTTTATGCAGGTGTCCATCAAGGGCCGCCCCTCGGTGGTGTCGCTGCTCCAGATGGCCACCTATTCCGGTCTGTGTGTCCTGGTGCGGCTTCTGGCGTTCCGTGACAGGCAGCAGTCGTTCCCATTCGGCTTGCTGGAGGTACTACGAGACCCGCGTGTTTTGAAGGCCGGCGTCGGCTGCTACGAAGACAGGAAGCGGCTGACGCGTGACTACGGCCTCACGTTGAGCTGCACGGTAGACCTGCGCCACCTCGCCCTGAGACAAAAGTGCGTCTTGTGTAGTCAGTTCCTCGTCGGTCAGCTCACTGAAAAGCATTTATGACCTTTCCCAGGCAGGCGTCCGCCAGTAACGGACTCAGCCTGAAGTCTCTGGCGGCCGACGTGTTGAACGTCTCGCTGGACAAGTCACTGGAGCTGCGATGTAGCAACTGGGAGGCAGACGATTTGACACTGGAACAGGTACATTGGATAGATACTCTATTCGCCACCAAGAGAAATGTTCGTTTCACGCAGCTTTCCAAAAATGTCGTAATAAAGTAAATCACAGAATAAAGCAATCAAGTCAGAGATGAGAAAAATCATGATTTCCTTTTTTTCCTCTCCCACGTGAATGTTTTAAAGGCGACTTCAGATGTTCTGAGGTCATGACGACGGGCACAAAGTGTCCTCTTGGAACAATATTGTTGTAAAATTTAGGTGGGCATCCACTAGGGGGACCAGATGACCTCAAGTGTCATGTCAGTCCTCCCTCGCCTGTTTTTTTTACTCTCACAATATGCATATTGAAGCAAATTTTGCGTGGGTTTTTTTGCATAAATTTAGCATTTTTTGGCATAAAATGGGTAAATGAATTTAAACTATACATATCAGTAAGCCCTCCGATTATTGCGGATGCAACTGCGATAAATGAATTTTGGTGGAAGATTCCTTATTTATAAAATATTTCTAAATATATAAAATTATGAAATAAAATCTATGGAAAATATATAACTATATAAAATAGTTTTCATAGAGCACAGAAAACTTACAAAGTGGCTTTTAATATAATCAGAGCCTTCAAGACATGAAATAACACCCCTGTAGTCATGTTTACACTTTATTATGTTACTAAATATAATAGACATAAGAGTAAATAAATAAGTCACTTAAGATATAAATAAAACTGGTGTTTGTGTGTGTCGCAATAAATGTGTTCCTGATGTTTGGACAAGAAGTGACCTTGGAAGTTCAGAGGTGGCTGCATTATGGCTGCAGTGGTAGCTCGTGTTATTAGTGATGCTTATTTTATTAAGATTATTAGGGATAACAATTACTTTGCTTCTCAAGACGGACACAATACAATCATTTATTTATAGCTTTGATTTTTCTACAATTTAGATTTAAGTGTAGTTTGTGCAGACCTGGAAGTGAGAAAGTCAAAGGTGGGTCAGACAAACTGTACCCGTAGATTTGTCGTAACCAAATATGACATCACTTCTATGAACAAAATATAAAAGTAACAAAAATCCAGAACAGTTTTGCTTCTAGAAATGGATGTTTTATTTTCTTCAGAAAAACAATAGCATATATGGTAGTTTGAAGTCCTTAAGCAGCTTGCTTACATTGATTGTTTACAAGTGAGCTCAGAGGAGAGGCGTGCAGCGCATCGCAGAAAAGGAGCGCTTGATTTGTTCATCTTAGCCCATTAACACACGTCATAGTACAGGTAATTTCATCTCATTGGAGCCTTGTTTTTTTTAATTATCAGTTATCGGAGCTAATTTGAATATTATCTGCTTTATCAGTGTGACAACATCATTTCTCATATTTTGTGTATCCCTGCTAGTTATTGTACCCCTAATGAGAATTATTGAACCCGGTCTGAGATCATTTAAACCTGCAATGAAAGCCTGTTCCAGCTATTTTTCTGCACTTCTACACCTGGTGACCAGTGAAATACTGCATATCACACTTTGAATGCGCCTTCTGAATGCCTTACGTGTGTAATTTACTTCTTTTAGCCATTTTTTGTGCATGCAAATGCTTAATTTAGGCCAACAATATTTAAAATTGGCTGCAATATGCATACTTTTTTGGTGGGTTTTTTTTTCTGCGGTATTTAACTCCAAAACAGCATAATTTACTAATAATATATTGTTGAAAAACCACTGTATAAGGTATTCAGAAATCCCTCAAAGACGCTGAAGGGTATGTGGTATTCAACACTAGTAGTTGCTGTGATGTGTACTATATTGGGTGATACAAGTGCGAAGGTGACTTTAGGGCTGTTATTTCATGTCTGCAGTACAGGGCTCTAATAATATTGATTGTACTGTATACTAAGTAATGTTAATTATTTAGAGCGTGGTAAACATGTTTTCTACGCTCTCACTTCTTTTTTTTTTCCTTTCAGCTTATCCCTGCTTAATTCCATTTATAATAAGGAATCCTACATGTATATAAAGAAGGGATGATCAACTCTACTCAGAACAACCTTTTTTTTGTCTCTCTACAGATGACCTATGCCGCCAAGGACGCCCAAGTCTCTGTCGCTCTCTTCCTCTGCCTCCTCGGCCTCCGCCCTGAAGCTGGCGGGAGCTCCTATGCTGAGTTAGCTGCTCGCTGCCAGGGGCTGCTGGATGTGCCCTTCAAGGGCACCAGTTGTGACAGAGATGATGGCAGCGCAGAGAAGAGGTGTCGGACGTGCAAACCGTCCTCGCTTAAGAGCCCAGAGTCTGGAGATCAGCAAGTCCCAGACCCCAGGAAGAACAACAAGAAGAAGCCACTGGGCATGGGCTACTCTGCCAGGTGGGCAAAGGACTGGACAAGCTGATGCTGACCTGGAAAATGACATTACATAATGCTTGTTGCTGTTACAGGAAGTCTCCTCTCTACGATAACTGCTTCTTGCACGCCCCTGATGGCCAACCTCTGTGCACATGTGACAAGAAGAAGGCCAAGTGGTACCTGGACAAAGGAATAGGAGGTACAAAATGGCATCCTAGTGCAACAGAGTTAAACGGGTGTTTAACTGAATCTGTGTGTTTCAGTGCTCCAGAGTGAAGATCCGTTTGTGGTGAGGCTTCTCTTTGAGCCTTCTGGACGTCCAGACTCCCAGCAGGACTACTACCTCACGGCCAAGGAGAACCTCTGCGTGGTCTGCGGTAAAGCAGACTCCTATATCAGGTCAGTCCCCCGGAGATGCCGCACCCTCACAACTTGCTCCTGACATTACAGAGTAGAGCCTTGTGATTCCAAAATAATGTTAAGGTGAAGTTTGGCCTTTTATCTTACATTAAAAAGTTTTGTAAGACTTTTTAACACAAGTTTCCTAAAATGTATATACAATTTCAAAAGCACTAACTAGCTAAAATGTAGCTCAGTTGTCTTTTTTTTTTTTTAAGTCCTTTTGTGTAGTTCCTTATACATATACACTCTAACTCAGCACTTGTCCCGTGAAAAAGTGCCATGCCATGTATATGCACTACCATGCAGAAGTTTGGGGTCAGCCAGAAATTTCTGGCAATTTCTCGCATGGAATGGCCTTCATTTGCAAGAACAAGAATAGACTGTCGAGTTTCACACAAAAGTTGTCTTTTTCTGGCCATTTTGAGCATTTAATTTACCCCACAAGTGTGATGGTCAAGCTGCTCAAAGGAAGGTGGGTTTTATAGCTTCTTTAGGCAGCTAAACTGTTTTCAGCTGTGCTAACATGACTGCACAAGGCTTTTCTGATCATTCATTAGCCTTCTGACACAATGAGCAAACACATTGTACCATTACAACCCTAGAGTCCTGGAAATGAGCCTCTATACACCTATGTAGATATTGCACCAAAAAGCAGACCGCCGCTAGAATAGTCATTCACCACATGAACAACATATAGAGTGTATTTCTCATTTGTTTCATGTTATCTTCATTGGAAAAAAAATAAGGACGTTTCTAAGTGACCCCAAACTTTTGAACGGTCGTGTATATCACATATACATACATCACATACAAGCAGCTAATGTAAGGTGTGAGCACAAATGACCATAGCCATGTGAGCGGCAATGCTGTCATGACACATTTTAATAGCAACGTCATGCTAAGCTAGCCTGTTAGCGGAAGAAAAACAGCCAAACTTTGTTCAACATCTGAAGCTGACTGAAGAACAGTCGGCCAAGCTCCGGACTGTATTTGAAAACATGCACAAAACATCCCAGTTTGAACCACCGCCATGAAAGGCACCACACGAAGCTCAGCATACCGTGTTGGCAACCGAGCATAGCTTCAGTATGTGAGCTACAGTGCTAACATTATGTGTTTATAGTTTATTTGGTAATCTTTTGAAGAAAAACAAACCTGCATCTCTGACGTCTGTAGCTAACTGGATAGTCTGCGTGGTTTTATATTAAGATGTGCAGTGAAGCCTTGTGGTTGTGCACACATGCAGTATAGTTAGGGGTGTGCCAGCTGCAATAGCATGACCACGAGGAGGTGAAGGTGTGAGAAGGTCACATGTTACTGTTGGAATGTCATTACAAATTTCCTTTAGCCTAATAAGGGGCCCTTTCGGAATACCGTCTCACTGTGCAGGAAGAACATTGTGCCTCACGAGTACCGCCGCCACTTCCCCTCCGAAATGAAGGACCACAACTCTCACGACATCCTGCTGTTGTGCACCAGCTGCCACGCCGCCTCCAACGTACACGACGGTTTCCTCAAGCAGCAGCTGGCCGATGAGTTTGCCGCCCCCCAAGGCTGCGAGGAGGGCGTGCGCCTCTTGGAGGACACGGACCGCCGACGGGTGCGCTCGGCGGCCCGAGCCCTCCTCACTTCCGCCGAAGGCCTGCCAGAGCAGCGACGGACGGAGCTGCAGACTATGATCAAAAGCTTTTTTGGCGTGAGCGATGAGCGCGAGCCGACGGGGGAGGAGCTTCAGCGGGCCGCCAGCTTGGAGACGAGGTGAGTTCCCGCTTGGTTTTGCAAAGAAGGGCAACAATGTCTGATGCGAGCGCTGCTCTCTCCCCCATGAAGGATCTTCAACGAGACTTACGTGCCGCACGGACTGAAGGTGGTGCAAGCCCACGCTGAGCGTGGCCTGCGGGGTCTGATGGAGTTGGAGCGACGCTGGCGGCAGCACTTCCTCGACGCTATGCGTCCGAAACACATGCCCCCCCTCTGGTCCGTGCACCACAACCACGGCAAGTTCCTCCGCAAGTACGGAGAGGACCTGCCTGTCAAACTCAACTGAGTTTAGAACTGCTGGACGGAGGCTGGTGTCATGTGATGACTGCCAAGTTGCCACTGTGGTGTGTAGCGGCGCCGTGACCAGTGTGAGGGTCAGCACTCTTGACCTGCTCAGCACGCTGCCCTGGAGCACTTCCACATGACGCTTTTTATAACGGGAACCAACTAATTTATCAAACTATGCTCAAGATTTTTTTAGAAAAACTGCTGCCTGCTCTTAATCGCAACAAAATTAACGTTGCGCTCGCAGGTGAGGCTCACGCTTTGCTGCAATGGTCGTCCTAAATGTTTTTGCGCTCCCGTCTGCTTTTCCTTTCCCAACTATTGTCTGTTTTAAGTCAGTAGATTTAAAATCTCATCTTTGCCTTCTTTAATTTATTAAAAGATGAGATTTGACGCCTTGCAGGGGGAGCGATGCTAACACTAGCTATCTCCTTTTTCTCCTGAATCCTCACAAGTGCGTCCCCCTGTGCTGCGCTCCTCCTAGAGGGTGGGACGTCTCTGAGGTCCATGTTCTAGTGGGCCTCCTAGTCCCAGGAGACCCTGCGGGTGCGGGGCGCTGCGAGCCCTGGGACGCCACCTCAACTATGCTGCAGTTTATTTCACTCGCGACGTCCTTCCACAACATCCACACTCCAAGAAACACTAGCTAGCTCGTTAGCACGTTGACACGACCTCGGAGCAGAGAAATGAAATCTTTTTGTTTTCCTAAATTGTGAAAGAAACAAAATAAAGTTTGTATTACAAGAGAAACAAAGACGCCACTTTCTCTTTTTTTATTTCTTACAAAATCACAGTTTGATAAATAGTCTGTTTAAAAAAAAAAAAAGGAAAAACAAGTACAAAATCGAAAAAATTGTCATCAAATGAGTCTTTGACTTTTTGTTGTTGTGTACAATCTAGTTCTGCTGGGTTAAGGCCTCTAGCTTTTGGCATGACAACAATCCGTCATCTGAGTTTCATGGTTCACATGCAAACAAAAAGCATCTGGACGTACTAAAAGGATAACGGTCAGTGTTGGACACTGCACACAACAATGGCACATGAGGCGGCTTTTTTTTTTTTTTTTCATTTCCAAGCGAACATTTTTTACTTGACAAATTCTCCTAAGAAGAAGCTGAGCGGCGACGAGGAGTGAGAATCCCTCTGACATCTTTACTGCATGACCGAGACGTTACACTCGTGTGTACTGCATAATCTTGCCGCTTGTGTCCAGCGCAACAAAAGACTTTCTCTCATAAAAATTGTTTTCGTTTTTTTGTTTAAACCGTTCAGCCACTTTTTTCCGTCACCTTTTTTTGTAGATAACAATTAAATTAAGTTTATTCGAAAGATTGTCGCGTTAACGAAAACAGGAAAAAACAAAACCAAATCTTCGGCTCCAGTTTGTAAGTAAAAACCAGAAACTGCCAATCAGAAAGATCAGTTTGGGTGTGACGTGAACGCTTCCTCCGGTTTTTGGTCAAAATTTAATGGCGCTGCGACGCTAATGCAAAACACCTGGAAGTTGTCTCGCGGCGATCGGAAGTCTACAAGGTCCAAGTCTAGATCATGATGAATTGAAACCGAGGCTGTGTTCACACTCGTCACGTTTGGTTTGGTTAAAGCCAACCAGCGCTTGCAAACCAAATCTGGTGTCTGTCCTTTGTGTGAATGCTACATGGACCAAAGACCAGATGCTTGGTTATGGGGCAACTTTTGGTGCCATTCTTTAAATTAAAAAAAATACCAGTGGAGATGGTAAGTGAATTGGGACCAAATCGAGAAAGTGTGTGAACACAGCCTTAAGTGTCATCTAAATTGGTCACATCATTTGGTTTAATTTCTCAGACAAGTCCAAAGCCAGATTGGTCTTCGTCTCTTTGACATCACTAGTGCGTTTTTGAGTCCAAGTAGTTCAACGAAGCTGGTTTAAGTCAAATGCTGTATTGTGCCCAAGTCTAACACAAGTCCCAAGTGATTTAGTCCTGGTCTGAACCAAGCCTTAAATGGCTCAAAGACCTCAAAGATCCCATAGCCACATCCAAGTCTCTAGCCGATCCAGATTCACTTGGTCAGTCTCAAGTCACTGGATCTAAGTAACCTGTTCAAATGTCACTAGCAAGTCCAAAATCATTTGGCTCTGGTTCCATGTACAAGTACAAAACCCACATCATAGGATTTAAGTCTTATAGAAGGCCTGTTTGAGTCAAAACTTTTGGTACGTGCTAAGTCCTTTGGTCGGCGTAAGACGGAAGTCTACAGCATGGCGGTGCGGAACATGCATGACACTTGGATTTAGACAAGATGTAGAGAAGTCCAAAGAGATTCCCAAAGTCACTGGCAAGTCCAAAATTATTCAGATCAAGTATTATGCGAGGCCCGAGATAATTTGGTGCAAGCGTTAGGATAGTGCTAAATGATCTAGTCCAGCGATTTACCTAGTCAGAAGTTCCTTGGTCCAAGTCTGTAGCAGGTCTCCTGTCATTCGTCCTAAACTACATCAAGTCATTTATTTTCAGAGAAGTCAAGTTGTATGTCCAAAAGTCCCAGGTCTGTGCAGAAAGACAAAACTAAAGCAACTGAAGAACTTGAAGCGCCAAGCGACCCCGTCTTTGCAGCGCCACCTCCGTTCTTTCCCAAGTTCCCGAGTCATTATTGCTTTACGTGTTCAAACATCCAACATTGTCCTTGTTGCGTCCGTGTCTCTCAGGGACGTTTCACAGCATCCACAGAGTCCAGCAGGCAGGTTCTGGGAGGCGAGCTGGCAGTTGCTGGTGTGTTCAGGGTTGTGGCGTGTCTCAGGCGTTCTTTGGAGTTTACTTGAAAAGACGCCCCACGGTAACATTGGCACACATCAAACAAGAAAATAAATACCCTGGAAGCTTGGCACTATGGGAAAGAAATCTTATAAAAACTATTCAATAATTCTCACTGTGACTTTTTTTTATCTATATGCTGATGAAGGTTGTAAGGAAACCGTAGCACTCCTATTCAAATACTTTTTTTATGCACAAACATACATCAAAATGAAGTATCTAACATTTATGGAACTACTCATAGTGCTGTTGTCTCTGCTTAGCGCTGTTGCTTCTTCTCTTCTCATCTTTCCAGCAAGCAGTTTCTCCAAAGACTAAATCCTGCGAGCAAGAGACGAGGGTCCGACTTTAGGAGTTTCAGGATCTGTGTGGAACTTGTTTAGGCCAGACAAACTCACAGGTTACCCCCTAAAACGCTGGTGATGGGCTGGTCCAGTGCGGAGCCCACGGGGGCCCTGGTGAGGGGGCCGCCCGAGGGCCCCTGCAAGCGCTGCAACTCCAGGATGCTGTTGATAGCGCTCTGTAGGTGTTCACTTAGCACGTTGTCCTCCTGGAGGGCAGCGGCCGGCGGCACATCCAGCCTGAGGCATTTCACTTTAGGGGTGTCCCTCGGGGGTGGCTTAAAACCATCTGCTTGTGGCACTGGCGGAGGATGTTTCTTTCTGGATAGATGGGCCTGCGAGGCGCCTTCCGCTCTATTTTCATCCACCTCAGAATGCTGGGATGAGCCGTTGGTTGCCGGAGGTGGGTGCAGATCGGCTGCCCCTCCTTCACTGCCACCATTTGTCAGGTGGCCCTTGTGGTTCCGCTTCAGACAACCGTGCACCACCTCCTGCTTGATGGTGAGCCTGAGAGCCCCCCTGGAGCTGGAGCGGTACGTTTTGAGGCCCGGGGGGCGGTCCGAGAGTCTAGTCCAGGCTGGGGGTGAGGACGAGGCCCCCGAGGAAGACGCTGTTGTAGCCAAGGACATCCTGAAGTACTCTGAAAGGACACCACAAACTGGTGTCACTTCATTTTTGACTAAAGCAACATTAGATCCAGAAGTACATTAGAGACATAATTGTGTCTTCTTTTACAAAAATAATGATGCTCATTGTTGAGGAGGCTTACCTGGGTCTCTGCGGGCTCGTCGTCTGTCCTCTCCCAAAGACAAACGTTCTGCCTGCAGGAAGAGGCGCTCCAGCATCACCATTTCAGCCGATGGACTCTCCTGCTGCAGGAACCACATGCAGTGCATTTTCTCCACACAACAACAAGCTGCACTCACTAATTAGCATTGTTTGTATTTACCTGTGTTTCTCTGAATAGTAGCTGCCTGTATTTGTTCACCATGTCCTTGGTACGCCTCAGCAGGAACCTGGACACCGTGTCAAATTCCTGGTCCACTGCAGGAACCACATACCGAGGTCACATGACTGCCAGAAACCTTCTCACAGCTAAATATACTTTAAAATATAAGGCGGACCTAAAGTGAAGTCGTCCTGAGTGGGGAGGAGACCAGCGCACACGTGGTACGGCAGAAGGCGCTGGGCGGCGTTTCTCAGGGTGGAGAAGGCGGCGCTGGTGCACGGGTTCTGAACCGCCATGTGGTCTGTGCAAAGCAGCTGTTGAAACCTGAGACGCAATGAGGTTTTTATTACGAATTTTGATCTCATGATTTGACATTCGCTGTTTCCTGCCATGAGAATGGGTGTTTTGCTTGTGCCAAAATTAAAACAGGATTCATTACTGGTCCCAATCTCATGTCCATGGTACTTTCCAGTGTGCTGTAGGATGAAGAATGACCGGAGGGTGTGTTCCTACCGTAGGGGGGCCGTATTCCTCAGGCTCCCTGGGAAAGAGTGCTGGAGAGAAGGGTACGACCGTTTGTTGAACCCCAGCTACAGGAGGTGCAATGTGGTTTTACGCCGGTCACGGAACATTGGATCAGCTCTACACCCTTGCAAGGACTATGGAGGGTACATAAGAGTTTGCTCAACCACTCTACGTGTTCTTTGTGGACTTTGAAAGGACCTTTGACCATGTCCCTCGCTGTGTCCTGTGGGGGGTGCTCCGAGAGTACGGGATTGGTGGTACACTACGTGCCATTCGGTCCAACCAGAGCAGCAGCCCGGTTTGCATTTCCAGCAGCAAGTCGAGCCTCTTCCCGGTGAACATTGGCCTCCGCCGAGACTGCCTTTTGTCACCAATTGTTCTGGTTATAATTTTTATGAACAGAATTTGTATGTTCAGGGGGTCCAGTTTCTATTTGCAGACGATGTGGTCCTGATGGCCTCATCAGGCTCTGTGACCTTCAGCATTTACTTGGGCGGTTTGCAACTGAGTGTGAAGCTTCTAGGATGAGACTCGGCACCTCCAAATCCGTGGCCATGGTTCTCAGTAGGAAAAGCGTTGATTGCGCTCTGGGTTGGGAGTGAGGTTTTGCCCCTGGTAGAGGGGTTCAATTATCTCAGGGTCTTGTTCATAAGTATGAGTCTCAGTATGCTCCCACCCTCACCTAAGGTCAATAGCTTTGGGCCGAAATGACAAAATTACATAAATATCAATTTCATTAAAAAGTTAAAAAGTTTGTGTGAAATAGAAATTGGTCATGACAAATTTTAGGATTATACTTCACAATTTAATGTAAATAATTTCACAATAAAACTGGCTTTTAAATAATGTAATGAGATGGTCAACTATATGAGTTGTTCATAATATTCTATTTATTTTCTATCTGTAATACGCTTACCTGTGTCGTCGCATTGCTGGTGTTACGGTTTCCTTTTGCTGCAGCTCCACATCTGCCAGCTATGTGGACAAAAGTGTTTAGAATCAATGACTCAAGCAGAGATTGGACTCTGCTTTAGCTTTGTTTTTCATTATTTTGGGCAATTTTTTACTCAACGAACATTTCCCCTTTCCCACCTGCTGGTTGATGGTTGGGCCACCCTCCCTGGGGGCCGGGTGGTGTTCCGCCTGGGTGTCAGCAGAGGACGGGTGGACATGGAGAGACATCACTTTGCTCTCTACGGCCAAGGCAGCTGTTGGTGCTGACGTACCACACACTTTTAGTTTGTATACAAAGTCACTGTTTTGTGTTTGGACGACAAACTCACTGTTGAATGTGTGCTGTTGAACAGGAGTGTTGTTCCCCCCTTCACAGAGGCTGGCAGCTGATGGGTCCGGCTGCTGCTGAGGCACTGGGATGCTGACCTGCAGAGGGGAAGGGCATCTGGGGGTGAAAGGGGACTCTGAGGACTGAGGCAGGGAAAAGTTGGACCCTGGATGGGAAGCTGAGGCCTGGGGAGAGGCCGGCGTCGTTTGACTGGTGACAAACAGAGACTGACACCCTTGGAACTCAGGGGTGCTCTGGTACTGAGGGGGAGAACAGTCTGGTTCAAGAAGGGGGTCCTGACTAGGGAACATGTCCGCTGACTGAAAGGCTCCCAGCAACGATGTGTCGTCCGATGGGAGTGGGGAAGGGTCAGCACATGGATCCAACATGGCGATCGCTTGTTGGCTGTCTTGCTCATTGTCCACTGAGGGGGTGAAAGAGTCCACTGGTACCTCTCCAACCAGCATGTCAGACGTGATGGGAGAGCTAAGTGCTTGCTGGGAGGGCACAATCAGAAGATAGATGAGAAAGTGGAAATGAGAAACGACATCAAAGTTTTTACTACCTGTTGCAGTTGTTGCATAAAGTCCTGGTTCTGGCTCAAAGATTGGGCCACCTCCTCCACAACTTGGTCCAAGTCAGCCGAGGGCATCTCCACGGCTGGGGCTAGAGCTGGTTCCATCTGGGACTCAATGATGGTTACCACGGAAGGCGAAGAAGGAGTGGCGGGCTGCATCGAGACAGGATGTTGTATTACCTGACCGAAGTGCTACAAGACATCAATGAAGACAGTTAGAAATACTTTCATCCCGTATGTAAGCCCGTTTGACTGACTGCCTCCAAGCCAAAGTCTGCAACTTTCACAGTTTACCGTATTCCTCACCCCACCTGTGGCAGTTGAAGAAAGCTTTCCTCTGAATCGTTCCTTTCCTCAGGGATAACTCTCTCAGGAAGAAACACCACCGAGGCCGGGTGGAGGCCCAGCGGGGGGTCCGTCAACGCCGCCTGAGCCGCAAAGGGCAGGCCCTGCACCAACGATGGAGTGTTGACAATGGAGATAGAAGCCAGATCCGAGGGAATCATCCCAGCGCTGTTGATTAGAGTAATGTGGTTTCCTAGTGTAGGGCCTTGTACCAAGGTGGCCCGCTGCCCACCCGTTGTGTAGTTCCCAGCCAGCTGTGTTGGCATCTGGAAGACAGTAGGGGGCGCTGACTGTAGCTGTAGAGGTCCAGAGAGGACGGTGGCGTGGCTGAGAGTGATCTGCCCTGTGGTGGTGAAGACGGGGCTAAAGTTGAGCTGTCTTTGTGGTACTGTTAGGATCTGGGATCCATCCACGAGGTGTCCACTGACAGAAGTACCTCCTTGACCTTGTGGACTGGCAGTCAGTAGAGGTTGAGGCCCAGGTTGGGAGATGGTGACTTGGGACTGACCTGGGAGGAGGAACTGGTTTTGGCCTGGAAAGAGTCCCTGAGGCTGGAGCACAAAGGAGCTGCCCTGGTTGACCAGCTGCAGGCTGACTGGTTTGGGGGCTGCTGGGGACGGCGCTGCAGGCTTCTGGCCTGGAGGCTGAGACAGTAGAATATTTGGTGAAACTGTCCCAGGAACGAGTGTGAGACCTGCAGCGGGTTTTTGCCCTGACTGCTTTGGGCTGATTTGGACTAGTCTAGGCTGAATGCTGATGGGCAACTTGGGTTGGATGGGGAGGGGGGCACGCTGTACGACGATACCGTGGGCTGCTGCTGCTCCTCTCAGGGTGGGGGTGAGAAGAGGTTGGCCCATAACACTGGTCATCGTTTTATGGATGATCATACTGGAACCCTGAACTGCGCTCAAAGAGAAGGTAGTCTCTGGTGAAGGTGCAGGGAAAACGTTTCCAGGCAGGAGCCCCACCAGCTGAGGGGGGGCAGCAGGTTTCAGAGAGGGGCAGCCTGGCCCGACAGCAAGCAGGGACGGCTGGGGGGGCTCCACCGCTGCCTGAGTGTCTCTGGGCAAGGTCGTGGCGACAGATGCGGTCTTGGCTACAAATGGCACAGTGGCTGGCGAGTGGATGGGGACGGGCGAGAAAAGGGACACATTGTCATGGGTCAGGCCGCCCTCCAGGACCACAGTCTGTTCTGTGATGTCAGCCTCCTGCAGACTCTGCTGGAGAATGTCACAACACGCCACCTCCACGTCCTCCTCCCCTGCCACTGCCTCTGCGGACGCCTCCTCCTCATCCTCCTTTGACTCGCAACCAGACCCCATGGGAGACCCCACCTGCATGTCCACCTGATGTAGGTCATCGTCTCTGCCCTCGGGTGACGAGAGGAGGGCCTCCTCCAGGAATGACAGATCCACACAACCAGGCGGAGGTGTTTCTGGGGAGTCTCCGCCGTCTCCCAGCAGAGAGACTGGGCTCTGGGGAAGAGGAGAGGAAGCGCTTTCAGGAAAACAAAAAGAAGAAAGCAATTCTCTGCTCAGGGTACCAAGGACCCGTCGGGCACTCACCGGGGCATCGGTGAAGAGGGAGGGCTCCTCAGAGGAGGCGCTAATGAGCAGGTCGTCGGTCTGCAGCTGGCGGAGGGGCAGTGGTGGGGATTGTTATTTTTAGCTTTGCACACAAATGTCTGACATTAAGAGTGTTTAGTTACCTCAGTCGTCCCATGAAGGAAGTCATTCAGGGCTTGAGGGTCACTAAAAAAGATGCCATATTAGGCACACGAGCTAATACAAGTTGATGTTCACTTTAGTTTGACATACTGTGTATGTTTGTTGTTGTACTGTACGAGTCTGGCAACTGTTTCTGATAGTATGCTTCTGTTATTTACACCTCCAGGACAGAATGCTAAGACAAAAATACATGTGTTTTTTTTTTTGCTCACCATAAAACGTCGAGAAGACAAGTCCCATCTTCATCCTCCATGTCCACTGTGAAGAGGAGGCCGCAAAAATGTCAGTGTTCTTATTCCTCATATTTCGGTTACATCACTTCACCTTTGGTTAATTGCAGGAAATGTCACGCGTGTTTAGTCTTAGCGAGTTGAATTACATTTTATTTCTTGGCATTTTTCTCACACTTTTGATCTGTCGTGGTTGCCATTACTTGGTGGTGATAATGGTGCAAAACGCGGTCTGGTGACGTCACAGGGCCAAGTACCCCCCCCCAGGCATCTTGCGTACTGCACCTACTTCACAGGCGAGAGGCTCCATACAGAGCGGTAGGGCTGAGTGCTGGTGGCCGCCTCATGGGAAGTGGTGGCTGTGCTTGGTAGTCTGGAGGTGTCGGTGGCTGCAGGGCGAGCCCTGGCCGACGTCCTGGTGCTGGCGGCGGCTGTGCGGAAGAGACGGCTCCCCGCTCTGCTGGAGCATGGCTGCTGCAAATGTAGACGGGCAGGTCATTTTGGGGGGGTGTTGTTTTGTCTTGAGGTACAGTCATGTGTTTTGTTTTTCTGCTGAGGGGGGGGGTGGGGGGACACCCCTCGCAGCCTCCCTACGTCCTGGCGGACGGTAGTTGAGCGTCATCGCACATTAGGGCTGGAAACCACGCCAGGCGGTCCACTCTTGCTCTTTTGTGTTTACATCACCAGCAACAACCGCATTAGGACATCACGCCCCCCCCACCCCCACCCCCGTCTCCCGCACGACCCTTCATCTAAACCCGCAGTGTGGCGTTGGCGCTGCTGCCGGAGTGCAGGCTACCTAAGGGGAAGGTGTGTGCAGGTGAAATCGCGCTCGCGCTTCTGTTCGGCGGCAACGCGACAGAGCGCGGCGGTGCTGATGCTGAGGAGGGGGACGACGCAAGCGACAAAAGACGACGGACGTGAAAGCATCGCCGCGCACGATCTCGTCCCGTCCGAGGCGCAGGAAAATAGAAGCGGGATAGAGGAGAGGAGGAGGGGAAAAAAGACTCACCCCTTCTTTGTGGTTTATTGTCCTGTCAAGCGGGCCTCTGCGCCATCGATTCTCACTCAGTGGCGCTTTCAGATGCTAAAAGGAGGAGAGGGGGAGGAGGCGTGCGCGGGTGCGTGTGCGTGTGCAGGGGTGGGTGTGAGAAACAGACGGGGAAGAGTCGATCATGGAACACAAAAGGTGGGGGGAGGTGGGAGGGCTCGAGTGGGAGCGTCCGCCTCCCGGGTACCCTCAGGTGGCTGAGGCTTCCCACCACCCTGCACGTTTACCGCGCAGCCGGTCCATCGTCCGTTCTTTCCGTGGCTGTAACGTTTCCAGCGGCGCGGCATCCCCGGAGCCGTCTGTGGGCCGGTGTATGAGTCCCCACACCTTACTTCTGCCCATCATGCTCAAGTGGTAACTGTACTGAACATTTTTACGGATTACAAACAGTAAATGTTCCATTATGATAAAGAGAGAAGCTAAACCAGGACGTCCATTTGGATTGTCACCAAATAGCCCACCTAAGTTTGAAGTTTGTCGTTACCATTGCACTATTTCAGGATGATTTTTTTTTTAAAGTTCCACAAGAGTACGCCTTATACAAGTGAAAGTTTGGTGTCATTCTGAAAATGTGCCAGCAAAACAAAGAAAAGCTCTTTGTGTTTTAAACCAAGTCTTTATTCATAAGTCAACCTACAATAAAAATACTTTCAAGTGGGCCGGGACACCAACAGTCAAAAACGGCAGGTAAAAAAAAACAACCAAGCGAGCCCCCCTTCAGTTTGCAGCCTGCTGGGCCTGCCGACGCAGCAGCACGTAGATCTTCTCTTTGATCCAGTCTTTGTTGTACGGCTGGTACGTCTGCGTGTCGGCCCGATACCTGAGGCAGCACCACACACACACAATCAGTTGTGTTTTGAAACGGATCTAATCTCGTTACGACAGCACGGGAGCGACGCTTACACCAGGCAGCTGAGGTCAGCCAGGTCGTCGATGAAGTCAAACAGCTGGCTGATGTCGTACGTTATAGACGGGCTGTTGGGGTTCATCCTCTTTAAGTGCTCCTCGTACATCTTGCACACGCCTGATTCCAAGACAGAGAGTCAGCCGATCAGTTGATAATGCTAATGTGTCCCATGAGCCCGTTCATGAGCACCAAGCGTGGGAAAACCCACCTGGGGCGCTACAACGTGACGGAAGAACCTCATCCCTCAACCACACAACTTTGTATGAAAAGAGGCTTCTCTACACATCCTAAAATACAGCCGGAGGCTCTATCAGCAGTGTGTCAGTCAGTTAGAGAGTGTTTGAATAGGCAAAGCCAGCACCATGTTTGTTGTTGGTAGTGTATAGAGTCGCTCGTGTTTGTGTCCTGGCCCGCTCCCTGGTGCTCACCTTCCATGCACTCGTTGACTGATTCATAGTCAGCGTAAGTTCTTCCCTCTGGCCTCTTGGTAGGCTGCACTAGCAGGATGGTATGGGACTGTTACAAAAAAACCAAACAATTTCACTGCCAAATATTGCCAGTGATGATTTTCTGACATGAACCCAATCACGTGACTGCATGTCTATTGGCATGACGTCATTCACAAGCTCGCTTTCGAGGATGTTTCCTCCTAAGGTTGCAGGGAACAAAGTCATTTTATTTAGGATTGCCGCCGCCGCTTTGTAGCATCTTCGCTGCCAATGTAGCGACACAACGTGAACTGACGCGATGTCAGCGTCGACGATAAAGAACGACATTACGTCCAATCGGCCGCGTTCCCGTCCCCGCGTACATGCTAACATTAGCGCACAGCTAGCAAGCTACTAAAACGGCATTCATTCAAAATGGGCGCTGGAGGTACGCGTAACTTTCGGTGACACGTTTGCAAACAAACCGTCTTTAAGCGGAGGGCGCGCCTACCATGCTTTAACTGCGGGTTCAGGTCGGTTTTGGGACGCTTTCCCTCCTAACTTGTCGCGGTTGGCTTCTGCTCCCGAGACCGGTGCTCTTTGACACCGGAAGTAAAATGTATACACTCCTGACTGCAAATATGTTGGCTAAATCGCGTCCCGGATTAGATTTAGCTCCAGGTTTCAATTTAGAATGTTTACTATTTATTATATAGCATTATATATATATATTAGTACACGCTCATTCGTGAACGGAGGAGAACAATAAGTGTTAAAAACAAAGTCGGCTTGAACGTTTCAGGAGGCAGATTCCAACGCAAGATTTAGCAATAAAGTTTATTTAAAAAAAGAAGAAGAGCGAAGACCGGAAGTAGACCGAGAAGACCGGAAGAACAAAAAAGGTTCAAAACACACTTTAACACACCACCCTTCGGGTTTGGCACCGTTGCTGTACGGCTAAAAAAAAAGAAGAAGAAGAAGAAGAAGAAGAAAAGCGAAGACCGGAAGTAGGCCGAGAAGACCGGAAGAACAAAGAAGGGAAAGTACCCGGTTCAAAACACACTTTAACACACCACCCTTCGGGTTTGGCACCGTTGCTGTACGGTAAGTTTAGTAAGTTTAATGCGTATAAACCTGCGTGTTGAGCAACAATACTTAGCCGGACATGCAAAAATGTCTTTGTATGTGTTCGTAGCCGCTTTGTCGTTGTTGGCTAACTAGCTTGCTGAGCTAATGATAGCCCAGATGCTTCCAGTCGCGATCGCCCGGGCAAGAGAAGGTGCTTCCCCGGCAGCACCGTAGCCCCGGCCGAAGTGTTGCGTTGCACGCAACACTTCGCTTCAACCGAATAAAAAAGACGGCGAGATCTTTGCACTCTTATTGGGCTAAAGCCAGTGTGTTATTCTTGGATCTACAGCTTCGGTTTGAATGAGTTTTTTTAAAAAATAATGACTTATAATAAAAATACCGCACGGTGGATGAGTGGTTAGCACGTTGGCCACACAGTCAGGAGATCTGGAAGACCTGGGTTCGAATCTCTGTGTGGAGTTTGCATGTTCTCTCCGTGCGTGTGTGGGTTTTCTCCGGGTACTCCGGTTTCCCCCCACATTCCAAAAACATGCATGTTAGCTTCATTGGCCGCTCTAAATTGTCCATCGGTATGTTTGTCTATATGTGCCCTGCGATTGGCTGACGACCAGTCCAGGGTGTACCCCGCCTCTCCCCCAAAGTCTGCTGGGATAGGCTCCAGCATCCCCGGGACCCTAATGAGGATAAGCGGTATAGAAAATGAATGAATGGATAAAAATCCCAACTACAAGCGAAAAAAAATAAAATAAAGCACGTGTTCCTATTTTAAAGAATATGTTCTCTCGAAAGATAATAAGAAATAATACACTCATAACAATGGCGGGCACCTACATATTTATTTCTCCTTAAATATATTCAAGGTAATATTTTTCATTCTGAAGTTCCATGGTTTTCCTTCCTAGATTGTGGCTATATTTGTCCGAGAAAAGTATTCTCATGATAATTAATCATACTGGGGGTTAGTCAGCCATGAATATTTATTGAGTGTACCTAATTATATTACCATATCCTCATAGCAATATTCTTTTCATTTCGGCGTGGCCCTGTAGGTTAGTCGTCGCACGCGAGTAAGCAGCCACCTTTTTTTTTTTTATTGGTCTCTTCCTCATACGTGTATCTGTGTCATCTCTCTGTCAGTAGCAAGGATTAGTGATTTTGTCTCTCTCTCTCTTCAGCGCTACACAATAGGCTGTGCACCGAAGGGTCATCTGGCCAAAACATGGCGAACAGTGCGCAAGATGTGGAAAACAACATGGTGAGTGTGCTGGGGGAAGGGGGTGTATCCTCAGTAATGATTGCTTAAGAGACCACACTGACTTGCAGCAAATGTGTGTCGCAGGCGGCATAGGGTTTGAAGATCATGCAGGCTTTTACTGCAAATAAAGGCGAGGCCGTGCAGGCCCAGTCATACAGTCAAAGTCCATTTCTTGGCCTCAATCCTGGGCCAATGTTTCATTACCTAGCAAGAGTCTAGCCTATCTCTTCTCGGAGCACACATTGCGTTTGTCACTTGAAATATGTCAAATCAAATACTTTATAAGGTCTGATTAGGTGTTGGTCGGACCAACACCCACCGGACTTCTTCCCAGGCCTGGAACATAAACCCAGACTGTGAAGGTATGCAGTGCGAAGCTTTCTCTGAAGAGGTCACATCATGTCGGTTGCATGTCTGGTCATGTTTGGAGCTCCACTTGCCTGCTGACACTCTTGTAACAACACCGGACTCCTTTTCACTGCCTTCAATAGTGTTATTTTTTTGTACTTTTAGTAATAATTTGAAGTGCATGAGAAAGTGCTCTATTTGACAGCATTTATTAGGAAGTATACAGCACTGGGCAAAATAATAGGAGAAAATTGCAAGAATTTACATATTGCACTGTTGTATATTAAAGAGGTGGTAAGTAGAGCTTCAAAATGCAAAGAAGACATTAGCAGTGAGATGAAACCATTTCTGAGTAAACCATTTCAAGCAGACAAGTGAAATAGGATGCTCATCAGCTGATCAAAGGTTTAAGACCGCAGCCTTTAAAGGGCAGGATCTTGTCAAAAATGTGGATTCAGTGTCATTTTCTTTTAGGTATTTGCTCTTTCATGATCTCTTGATTGAGGCCATGGTTCTCAGTCGGAAACGGGTGGACTGTACCCTCCGGGTTGGGAGTGAGGTCTTGCCTCAGGTGGAGGAGTTCAAGTATCTCGGGTTCTTGTTCACGAGTGAGGGAAGGTTGGAGCGTGAGATCGACAGACGGATCGGTGCAGCGTCTGCAGTAATGCGGTCGCTGTACCGGACCGTCGTGGTGAAGAGAGAGCTGAGCCGGAAGGCAAAGCTCTCTGTTTACCGATCGATCTACGTTCCCACCCTCACCTATGGTCATGAGTTATGGGTCATGACCGAAAGAATGAGATCGCGGATACAAGCGGCGGAAATGAGTTTCCTTCGTAGGGTGGCTGGACTCACCCTAAGAGATAGGGTGAGGAGCTCGGCCATCCGGGAGGAGCTCAGAGTAGAGCCGCTGCTCCTTCACATCGAGAGGAGCCAGTTGAGGTGGCTCGGGCATCTAGTCCGGATGCCTCCCGGGCGCCTCCCTGGTGAGGTGTTTCGGGCATGCCCAGCCGGGAGAAGGCCCCGGGGAAGACCTAGGACACGCTGGAGGGACTATGTCTCACAGCTGGCCTGGGAACGCCTTGGTGTCCTCCCGGTGGAGCTGGAAGAGGTCGCTGGGGTCTGGACTTCCCTACTGAAGCTGCTGCCCCTGCGACCCGGACCCGGATAAGCGGAGGAAGATGGATGGATGGATGATCTCTTGATCATTCATTCATTCATTTTCTATGCCGCTTATCCTCATTAGGGTTGCGGGTATGCTGGAGCCTATCCCAGCTGGCTTTGGGCGAGAGGCGGGGTACATCCTGGACTGGTCGCCAGCCAAACGCCGGGCAGACAAACAAACATTCACACTCTAATGGACAATTTAGAGTTGTCAATGAAGCTAACATGCATGTTTTTGGAATGTGGGAGGAAACCGGAGTACCCGGAGAAAACCCACACACGCACGGGGAAAACATGCGAACTCCACACAGAGATGCCCAACGGACATTCGAACCCTGAATCTCCCGAGTGTGAGGCCAATGTGCTAACCACCGCACCGTGCGGCCTCTCGATCATCTCTTGGAAAAAAAGCTTTGTCTCTTCAAAAGCGATCGGCTTGACCGGGAGGGTATTGCTCCGCGGCAACAGAACCAATGTTGTGAGCGCTGATGAGTTGATTCCAAACAACAGTACGGCAACAGCCGAGTAGCAACATTTTACAGTGCATGTAGAGTTACGTAAAGAGTGTAGATGCCGACCAGTCAGGATACCTCAAATGCCGTCTTGCGGAGTGCGTTTGTGGACCATACATCCTGCGAGTATGGGAGACTCCGGTTAATTGCAATGTGGCGTTAATTGGAGCAGTTACAGTGATTTATTTTTATAGCAGCATTGTGTTATGTCTGTATAGGCAGTTGTTTAATAGGTTAGGCACAGTTGTGTTGTCGATATAAAATCCCTATTTCTATAAAAACCGAACCTCTACTGAAATACTTTTCAAAATACTTTGTCTCGTCAGTATAAATAACAGGCTAAAGTCAACACTTGATCTGTTGTGGATTACTTGAGTTGTTCTTTTGCATTGGTCTCATGTGGACAGGACCAGCAGGAGGCCAACGGTGCTCCCGAACACCCTCAGCAGCAGCACCCAGCAGCCGGGACGACCAGAGCTCGATCCAGAGGGGGCTCGGGGACCGGAGGAGGTGGCGGGGTAGTAGACGGTGGAGGTGGAGGTGCCAGCAGCCCAGAGCAGAACGGCCAGGCCCTGGCGGCCAGGCCTCCTCGCGTGGTGGAAGCAGAGGAGGAGGACGACGAGGAGCTGACGCTGAAATACGGCGCCAAGCACGTCATTATGCTCTTCGTTCCCGTCACGCTTTGCATGGTGGTTGTCGTGGCAACCATCAAGTCTGTCAGCTTCTACACACAGAAGGATGGCCAGAGACTGTGAGTGCTCACATTTTTTAAATGCAGTACAGCTGCAGTGCCAGTAGGTGGAGCCCATGCACCGTGTCCTACAAGTCATCTTCAGTTGCCAACGTTGTCTTTGTTTTCTTGTACCTCCACTAGAATCTACACACCTTTCCCTGAGGACACGGACACAGTCGGCCAAAGAGCGCTGAACTCAGTCCTGAATGCCACCATCATGATCACCGTGATAATCGTCATGACTTTGGTGCTGGTGCTGTTGTACAAGTACCGTTGCTACAAGGTCCGTCATGCCACAGAATTACCCGCCCACAGCTGAAAAAAAATGGCGTCTTTTACGGGCAGCGAGAGTTGACTATTTTTCTTCTGCAGGTGATCCAGGGCTGGCTCTTCCTCTCTTCCCTCCTCTTGCTCTTCTTCTTTTCTTTCATCTACCTCAAGTAAGCGCCGCTCCCCTCACACGTGTCGCCCCCTTTTAACCTTGCACTGACGTCTGCGTCTCTCTGTCGCCCCAGAGAGGTGTTTAAGACCTACAACGTGGCCATGGACTACTTCACCCTTGCCGTCATCATCTGGAACTTTGGAGTGGTGGGAATGATGTGCATCCATTGGAAAGGGCCCCTGCGCCTCCAGCAGGCCTACCTTATCATGATCAGCGCTCTCATGGCGCTGGTGTTCATCAAGTACCTGCCCGAGTGGACCGCCTGGCTCATATTGGCCGTCATATCTGTCTACGGTAAACATTCACTTCTTTCTGTGATTTTGTTTCAGTCATGTAAACTCTGCTTTGTTTCTTCCTACAGATCTCTTGGCGGTGCTCTGTCCTAAAGGGCCTCTGAGGATCTTGGTGGAGACGGCTCAGGAGAGGAATGAACCCATCTTTCCTGCTCTCATCTACTCTTGTAAGATGATCTCTGACACCTACACACTTCGATCCATTGGTTCTTCCCAACCCGTGTAGTCTTGACATAACAGAAAGTATCTATCTTCTCAAGGGACAATGCTCTCAAAAAGAAAATTGGATCGACAGGCTTTTATTGCGGGTTAGAATAATCTAACAGGTTCAATAACCCCTAACATGAGCTACTGTGGCGGCCGTAACCCACGCCAAGCTAAAAATCGACTCCAACGTCTTATATTGTCATCCTGTTGGAAAACCTTTACAGTCGTTTTGCTACATCGCATTTTGAACTGCGCACCCTACTGTGGTTTTTCGCAAAGTAATTAATAAGCGAATGCTGATTTGTGGTTGAATACGGCCTATTCGGGTAGCGGAACATTAATTAGTCACACAATACATGAAAATGAACCCTTTCGATATATTACTTTGTGCACGCGTGTCCCTTTTCCTCGTCTCCCACCTTCAAGCAGGCAGGAAGAGGTTTCACTCTGGGCATTGGTTTCAGCACCGTGGCATGTTTGTAAATACTTTATTTATTAATATGGAGTCCTACTTTGTGCAAATGATCCCAATAAAGTCTGGAACCAATTAACCTAGATAAATGAGGGATTACTTTATATATATTTTATTCAATTTACCAATTTTATGCAAGGGACGACTGTACAGCAAGAGTCGAACACATGTCTTATGTATGTCTTAAATGGCTTATTAGTATTATGTCTACTATAATGAGTAAACGCTTGTCGGGTGTTAAAATGTATTATTTCATGTCTGGAGGGCTTAAAAGATTGTAAACTGATTTTTTTATGCTGTAACTATGAAAATATTCCAATTTATTAAATAAGAAATCCTACTTTGCAAAATTCACTCATCACATTCTGGTCTGGAAGCCGTTAACGGCAATAAACGGGGCATTACTGTATTTACTGTGGCAACTCATGTGGGTACACCTCACAGTGGACATACTTTAGAGTAGTCTTTGTACAGCTTGTATTGCAGTTTTAATGGTTATTTATTTACTAATCACTGTAACTGAGTCAGCACACAGCCGTTGTCGTCTAAATAGCCGTACATACAAGTGAGTACACAATACACGTTGGAATTCATTTTCCCCCTCAATGAACCGCAGCTCCCTTGTGCCGGCAGCTCTCGTGCTGCCCAGGACCATGACCGTAATCGAGGAACATTTATCTCGCCGAAAGATCAGAAAAGTCACAAGTTGTCTTTGCCATTCACAAGTTATCACTAAGAAGTAGGAAGAAAGCGTGTTTGACGTGCGGCCATTTTGATGTCAGGAAAACAATGCATGATATGTTACATGCTGTCGTTGACGCTGCCGCCACCTTACTTGACTGTAGGCGAGATGCACTTATCTTGCTTTTCATGTGTGTTTCCAGCTATTTAGACTATAACGGCTGTGTGTTGGCTGATGTCTGCCAGTGGGTTGTAAATGTATACCGCTATACAAGCTTCACACTGACTACTCTATAAAGTTTACTTTCCATAGCATTGTCCCACATGCTGTCACAAAAACGCGTGTGAGGCATACTGAAGCCAGAGCGTCTGCATCGAGCATAACATGCATGTTTTTGTGATGTGGGAGGCAGCCAGCGTGCACGTACGGAACCCACACAAACCCAAGATTAACATGCAAACACCACAAGGAATTTCAGAGCTGAGTTTAGAACACGGATATCAGCCCAAACATTCTTAAGGAGCACTTGTGAGCTCTTTAGCGAGGAGTACATTTCCTACAAGAGAAAGTCTTCATGATGCTTGAACTTTTCCTACCAAAGCTACGATGGTGTGGCTCGTCAACATGGCCGACACGGACCAGCCGAAGAGGAGCTCCGCAGACACAACTTCATCTCCGCCGGAGCCGCAAGAAGGTGAGCGGTGCCACAAAACAAATGAACTGGATTCAAATCAAATCCCTCACACTGGTTGATGCCTATCTACAGCGGTGCCGTCCAGCCCGTCACACGACGACGGCGGCTTCACCTTGTCCTGGGTCAGCCAACAGGAGCACCAGCTGGGGCCGCTCCAGTCCACGGAGCAGAGTCGGCAGGAGATCCAGCAGATGCCATCAGATCGTCCTCCTGTGGAAGACGAGGACGAGGAGCGTGAGTGCAATGTTTTTGCTTTTTAATCGCGTCGTAGTGCAGCTAAAGAAATCAGTGTTTACGTTTTATTCCAAAGCTTTTCCACTGAGAAGCACATAGAAAACTTTTTAATACATTTTGTACATTGAAGATACTAGAAATCCAAGGTAGGTCAATACATACTAAACAAATGAGTTTAATATCGAATAATATGTCTCTTTCATTATATTTTTTTCAATGCAGTGTTGCCTTGTTTATCCAGTTCCCTCGTTCTACAGTCCCGTATCCAATCAGGACGCAGCAGACAATGCGTGTGTTCTCCCGTAGCCAATCAGGAGGCAGAACACAATGCAAGTACCATATTCTGTAGGGGGGAAAAAAAGCACAAAAAAAATTCTGTGAAAACTGACCCGTGATGTAGTTGGGGAACAGGGTACAAAATGCCAACACCGGGCTGAAAATGGGCCTGGGCTGCATTTTGGACATCCTGTTTTTGCATCTCTAGAACAAAGTAATTAGATCCTACATGAGTAGAACAAATTGCAATTTGCTCTGATTAGACGTTCAGTGCGCTTGTCCAATGGACCAAATATGGAACGGATCCACCTTACACCACATGCTTATTACCCAGCACGTAGATCGTAAAATTGTATCTACCTGAATAAGATTCTTTGGAAATAGGATTCTAACTCTTGTTTGTTATGCTACCAACATTGTCACTTAAGGTTCCTTTATGGAAGTGATGAAGATAAAAGGCCACATGTGGTTGCGTATATCCCCCACGGCGAATTGATTTGGATTTGAGCATGCATGTAAATGTTCATTACTTAATACAATGGACAGTTCCACATGTCCAAAAGGAGTAGGAAGCTTGTTTAATTCTACCCCCGTAGCTTTCCCCCTATTTTAATACATTTGTACACTTCCTGCAGATAGTTCGTTTGAAATGCATAAGTAAGGTCCTGTGACAATGTGTTAAATAGTATTCCTTGTTACGGTAAATAAATGATATTGCCGTCCTGATGAATGATAATCATAATAAATAATAATAGTGATGAGTGGTATATAACAATTATAAGAAAACATTGTTGTAGTACAGACAATGTTGTTACTAGGATGAAAAGTTGCTAGTACAAGTATAAGGTGATAGTACCAAACATACAGTGAGGAAAAAAACTATTTGAGCCCAAGCTGATGGGGTGTAAATTTGCCCACTAACAAAGAAATGATCAGTCTATAATTTCAATGGTAGGGAAGTAAGTATTTGATCCCATTTGAAAAACGTGCTTCAGTACCTTTGTTGGCAATCACTGAGGTCAGCCGTTTCTTGTAGTTGGCCACAAGGTTTGCACACATCTCAGGGGGGATTTTGGCCCACGCCTCTTTGCAGATCCTCTCCAAGTCATTAATGTTTCGTGGCTGATGTTTGGCAACTCCAACCTTCAGCTCCCTCCACAGTTTTTCTATAATTAAGGTCTGGAGACTGACTAGGCCACTCCATGACCTTTAATATGCTTCTTCTTGGGCCAATCTTTTGTTGCCTTGGCTGTGTGTTTTGGATGACTGTCATGCTAGAACACCCAACCACGACCCATCTCACCCAACACTTGACGGTACATGGACCCATCCATCCTTCCTTTGATGCGGTGCAATTGTCCTGTCCCCTTGGCAGAAAAACACCCCCAAAGCATAATGTTTCCACCTCCATATTTGAGAGTGGGGACGGTGTTTTTGGAGACATAGGCAGCATTCCTCCTCCTCCAAACTTGGTGAGTTGAGTTGATGCCAAAGAGCTTAATTTTGATGTCATCTGACCACAACACTTTCACCCAGTCTTCCTCTGAATCAGTCAGATCTTCAGTGACAAACTTCAAACGGGCCTGTAGATGGACTTTCTTGAGCAGGGGGACCTTGCAGGCACAGCAGGATTTCAGTCCTTCACGGCGTAGTGTGTTACCAACTGTTTTTGTGGTGACTATGGTCCCAGCTGCCTTGAGATCATTGACAAGTTCCTTCCGAGTGGTTTTGGGTTGATTCCTCACCGTTCTCATTATCATTGAAACTCCACAAGGTGAGATCTTGCATGGAGCTCCAGACCGAGGGAGATTGGCAGTTCATTTATTTAGTTTCTTCCATTTGCGAATTTGTGCACCAACTGTTGTCACCTTCTCACCCAGCTTCTTGGCGATGGTCTTGTAGCCCATTCCAGCCTTGTGTAGGTCCACAATCTTGTCCCTGACATCCTTGGAAAGCTCTTTGGTCTTGGCCATGGTGCAGAGTTTGGCATCTGGATTGATTGCTTGCTTCTGTGGACAGGTCTCTTTCATACAGGTAACGAGCTGAGAGGGGTGGCAATGTCAGCTCGTAACCTGTATAAGATCCACCTGGGAGCTAGAGATCTTGCTGACGGATCAAATACTTATTTCCTTCATGGAATTATTAATGGAATTAATTTATAACTCTTTTTAACATGCATTTTTTCTGGATTTTTTTTGTCATTGTCTCTGTGTTCACATAAACCAACCATTGAAATTATAGACTGATCATTTCTTTGTTAGTGGGCAAACTTACAAAATCAGCTGGGGATCAAATAGTTTTTTTCCCTCTCTGTAGCATTGACAATGTACTCTCCAAGGAATGAAGTAATACGGCCTCGGATGTACACAATATTTCCTTGTATTTTGTAAACATCGACTGTTTGTAAAGTTTCATTGTAGAGCATTCTTTTCCTTCTTTACTTCATCCCTTCCATAGTTTGATTCCACATAGTGAAGTACTAAAAGTTTTTAGTGTTGTTCTTGCATATTTGTGTTTTATGTTTACTTTATTCCTAAGATCATATTCCTCCTCTCTTGTTGAGAAAAATTGTATGACATTCTTTGGTAACTGCTTGTTGTTTGCTTTATGCATCATTTTAGCGCTTTGAAGGTTTACCAGATCAGCAAATTTGAATAATTGTGATTTTTGAAACAGTGGATTTGTGTGTTCTCTATACGCTGGTTATGGATTATCCTAATTGATCTTTTTTGCAGTACATCAAGCGAGTGAAGTGTACTTTTGTAGTATTTGCCATATCTCCACACAAAATAAGTTAGATATGGGAATACCAGAGAACAATAGAGAGTTTGGAGGGATTTTTGATCCAGGGACAAATTTGAATTGATTCAGTATTGAAGTATTTCTTGATGCTTTATGTTGTATGTTTTTGATGTGAGGTTTCCAACTCATTCTCTCATCAATTATGATGCCCCCAAATGTATGTTCATTCACCCTTTCAGTTTCCTCCCCGGCAATTTGTATTTTCTCACAAGTATCTCTTCTGCTGTTACCAAATAGCATCATTTTCCTTTTACTTGCATTCAAGCATAATCCGTTTTTATCATCCATTTTTTTTAGAGTAATCATTTCATCTGAAACTTTTCTTATTAGCTCTTGTGTGTTTTCTCCAGAGCAAAAAGCGGTGGTATCATCTGCAAGTAGTACTAGCTTTAGGTGTTTTGTCACTTTGCAGATGTCCCTAATGTATAGGTTAAATCATTTTGCTCCCAGTATTGACCCTTGTGGTACGCCACATAGTATCTCTAAACTTGTAGATGTACAGGGGTGTGAAAAACTATTTGCCTCCTTCCTGACTTGTTATTCTTTTGCATGTTTGTCACACTTAAATGTTTCTGCTCATAAAAAATAGTTAACTTTTAGTCAAAGATAACATAATTGAACACAAAATGCAGTTTTTAAATTAAGGTTTACGTTATTAAGGGAGGAAAAAAACTCTAACTCTACATGGCCCTATGTGAAAAAGGCAATGCCCCCCTTGTTAGTATATAACTTAACTGTGGTTTATCACACCTGAGTTCAATTTCTGTAGCCACCCCCAGGCCTGATTACTGCCACACCTGTTTCAATCAAGAAATCACTCAAACAGGAGCTACCTGACACAGAGAAGTAGACCAAAAGCACCTCAAAAGCTAAACATCATGCCAAGATCCAAAGAAATTCAGGAACAAATGAGAACAAAAGTAATTGCGATCTATCAGTCTGGTAAAGGTTGTAAAGACATTTCTAAAGCTTTGGGACTCCAGCGAACCACAGTGAGAGCCATTATCCACAAATGGCAAAAACATGGAACAGTGGTGAACCTTCCCAGGAGTGGCCGGCCGCCCCAAATTACCCCAAGAGCGCAGAGACAACTCATCCGAGAGGTCACAAAAGATCCCAGGGCAACATCTAAAGAACTGCAGGCCTCACTTACCTCAATTAAGGTCAGTGTTCACGACTCCACCATGAGAAAGAGACTAGGGAAAAACGGCCTGCAATGGCAGAGTTCCAAGACGCAAACCACTATTAAGCAAAAAGAACATTAAGGCTCGTCTTAATTTTGCTAAAAAACATCTTGATGACTGCCAAGACTTTTGGGAAAATATCTTGTGAACCGACTAGACAAAAGTTGAACTTTTTGGAAGGTGCGTGTCCCGTTCCATCTGGCGTAAAAGTAACACAGCATTTCATAGCAACAGTAAAATATGGTGGTGGTAGTGTGATGGTCTGGGCTTGTTTTGCTGCTTCAGGACCTGGAAGGCTTGCTGGGATAGATGGAAGCATGAATTCTACTGTCTAGCAAAAAATCCTGAAGGAGAATGTCCGGCCATCTGTTGGTCAACTCAAGCTAAAGCCATCTTGGGTGCTGCAGCAGGACAATGACCCAAAACACACCAGCAAATCCACCTCTGAATGGCTGAAGAAAAACAAAATGAAGACTTCGGAGTGGCCTAGTCAAAGTCCTGACCTGAATCCCATGGAGATGCTGTGGCATGACCTTAAGAAGGCGCTTCATGCTAGAAAAGCCTCAAATAAAGCTGAATGACAACAATTCTGCAAAGATGAGTGGGCCAAAATTCCACCAGAGCGTGTAAAAGACTTGTTGCAAGTTATGGCAAACGTTTGATTGCAGTTATTGCTGCTAAGGGCGGCCCAAGCAGTTATTAGGTGCGGGGCAATTACTTTTTCACACAAGGCTGTGTTGGTTTGGATTTTTTTCTCCCTAAATAATAAAAATGTAAAAACTGCATTTTGTGTTTACTTGTGTTATCTTTGACTAATATTAAAATGTGTTTGATAACAAACATGCAAAAGAATAAAAAGTCAGGAAGGGGGCAAACTGTTTTTCACACCACTGTATATTCTCCTAGCTTCCTGTTTGCAAGGTAGCTTTGAACCCTGTTCAGAACGAACCCTCTGATTCCATACCTTTCCAATTTTGTAGATAGGATGTTGGGATTGATTGTATTTCGTTAAATCCATGAATACTAGGGCTGCGCACTTTCTTTGGTCTACAGCTTTTGTAATTTCCTCTGTGATTCCAATCCGTGCCATAGAAGTGGAAATGTTTGGTTTGAAGAATTTGTTTGGTCAGGTAGCGTCAATTCAAGCTGATGCTTCCTGTTTTATGTTTTGTTGTGCGCGTCCATGTCCGCGTGTGCTAATTACAATTGAGGGTAAGGGTAAGCAGGGCAGGGGTGGTGATCTCCACCCTCACCGTGGCGTCCTTTGTCCTCAGGGGGCGTGAAGCTGGGCCTCGGAGACTTCATCTTCTACAGCATGCTGGTGGGAAAAGCCTCGGCCGCCGCCAGCGGCGACTGGAACACCACGCTCGCCTGTTTCGTCGCCATCCTCATTGTGAGTTGCCACAGCTGCTTATTTTCCGGCTCCGCCCTGGGGCGACGCCTTACGGATGTCGCCTTGTTGTCGGCCAAGCGTGTGATGTAACCCGGCGTCTGGTTTCCCTCCCTGCAGGGCTTGTGTCTGACCCTGCTCCTGCTCGCCATCTTCAAGAAGGCGCTCCCCGCTCTGCCCATCTCCATTTTCTTTGGCCTGGTCTTCTACTTTGCCACTGATAACCTGGTACGACCCTTCATGGACGAGCTGGCGCTGCACCAGTTCTACATTTAGCAGGATGGGCCACACTGCAGCGGCCACCCTTTTCTACAACGGGAGGATCAACCTGATGACAGAAAGTCGTTTTTTTTTATTTTTTTTTAGTTCTGCTTTTTCTGTCCGCCTGAGGCAGGGTGTTCCTCGCTGTGTCTTTTATTTTTAAGTTCTGCTTTTACCAGTGCGAGCTGTCGACTTCGGACCTTCCAGTGGTTTCATCCCGTCTCAGGCACGACACAAACTTAAGACTCCCAGTGGGGCTTTTGCACCTTGTATTAAGGCAGAGAGGCTCAGCACGCTCACTCCGGACTGGGAGCCTTCCCAGTCTGAACAGTTGTCTTCTGCTGGGGCAGCAGGTGCCTTGCTCAGGGACACCAGGAAGGAAGTTCATTGAGCTCCTCCCTCTCCCGGAAGCCCTCACATGATGATGAAATTCCACGTTGGCACGATTCACCGAGTCACTCTGAGGAGGTCAAAGTTCACCCAGCGACCTGCCTGTCGTCAATTTGTTAGCCTGAGATGCAGGAGGTCCAGTGCCTTGCTCTGGGGCACCTCAGTCCCACTTGTTTGATTTTTTTGCGGGAATAGAAATGTGCTTTTTGTTCTTCCCTACTCCTGGGATTCAAACATGCAATCACCGCCTGAGGCTGGCCCGGTGCTGTCGCCCACTTACTGCATCACACTCGGACCCTCCACTCGAGTCCACCGCGTATGCAGAAGAAGAGCAGGAAGAGTAAATAAGCAGCGATGTAGGACACGATGTCAGAGTTGCACTCGTGATGGAGAAAAACACTTTTAGTTCTCACAGTTTTTTTGGTCTTTTGAGGGAATATTTTGGGTGATTTGTCGTGTGTGTCTCTGACATGCACATGTCTGTTATGCAAATTCAACTGTGTTCTTTTTTAAAATAAAGAATGAAAATGACTCAACCCTGCTATTACAATTCATTAGGCACACCTGCAGTATGGAAAGTGGCAGCGTCAACAAAATGCTAGAGTTGTATGATTAGAATGTGACTTCCTCCATTGACGTGTATTTTTTCTGCAAAATGTGCTGATCCTCTTTGTCTCCAAATTTTAAGCTATTTGTCACAATTCTAATTGAAATCTGAATTTCCATGAAACTAGGACTGAGGAAGTCAGGAAATGTTGGTGCAGATCCAGTTAAAGTTACCGCTCAATTCAATTTTGCCTCTGAGTGTATGAAATTTGTTCTTCTCAGATACAATTGTGGATGCTGGATATGCTCAATATTTGCCGGTATCGCATACAGTTGTCCCTCGCCACTTATGTGCTTTGAATTTTGCCGTTTCATGCCGTCGGGGTTTCCTAAATATATGAATGAATCAATGAATGAATTTGTGGGTGCACAGGACCTTTCATGAGTTCCAAATATATACATTGTAGGAACCATAAATTTTTTGTTTGTGGTTGGTTTGTTCCGGGGGATTTGAGGAGAGTGGTTATTGGTCCAACGCTGGTGTCTGTACGGAGGCGTGGCATATAAAGGTGCGGAAGCAACAGTGCATGAAATCGGGGTGACGGGAGGTCACGCGGTTTTGACCGCCCACATGCCAACTCAGGCATGCAATTGCACACTTTCACGCCAACAACTCAGCCACTTGCCGTTCTGGGCATAAGAATGGTTTTGTTTTTTCTCTCACACACAAACAATACATTTACTCCAACCGGCCGCACGGTGGATGAGTGGGTAGCATGTTGGCCTCACAGTCAGGAGGTTCAGGGTTCGAATCTCCGTTGGGCATCTCTGTGTGGAGTTTGCATGTTCTCCCCGTGCGTGTGTGGCTTTTCCCTGGTTACTCCGGTTTCCTCCCTCATTCCAAAAACATGCATGTTAGCTTCATTGGCAACTTTAGAGTCCGAATGGGAGTGTGGTCGACTGGTAACCAGTCCAGGGTGTGACCCGCCTCCCGCCCAGCATACCCCTAATGAGGATAAGTGGCATAGAAAATGGGTGGATGGGTACTCCAACCTTCCCTGTCTGGACATTATCGAATAGGTGCCTGGATTCCCCGCACCCCGAAGTGACTAGAGCGAGACTTGGTATGCGCTACATACATATTTCCGCAGATTGTTTATTTTTTAATATTTGCCTAACCTGAGTATTTTCAAGCATAAAAATGGCTAGACTAAAATACATACACGAGGCATTAAAAAGACACAAGCAAAGGTCCTGGGACGATACACTGGTGTGGACTCGGGTCAGTGATGTACACTTCAATCAGACTTGAGTCCATGAAGGAAAGGAGCCTCCTCAGTGTCCTTTTTGTTCTGTTCAGATGTGTGTGTTATAATGTAATTGTCCTATGATGCCCCCTGGAGTCCGCCAGCTGCACCCCCCAGAAGGGTGCTTGTTGTGAGCCTTCATGGCGGACTCGGAAGGACCTCAGTGAGGTCTAATGTCAGGCTTTGGTGTGAATGTTGGCAGGTTAATTCCAAAAGGCATCTCAGCAGTGGAAATCCACCTCACAGAGGATGGCATCACGCACTCTTTTCCGAGAATGGCCTGCGTGGTCCCCCGGGATAGATCCACTAATGGGATTAGAGCGCTACATGTAAGACCAGGAGGGAATTTAGGATTAGACTCGAAGAAACAGCCGCTGAGACGAAGACAACAGTCCAAGACAGAAGCAGACAAAGATGTCCAAAGACAAGCTGGAGAGCCTGGTGCGGCGCATGGAGGAGACTCTGTCAGAGATGGAGCAGCTTAAGGTGCACTGCGGCCGGCAGAGTGAGGAGCTGAGCCAGCTGGTGGTGGAGCTCCGCAGGGAGAACCAGGAGTTGGTGGAGAAGTACAGCCAGCTGACCGGCGAATTGAAGGAGGCCAAGGAGATCATTGAGCAGCTCCAAGACACCAAGTACGCCTTCAATGCCAAGGAGAGGCAGGCGCAGAAGCTGCGCCGCCATCTCTGATGGGACCCGGCCTGGATGGTGGGATCTTGTGGCGGTGCGGGGCTGTGGCCTGACGTTTGCGTGGAAGCTTTTTTTCCTGGCGAGGAGGTCACAACTTTAGATCTTTTCCATCTTGTTGAAGATTAAAACTGATGAAAGTGTGGACGCTGGGAAAGGACTCTCTCGCTGAAATGAAGACAAGATGGCGGCTACACTGGCCTTGTAAAAGCTTTTTTCGGATACCATCCACCACTCCTTGTTCTCGTGGTCGGAGAGGTTGGGTGGTCACTTTTTAGGGGCCTCGAAGGAGTGAATGGGCCTAAAAACGTCCCTTCCTCCCTCACAGCCTTCACTGCTGCACAAAGGAAAGATGAAACGTGTGTAGGATGTAGAAGTAGCACAATAAACATGGTCAACCTTTCAGTCTTGTTTTGTATCATTCCTCCTTCTGCCTGATTGCCAAATGTACAGCAACGGCGAATGCACAAGGCCTGCGGTCAGGGAGGGCGAGCGAGGCAAAACAAACAACAGCGTACAATAAATAAGAATATTGGTATTAATAATAAAGGGTCGTTTCTCCGGGATTCCAATCCAAAAAAGTACAAACGGGGGAATGTGGAGGATGAGGCCACAGTGTCATGGCGCCTGCAAGTTTCCATCCATCCATTTTCTATGCCCTCATGAGGGTCGCGGGTATGCTGGAGCCTATCCCAGCTGGGTTGGGGCGAGAGGCGGGGTGCACCCTGGGCTGGTCGCCAGCCAATCGCAGGGCAGACAGACAACCATTAACACTCTAATGGACAATTTAGAGTTGCCAGTTAACCTAACATGCATGTTTTTGGGATGTTGGAGGAAAGCGGAGTACCCGGAGAAAGAGCACGCAAAATCTACAGCCCCTGCAGGTTTCTGTTTGTCACGTGGATTCAATGCCAGGGATAAACACTCATAATCCCTTCAAGGCAAAAAAGCTTTCTGTCTTTGGACCATCCTGGGTGTTTCCTGGACCTGATGGAGAACATTCGGGGATGGATGACAACAATTCCCGTGAGGGGACGGCGCCCGTCAAGCCATCTCCACCACCTGGAGCAACATTCCCACTAGCCTCCTGGAAACACCAGCATTTGTCAGCTGACTAACAAGAATGGCGTGCTTTTTTTTGACCATTTGAATGGGCTCTGGGGTTCTTTGGGTCTTAAACATTTGCTCAGCTGATAAGCTCGCTGGTTCACTCGCCTGGCCGTTTGTGACTAATTGCTTGCTTCAAAAACGTTTTGTCGTCTGTTTGTATTTTGCAGCTCTACTCAGAAGCTCACCAAGAGCTAATGCATGCATGTCGAGTACAGTATATCTGTACACGTTGGCAGGTCTGCACTAATAGCACACGCCAGGCCCATGATGGGGCACATGCGCATCCCAGGAGTGCATGGGGAACATGTAAGTTGCAGATGTAGGATAGAGTCTCTCTAATATCCACTGCAGTCAGTTTTTGTGCTGATCGGAAATGTCAGTCCTTAGCCACGAACCAAACTAGCTGGAGTGGCTGTACAATCAGCGTGTATAAAAAGCCCGTGTGACATTGTGTGCTCTATCACAGCTATAATCTCATGGCACCACTGGCTCCTCCGCGGGAGGCTCCGCACTCGCACAGTTGGCCCAAATTCGCCAGAAAAAGACTTATTTGGGCGAGTGCGGCTTTGGACCATTCAGCTGAGAACGGAGTGGCGTTGTCTTCTCTCCAAGCCAGAGACGTAAACACACACACACACACACACACACGGTTGGGACGGATCACACGGGTAATGATCGCGTCAAGTGGTCTCACGCCTCCTCTGTGAATGCGCCCCAAACAAAAGTTGGCAGCAGGCAGGGAGACTTAGCGTCCAATGTTTATTTATACGCAAAAGTGCAACAGAACCTAAGGACAGAACAACGTCCTTTTTGTCTTTTTCTAGAGGTGAGAGTCCATTTTACCCTCCAGTTCCTCTTTGAATCCCCGAATAATCCTGTTGGATGTTATTTTTGAACGCTCAAACTCCTTCAAGTGTTCCTTCCCTTTAGATTAGGGTGGAAGGTTGCCTAATTGAAGGTCTCCTTTAGGGACTTATTTCCAGTTTAATGCCAATTCTTTATATAAAACCCTAAATCTTCTGTTTGGGCTTTTTGGCAAGCCTTTAAAACATGATGACATGTCATGATCCGGCCCATGAACTTGATTTGGTCCGCTGACACACCGCTCGCAAAGACCCAAAAGCAGTGTTGCACAAGTGTGCAGTCATCCCCCACGCTTTTTCCAAACACAGTATACTAATGAACAAATCACGGCGTTTCCAGGTCGACTATGGCCGATTATTTCCCAGAAATGTGCACATTTCTGCAAATGTTACGTACTTTTGACCCCCAAAAAAAACATTTTTAAGGATAAAAATGGCAAAATCAACTAAACAACAAATCATAGGATGCCACCTGTGGAACAAATCCAGTCGTGAAATTCCCTCGCTCCTAAATATTCCACAGTATTATACGAAAATGGAAGCGTTTGGGAACAACAGCAACTCATGCAAATTGCCAGAGAGGGGTCAGCGGGTGCAAAGAGGTCGCCGACTTTCTGCACAGTAAATTGCTACGGAGCTCCAAACTTCATGTGGCCTTCAGATTATCCCAAGTACAGTACGCAGGGAGCTTCATGGAATGGGTTTTCCTGGCCGAGCAGCTGCAAAAGTCAAGCCCTACATCGCCAAGTGCAGTGCAAAGGCCGGATCGGCGGGGTAAAGCACGGCGCCACGGGGCTATAGAGCAGTGGAGACGCGTTCTCTGGAGTGGTGAAGTACGCTTTTCCGTCTGGCAATCTGACCGATGAGTCTGGGTTTGGAGGTTGCCAGGAGAACGGTGCATTTCGGACTGCGTTGTGCCGGGTGTGAAATTTGGTGGAGGAGGAATTACGGTGTGAGGTTGTTTTTCAGGAGTTGGCCTTGGCCCCTCAGATCCAGTGAAAGGAACTTTGAATGCTTCAGGATACCAAAACATTTTGGACAATTCCGTGCTCCCAACCTTGTGGGAACAGTTTGGAGCGGGCCCCTTCCTCTTCCAACATGACTGTGCACCGTTGCACAAAGGATGGATGACAGAGTCTGGTGTGGATGAACTTGACTGGCCTGCTAAGAGTCCTGACCAGAACCCGATAGAACACCTTCGGGATGATTTAGGGTGGAGACTGAGAGCCAGGTCTTCTCGACCAACATCAGTGTGTGACCTCACCAATGCGCTTTTGGAAGAATGGTCCAAAATTCGTATAAACACACTCCTTAACCTTGTGGACTGCCTTTCTGGAAGAACTGAAGCTGTAATACCTGCAAATGGTGGACCAACAACATGATGAGCCTTATGGGTTTGGGATGGGATGGCATGTAAGTTCATATACTGTGGTGTGAAAAACTATTTGCCCCCTTCCTGACTGTTTGTCACACTTAAATGTTTCTGCTCATAAAAAAGAGTTAACTATAACATAATTGAACACAAAATGATGACTGCCAAGACTTTTGGGAAAATATCTTGTGGACTGACGAGACAAAAGTTGAACTTTTTGGAAGGTGCGTGTCCCGTTACATCTGGCGTAAAAGTAACACAGCATTTCATAGCAACAGTAAAATATGGTGGTGGTAGTGTGATGGTCTGGGGTTGCTTTGCTGCTTCAGGACCTGGAAGGCTTGCTGGGATAGATGGAAGCATGAATTCTACTGTCTAGCAAAAAATCCTGAAGGAGAACGTCCGGCCATCTGTTGGTCAACTCAAGCTAAAGCCATCTTGGGTGCTGCAGCAGGACAATGACCCAAAACACACCAGCAAATCCACCTCTGAATGGCTGAAGAAAAACCAAATGAAGACTTTGGAGTGGCCTAGTCAAAGTCCTGACCTGAATCCCATGGAGATGCTGTGGCATGACCTTAAGAAGGCGCTTCATGCTAGAAAAGCCTCAAATAAAGCTGAATGACAACAATTCTGCAAAGATGAGTGGGCCAAAATTCCTCCAGAGCGTGTAAAAGACTTGTTGCAAGTTATGGCAAACGTTTGATTCCAGTTATTGCTGCTAAGGGCGGTCCAATCAGTTATTAGGTGCAGGGGCAATTACTTTTTCACACAGGGCTATGTGGGTTTGGATTTTTTTCTCCCTAAATAATAAAAACATTCATTTAAAAACTGCATTTTGTGTTTACTTGTGTTATCTTTGACTAATATTAGAATGTGTTTGATGATTAGAAACATTTTGTGTGACAAACAAAATGTTGTTTGCAAACATTTGCAAACATTGCAGTGGTTTTTCACACCACTGTGTAAGTCAAGGCAGGTGAGCAAATACTTTTGGTAATATTGTGTAGCAGGGATCATGGATCAGTTTGCACATGTCAAAATACTTGGAAGAGGGACATGCCCTTGAAATGGGTGTATCAACAAGACAATCACCCCAAACACACTAGCAAACCAGCAACATCTTATGTTGTTCTGTTATGGAGTGGCCAGCCCAATCCCCGGACCTTCATCCAAAGGAGAACTTTCCGAAGCAAAAGCAAGAAATGCGAATGAGTGGAGTGTTGTTGAAGAATGTTGGAGGGGAATAACAGCTGAAAGGTGCCTCAAGTTGGTAGAGTCCATGCCACACAGATGTGAAGCACTTATAAAAAACTAAATATTAGTTTAGTCATTCACAGGATTGCAAAATCCTACCTACAAAAAAGTTTGTACAAAATAGTTTTTTCTTTGTTAAGTCAGTGGCAGACACTGCTATTTTTGCTAACTGCTAACACCCCTTTCAAATTGGCCAATTGCACAGCCTTAAGAGCGTAGTGCTGGGTCTTGTGTGTTTTCTGAGAATCTACTGCACCTACTGGCAGCTTGTTTGCCATGTAAATACACTAATAAGAGTACTTCACCTACTCTGTTTGCCCGATTTAGGCCAAGTGAGAGGCGTCAAAGACAACCACCATGTACCCCGCCGGGCTTCGTATTTGTATAAGATTTGCAGTACATGCAGGAATACTCCCAAGACAAAACATGCACACGTGCTGTTCTTGATACCGTGGCCTTGACTACTGTTCTTAGTGCTGACTGAGCAGTCTGTGTCCGTACCCCAAGTACAACATTGGTTCTGTTGCAAGAAAGCGAGCAAGCATTACGAAAGTAAATCATTTTCAACAATTTTACTTGCACTCGGGTTAGATGTCGTCTAAGTAGTTTTTAGGCATGTGCTGTGATCCCCGTTTGCTGAGGTCAGCACTTTTGTGCCGCAGCGAGGCGGTTCCCACAGCACGCCACGCACACTTTAATTTAGAAAGCGTCGCTGCTTGTTTATTCATATTAATTGTGGCGGCTCTAATGTGTGCAGGCCACTTGAAAAGCCTCCGTTTGTGCCCATCCCAAATGAGTAGCTCAGCCGGGCCAAACGGGCCCGAGTGAAGCGCAAATAACTGTGAGGTTTTGGAGCGCCACGAACAAAATGACAGCAGAAGAGGCGCTCATCCTCAGCATTTGACCTTGGCAGCCCAACAGGACGTAGTAGTCGACGCAACGACAGAAACAAGTTTGCCTCAACTTGGGTCCCCCTGGCATTACTCGTGCACGCGGGCACACGGGCACGCGCCGTAATAAGCA